>QVTF01025612.1:0-42036 GCA_003573665.1 Oxygymnocypris stewartii
TAGACCAGCCGTTAACAATCTGTCCATCACGGACTGCGTCATTCACTTAACCAGCCACACCAAAGCAAACAGGAGGAGGGCATAAAGAGACAGGGCAACTAGAATTGAGTTCAGAATTAAAATATACAGTTTATAGTTTATTTATATAAAAGGTATATTTGTGTGTAAAGTTGGGTATCATTACTATTCCCGGTCCCGCCCACTCCCGATTACATTTTTTCCTCTCCCGTCCCAATCACGTGATTCGTAGCGATTTTGTTTCCCATCCCGCGGGATTCCCGAAAAAATGTCAGCCTCTAGTGTGTGTGTGTGCACGTGCGCGGCGCGCTCTAAAACTGACAAGCAAAGTACACTTTGTGCTTCAGACGCGTCCAAACGATCAAATACACCCAAAGCATGTAAAAACGGCCGGCTTGGAGAGTATTCACTTAAACACAGTTTATGTCTTAAAGTGAACGAGAACAGTTGGGAGAAAATTGTGTCAATATTTTGTTTTAGTGATAGACTGGTGCTTCATTAATGTTAATCAAAGAACAAAATACAAAGAGAAAATCACTCACAGCTCTTAATCTGAATAAAGTTATAGCTTTAAGCATTAATCTATCAATACATATAGTGAAAACTATGCAGTGTTCATTTACATTTGATCACTTTCAGATTTATTTTGTAGCTATTATTTACCTGAACATTAATGTTAGTAGACATTCATGAAAAAATGTAATCAGTTTTTTTTTTCATTTCATTTGTAAAAAAAATTAATGGTACGATAAATGGTATATTTGTCAGTTTATTTAACTTTGTTTCTTTGTTCATGTTCTTACTGTAGCTTATGTATATAAAACACAAAAATGCCTGCACACTGGTGCATTTACAAATTTATGTTTTATATTTAATTAAATATTTATTTAACATTTCAGAATATAAAGCAATGTTAATTAAGCTGCTAATCTATCATATAAATATAGATCTATGTTAAAGTACCGGATCGATAAGAGGAGTAATACCGTTAAAACCGTAACAAAACCCATCCCTAATTAAAATACAGTATGAGCACAGACAGACCAGGTGTTTTTTTTCCTCTTTAAATACTTTTTTTTTCATGTTTAGTGAAATTATTTGGTAGTCTGAGGTGGGATGGGGGCGCTGGATTTTTTTATAGGTTTAAGGGAGGATTTGAGAAGCACCACTAGATCATCCCTTCATTCAGACACAGTGGAAGATCTGATCAGAATCAGTGTAGAGGGGGGGGGCACTAGAGCATCCCTTCATTCAGACACAGTGGAAGATCTGATCAGAATCAGTGTAGAGGGGGGGGGCACTAGAGCATCCCTTCATTCAGACACAGTGGAAGATCTGATCAGAATCAGTGTAGAGGGGGGGGGGGCACTAGAGCATCCCTTCATTCAGACACAGTGGAAGATCTGATCAAATCAGTGTAGAGGGGGGGGCACTAGAGCATCCCTTCATTCAGACACAGTGGAAGATCTGATCAGAATCAGTGTAGAGGGGGGGGGGCACTAGAGCATCCCTTCATTCAGACACAGTGGAAGATCTGATCAGAATCAGTGTAGAGGGGGGGGGGGCACTAGAGCATCCCTTCATTCAGACACAGTGGAAGATCTGATCAGAATCAGTGTAGGGGGGGGGGCACTAGAGCATCCCTTCATTCAGACACAGTGGAAGATCTGATCAGAATCAGTGTAGGGGGGGGGGGCACTAGAGCATCCCTTCATTCAGACACAGTGGAAGATCTGATCAGAATCAGTGTAGAGGGGGGCACTAGAGCATCCCTTCATTCAGACACAGTGGAAGATCTGATCAGAATCAGTGTAGAGGGGGGCACTAGAGCATCCCTTCATTCAGACACAGTGGAAGATCTGATCAGAATCAGTGTAGAGGGGGGGGGGCACTAGAGCATCCCTTCATTCAGACACAGTGGAAGATATGATCAGAATCAGTGTAGGGGGGGGGGCACTAGAGCATCCCTTCATTCAGACACAGTGGAAGATCTGATCAGAATCAGTGTAGAGGGGGGGGGGCACTAGAGCATCCC
Organism: Oxygymnocypris stewartii; assembly: GCA_003573665.1. NCBI lineage: Eukaryota > Metazoa > Chordata > Actinopteri > Cypriniformes > Cyprinidae > Oxygymnocypris > Oxygymnocypris stewartii. The sequence goes on from QVTF01025612.1 coordinate 2,054, forward strand.
TTCATTCAGACACAGTGGAAGATCTGATCAGAATCAGTGTAGAGGGGGGGGGGGCACTAGAGCATCCCTTCATTCAGACACAGTGGAAGATCTGATCAGAATCAGTGTAGAGGGGGGGCACTAGAGCATCCCTTCATTCAGACACAGTGGAAGATCTGATCAGAATCAGTGTAGAGGGGGGGGGGGCACTAGAGCATCCCTTCATTCAGACACAGTGGAAGATCTGAAGAATCAGTGTAGAGGGGGGGGGGCACTAGAGCATCCCTTCATTCAGACACAGTGGAAGATCTGATCAGAATCAGTGTAGAGGGGGGGGGCACTAGAGCATCCCTTCATTCAGACACAGTGGAAGATCTGATCAGAATCAGTGTAGAGGGGGGGGGGCACTAGAGCATCCCTTCATTCAGACACAGTGGAAGATCTGATCAGAATCAGTGTAGAGGGGGGGGCACTAGAGCATCCCTTCATTCAGACACAGTGGAAGATCTGATCAGAATCAGTGTAGAGGGGGGGGGCACTAGAGCATCCCTTCATTCAGACACAGTGGAAGATCTGATCAGAATCAGTGTAGAGGGGGGGGGGCACTAGAGCATCCCTTCATTCAGACACAGTGGAAGATCTGATCAGAATCAGTGTAGAGGGGGGGGGGGCACTAGAGCATCCCTTCATTCAGACACAGTGGAAGATCTGATCAGAATCAGTGTAGGGGGGGGGGGGCACTAGAGCATCCCTTCGTTCAGACACAGTGGAAGATCTGATAAGAATCAGTGTAGGGGGGGGGGGGCACTAGAGCATCCCTTCATTCAGACACAGTGGAAGATCTGATCAGAATCAGTGTAGGGGGGGGGGGGCACTAGAGCATCCCTTCATTCAGACACAGTGGAAGATCTGATCAGAATCAGTGTAGAGGGGGGGGGGGCACTAGAGCATCCCTTCATTCAGACACAGTGGAAGATCTGATCAGAATCAGTGTAGGGGGGGGGGGCACTAGAGCATCCCTTCATTCAGACACAGTGGAAGATCTGATCAGAATCAGTGTAGAGGGGGGGGGGGCACTAGAGCATCCCTTCATTCAGACACAGTGGAAGATCTGATCAGAATCAGTGTAGAGGGGGGGGCACTAGAGCATCCCTTCATTCAGACACAGTGGAAGATCTGATCAGAATCAGTGTAGAGGGGGGGGCACTAGAGCATCCCTTCATTCAGACACAGTGGAAGATCTGATCAGAATCAGTGTAGAGGGGGGGGGGCACTAGAGCATCCCTTCATTCAGACACAGTGGAAGATCTGATCAGAATCAGTGTAGAGGGGGGGGGGCACTAGAGCATCCCTTCATTCAGACACAGTGGAAGATCTGATCAGAATCAGTGTAGAGGGGGGGGGGACACTAGAGCATCCCTTCATTCAGACACAGTGGAAGATCTGATCAGAATCAGTGTAGAGGGGGGGGGCACTAGAGCATCCCTTCATTCAGACACAGTGGAAGATCTGATCAGAATCAGTGTAGAGGGGGGGCACTAGAGCATCCCTTCATTCAGACACAGTGGAAGATCTGATCAGAATCAGTGTAGAGGGGGGGGGGGCACTAGAGCATCCCTTCATTCAGACACAGTGGAAGATCTGATCAGAATCAGTGTAGAGGGGGGGGGGGCACTAGAGCATCCCTTCATTCAGACACAGTGGAAGATCTGATCAGAATCAGTGAGGGGGGGGGGCACTAGAGCATCCCTTCATTCAGACACAGTGGAAGATCTGATCAGAATCAGTGTAGAGGGGGGGGGGGCACTAGAGCATCCCTTCATTCAGACACAGTGGAAGATCTGATCAGAATCAGTGTAGGGGGGGGGGCACTAGAGCATCCCTTCATTCAGACACAGTGGAAGATCTGATCAGAATCAGTGTAGAGGGGGGGGGGCACTAGAGCATCCCTTCATTCAGACACAGTGGAAGATCTGATCAGAATCAGTGTAGAGGGGGGGGGCACTAGAGCATCCCTTCATTCAGACACAGTGGAAGATCTGATCAGAATCAGTGTAGAGGGGGGGCACTAGAGCATCCCTTCATTCAGACACAGTGGAAGATCTGATCAGAATCAGTGTAGAGGGGGGGGCACTAGAGCATCCCTTCATTCAGACACAGTGGAAGATCTGATCAGAATCAGTGTAGAGGGGGGGGGGCACTAGAGCATCCCTTCATTCAGACACAGTGGAAGATCTGATCAGAATCAGTGTAGAGGGGGGGGGGCACTAGAGCATCCCTTCATTCAGACACAGTGGAAGATCTGATCAGAATCAGTGTAGAGGGGGGGGGGCACTAGAGCATCCCTTCATTCAGACACAGTGGAAGATCTGATCAGAATCAGTGTAGAGGGGGGGGCACTAGAGCATCCCTTCATTCAGACACAGTGGAAGATCTGATCAGAATCAGTGTAGAGGGGGGGGGGGGCACTAGAGCATCCCTTCATTCAGACACAGTGGAAGATCTGATCAGAATCAGTGTAGAGGGGGGGGGGCACTAGAGCATCCCTTCATTCAGACACAGTGGAAGATCTGATCAGAATCAGTGTAGGGGGGGGGGGGCACTAGAGCATCCCTTCATTCAGACACAGTGGAAGATCTGATCAGAATCAGTGTAGAGGGGGGGGGGGCACTAGAGCATCCCTTCATTCAGACACAGTGGAAGATCTGATCAGAATCAGTGTAGAGGGGGGGGGGGCACTAGAGCATCCCTTCATTCAGACACAGTGGAAGATCTGATCAGAATCAGTGTAGAGGGGGGGGGGCACTAGAGCATCCCTTCATTCAGACACAGTGGAAGATCTGATCAGAATCAGTGTAGAGGGGGGGGGGCACTAGAGCATCCCTTCATTCAGACACAGTGGAAGATCTGATCAGAATCAGTGTAGAGGGGGGGGGGGCACTAGAGCATCCCTTCATTCAGACACAGTGGAAGATCTGATCAGAATCAGTGTAGAGGGGGGGGGGCACTAGAGCATCCCTTCATTCAGACACAGTGGAAGATCTGATCAGAATCAGTGTAGAGGGGGGGGGGGGGGCACTAGAGCATCCCTTCATTCAGACACAGTGGAAGATCTGATCAGAATCAGTGTAGGGGGGGGGGGCACTAGAGCATCCCTTCATTCAGACACAGTGGAAGATCTGATCAGAATCAGTGTAGAGGGGGGGGGGGGCACTAGAGCATCCCTTCATTCAGACACAGTGGAAGATCTGATAAGAATCAGTGTAGAGGGGGGGGGGGGGCACTAGAGCATCTTCATTCAGACACAGTGGAAGATCTGATCAGAATCAGTGTAGAGGGGTCAAGTCTGGAAGATGTTGATGCTAGAGAGAGTGTGTTCAGCTGGTTTAATCAAGGCCAAAGATCAAGAAGGACAAACTACAGGAGTTGGCCATCCGAGGGGCATGTGACTGCAATAGAGGATAGTCCATAATACATTGAGCCACGAGATGTTCAGTTTGACGCCCTTCAAACACTTCATTTAGATTTTCTTTTTATTTCACTTATCTTGAGATGTTTTAACTTTAAGCACTTTAAGCACCAACACTTTTTCAGTAGGTTACCTTTCTTGTAGAATTGTGCTTCAAATAAAGAACTTTATGTTGACCAGATTGTTAGTTAATCTTTTACAAGTCAATATTGTATGGAAATTTGGGTGCACCTAACTTTTGTGCTGGTGCACCTAAGAAAAAAAGTTAGGCGCACCAGTGCACCCAGTGCAAAAAGTTAGTCTAGAGCCCTGCACTCACACACACACTCACTCACTCACACACTCACACTAAATCACTCACACACACACGCTCTCTCTCTCACACACACACACGCTCAATCACTCTACACACACACTCAATCACTCTTACGCACGCACGCGCTCGCACACACAACACCAAACTCAATCACTCACACAACATGCTCTCCTCACACACACACACACACACACGCTCAATCACTCTTACACACACACACTCTCATCACATCACACACACACACACACAAACACACACACAACACTTCACAAACACACACACACAAACACCCACACACACACACACACACACAACAACGCGTGCTTGTAAACAAAGCAGCGCTGCATTATGAACAGCAATGATACAGTGTTCCTTGGTTACCGTTAATCTTGCGGTTAATCATTACATCCCTAACAAAGACCGAAACACAAAGAGGCTCATGAGCATCCCGAACGCATGTGAGAACTGCAGAGAGTCAAGCGCAGACTTTCAGGATCCACACCTGTATTTCAGTGCAGGACTGAATCCACACAAGCACTGATCACCACAGCAATGTGTCAGAAAACACATCTGCACAGACTCTCTCAGACAGAGCGGCAGAAGAAGACTGAAGCGAGCGCTCACCTGATAGCAGGACTTGATCTGCTGCACGAGGATGGACAGGTTCTGGATGCGCAGCGTCGGGTCGCGGTTGACCTTCCTGTGGGCTCTCTGGACGCTGCTCTTTAGGTTTCTGTCAGAACAAACCACATGGACGTTAAACCAGTGCAATTAATCAAAATTACACTTTCGATTTTAATTTCAACCTCCGACGATTAAATGATTGTTGCGCCCCCTTTCCAGCGGTGTGCTTTCACTCCATAAAAGCCCAGTTTCACGTGTAAATCATACAATGTGACTTTTGCTAAATGGGACGTGCTTGGGTTATTAAAGTTGATTAGATTTATTAATGTTTTTATAGCGCGAATGAGAGCTTGTGAGGACGCGCTCAGGACATGTGAAGTCAACGTTTAGAGTAAACTGCGCGCCTAAACGCTCAAATAATAAACGCCAAAATGTGGCGCTTAGTGATTATTCACATAAACCCCTGATGGTGATGTAATAAGCAAACGTTAACAGTTAAGAAAGAAAATTAATGCATATTAGGAAATTGGATCCATGCGGCTCTTAAAGTGACAACGGCCTAATATTCCTGCTGCGACTGTGTGCTTATTAATATTAATTAAACAACAAAAAACAAAGACTTATAGGTTTAACAAGAAACTAAAGAGGTTTAACTCTGACACATAATTGTGTTAAATAATCATGATTACAATATTGACCAAAATAATCGTGATTATGATTTTGGCCATACATTAATTCTGCCAGCCAGCAGCTCACACGTTCACCTGTCTACTGAGCAGTGTAATTATATTATATTTATACGTTTTTATTAACAAATATATTTTATCTTTGCGACAGGAACATTTGAAATTAGCTGCGCTTGACAGAGCTGTAATTTAACAGCACAGATTCACACTCTAGATTTCTAAACACGGTCACGGTTTAACACTTAAATGACTTCTCGTTAAATTTGGGAAGTTTACATCAGACTCTAAAACGATTGGACAGTCGCTGACGTCCACGAGCTACAGCAGAAGTGAAGTGTGTTTGCTTTTAATTACTCTACAGGTGTAATTAAACCAGTGTAATATGAGGAACATGTTATACTGGGAAGAGGAAGACACTAAACTGGGTCACAAACTGACTACATTTGGTTAAAAAGGCAGCTTATCATGGAAAATGGACACGAACGAATGAAGATTTGTTACTCAAACCGTTGCAGTCTGTCAGTCATATAATGACAGTCAATAGGACTCACGGCGTAGAGAGAGAAATAAACATACGCAGACAAAACCTAATTAAACCCCGCGGCTTGTGACGATACATTGAGGTCTAAAGACACGAAACGATCGGTGTGTGCATGTGAGTGAGTGTGTGAGAGAGTGTGTGTGCACGTGAGTATGTGTGTGTGTGTCCAATAATAAGCAACATTCACACTCACTGAAACAGCATATGAACAGCTGCGATCACTCACACACTCACTCACACACACACACACACACACACACACACTAATGTCATTAACAGCACTGCTCCATCAGTCAATACACACACTGAAACACAGCCCCGAGCACTAGTGACTAACCTACTTCTGACTGACTGAACACACACACACACATACACACGTGCGTGCTATGTATTGTCTATGTTATTGTCGTGTTTATTGACGTTATGAAGTATACCCTTTGTGATGTGGACTAGCAGAATCTGAATGCAGCTAGAATGACCCCAAGAAGTCCAATATATGAGGGCAATAATGCCCTGTATGTGCATCCGTCTCATATTTGTATCACATGATTAAATAACATGATTAAATGGTTAAATAACATCAGCACAATTACAGAGACTGTATTGTAAGACTATTGCACCCAGTCCATGTACAGTCAGGTCCATAAATATTCGGACATCTACACAATTTTTGGCTCTATACACCACCACAATGGATTTCAAATGAAACGAACAAGATGTGCTTTAACTGCAGACTGTCAGCTTTAATTTGAGGGTATTTACATCCAAATCAGGTGAACGGTGTAGGAATTACAACAGTTTGCATATGTGCCTCCCACTTGTTAAGGGACTGTGGCGAGGGGGGCGTGGTTCAGCGAAGTCTGCAGCGGAAAAGACTCAGGAGACAGCGGTAAGTAAGTGGGTCAAGTGCAAAATGAGGAACACCTGTGTCTGATTGCAGTAATTGGCGTGGAGACCAGATAAAAGCCACCGTGGAACGGGAGTTCATTGAGAGAGACGGAGTGAGGACTCGGGCGCACGGTCTGTGAGAGAGAGACAGCCGGAACGAATGCTGAGAGTGATCGCTGAGACAACCGAGAGAGTTGATGTTTTTAGGACGCGCCGAGTGCGCACCTGTTTAAGTTTATCTGTAAATAAAATTCACCCGAGTCTTCACGAGCCAACCCTGTCCGCTTCCTTCCTTCCTTACGAACTTTGTTACACTGGTGCCGAAACCCGGGAAAGGAAGCCGGAACGCCGCTGCCATCATGTCCTCACCATCGGGATCGCCATTTGCGGATGTCATCCAGTCGCTCGCGGGACTCCACCAAGAACATCACAAAGCGCTGATGGACATGAGGGCAGACCAGGAGAGGAGATTCTGTGCCCTCGTCCAGAACCAGCGGGAGGACCGTGAGCTGTTCCGGAGCAGGATGGACCGGGAGGTTCGGGCCGAGGAAAGTCCAACAGCCCCGGCCCCGCCCACCCACATGCCGGTACAGAAGATGGGGCCGCAGGATGACCCGGAGGCATTCCTCGACCTCTTCGAGAAGACCGCGGCGGCATGTGGGTGGCCCCAGACGGACTGGCCAGTGCGCCTCATCCCCCTGCTAACCGGGGAGGCGCAGTTGGCGGCGCAGCAGCTGCCAGTCCAGAACCTCCTGGTCTACGACGACCTAAAGCGAGCCATCCTCCAGCGGGTCGGCCGGAGCCCCGAGTAGCACCGCCAGCGCTTCCGTTCGCTGGAGCTTGGGGAGAACGGCCGGCCCTTCGTGATGGCTCACCAGCTCCGGGACGCCTGCCGCAGATGGCTGTTGGCCGGGGAAGGCGGCGTCGACCAAGTCATCGACCGGGTGGTGCTGGAGCAGTTTATTGCGCGGCTCCCCACGAAGACCGCGCAGTGGGTCCAGTGCCACCGTCCGGCGTCGCTGGACCTGGCCATCCAACTCGCCGAGGACCAGATGGTGGCGTGCCACGGGGTTGGCGAAACCCTACCGTCCGTCTCTCTCTCTCTCCCCTCCCCTTCTTTTTCTCCCCCTACCTTCTTGCCCAGGTCCCGTGCCGGCGTGGTTCCCCGAGCCCAGCCCCGATGGAGGGGAGGCCCGGCTCCGGAGTCGACGGCCGCGAGAGCCCACGCCAGGGAGGCGGGGTCGGCCGCTGCTATTCCCGTTCCCCCGGTCTCTCCACGCCAATTCCTTGTCCCCCTTCCCGCCACTAGGGTGGCGGGGAAGCCTGGGCCGGCCTGCTGGCGTTGCGGGGACCCGGGCCACTTTATCGATCATTGTCCGGTGATGGAGGTGGGGACATTGGTCCGGGTTCCGGACGCCCCGCAGGCCGCCCCCGATCAGGCTGGCGGGTACCAGATACCTGTGAGTATTAAGGGGGGTACGTATTGGGCTTTGGTGGATTCGGGCTGTAACCAAACCTCGATCCATCAAAGCCTAGTTCAGCCTGAGGCATTGGATATGAGCTGCATGGTTCGGGTGAGGTGTGTGCACGGGGACGTGGCGGAATATCCAGTAGTGCGTTTAGCCATCCAATTTCGGGGACAAAAGCATAATGTGGAGGTGGCAGTTAACCCCCACCTCCGGCATCCGCTGATTTTGGGAACCAATTGGCCCTCTTTTAAAGTTTTATTGGGAGTTTTGTGTGCGGATGCCTCCTGGGGAAAAGAAAAGCCGGGCAGGGAGGCGGCCGTGCGCTCGGGGGAGGCTGAGCCGGGGCTCGCTGAGGCGGCACCGGGGGATCGGAACGCGATCGAGAGGTTAATCCTCACGGAGCGTGATGATTTCGCCCTGGAGCAGTCTCAGGACGAGTCCCTGAGAAATGCGTTTGAGCAGGTCCGTTCCATTGCCGGCCGGCCTCTCCAGCCCGCACGGCCCCCTTCCTATCCGTATTTTGCTATTTTGAAAGATAGGTTGTATCGAGTGACCCAGGACGCTCAATCAAAGCAAGATACAACCCAGTTGTTGGTACCCAAAAGCCGTCGGGAAATGCTTTTCCAGGCGGCTCATTGCAATCCTATGGCCGGGCACCTGGGGCAGGCGACAACACTAAACCGTTAATGGCCCGCTTCTTTTGGCCGGGCATTCACGAGAATGTACGCCGGTGGTGTGCGGCTTGTCGTGAATGTCAGCTAGTGAATCCCCCGGCCTCCCCAAAAGCGCCTTTGCGCCCCCTTCCGCTAATGCAGGTCCCCTTCGAGCGAATTGGTATGGACCTCATCGGGCCATTAGAGCGGTCGGCACGAGGGCATCGATTTGCATTAGTTCTGGTGGATTATGCAACCCGATACCCGGAGGCAGTAGCGCTCCGCAACATTTCCGCAAAAAGTGTGGCGGAGGCTCTGTTCAGTATGATCTCCCGGATGGGAATCCCGAAAGAGATTCTCACCGACCAGGGCACGGCGTTCATGTCACGGACCATTCGCGAACTTTACGGATTATTGGGAATTAAATTGGTTCGCACCAGCGTCTACCACCCACAAACGGACGGCCTGGTGGAACGGTTTAATCGTACATTAAAGACAATGATTCGAAAGTTGGTTCACGAGGACGCAAAAAATTGGGACAAGTGGCTGGAACCCCTTTTGTTCGCTGTGCGCGAGGTCCCGCAAGCCTCCACGGGGTTTTCCCCCTTCGAGCTCCTGTACGGCCGCCAGCCCCGCGGGGTTTTGGACGTCCTGAGGGAGACTTGGGAGGAGGGACCTTCGGAGAGTAAAAATGAAATTCAGCATGTGCTGGACCTGAGAACAAAACTCCACACTCTGGGGCAGCTCTCCATGGACAATTTGTTACAGGCCCAGGACAAGCAAAGCCGGCTATACAATCGGGGGGCCAGATTACGCAATTTCACACACGGGAGATAAAGTGCTTGTGTTACTCCCCACCTCTAGCTCTAAATTACTCGCCAAGTGGCAAGGGCCGTTCGAGGTCACACGGCGGGTAGGCGATCTCAATTATGAGGTGGTTCGAACGGACCGGAGCGGGGCACTGCAAATTTACCACCTCAACCTCCTTAAAAAAATGGAACGAGGTCGAGCCGGTGATGCTGGCGACGGTGGTAGATAGTGAGGAAGATCTCGGGCCAGAGGTGAACTCCAAAATTCCATCACTCACTCTGGCCCCCGGGGGGGATCACCTCTCGCCCTGCCAGCTCACCGATGTAGCCCGGTTGCAGAGAGAGTTTGCGGACGTGTTCTCGCCCCGGCCCGGTCGAACCAACCTTATCCAGCACCATATTGAGACCGAGCCGGGCATGGTAGTGCGCAGCCGGCCGTATCGTTTACCGGAGCACAAGAAAAAGGTGGTCCAGGCGGAATTAGAGGCGATGCTAGAGATGGGAGTGATAGAAGAGTCCCGCAGTGACTGGGCAAGCCCGATCGTTTTGGTTCCGAAAACAGACGGCTCGGTCCGGTTCTGCGTGGATTATCGCAAGGTGAATGCGGTGTCGAAGTTCGACGCCTATCCAATGCCGCGGGTTGACGAGTTGCTTGATCGGCTGGGTACCGCTCGTTTTTATTCGACACTGGACTTAACCAAAGGATATTGGCAGATCCCCTTATCGCCCTTATCCAAAGAAAAGTCAGCCTTCACAACGCCGTTTGGATTGCACCAATTTATCACACTTCCTTTGGGTTGTTCGGGGCCCCCACTACCTTTCAGCGCCTCATGGACAAAATCCTCCGGCCGCACACCGCATACGCCGCTGCCTATCTAGATGACATTATCATCTACAGTCAGGACTGGCAGCGGCATATGGTGCACCTGCGGGAGGTTCTGAGAGCGCTGAGGGGAGCGGGGCTAACGGCCAACCCAAAGAAGTGTGCGATTGGGCGGGTGGAGGTTCGTTATCTGGGTTTCCACTTAGGCCACGGACAGGTGCGTCCCCAAATTGATAAGACGGCAGCTATTGCGGCCTGCCCGAGACCCAAGACCAAAAAGGAGGTGAGGCAGTTCCTGGGGCTGGCGGAGTATTACAGGAGGTTTATTCCTGACTATTCGGAGCTCACCAGCCCGCTGACTAACCTCACTAAAAAGGAGGTCCCAGATACGGTCCCGTGGACGGAGCCGTGCCAACAGGCTTTTACCCAAGTGAAGGCTGCTCTGTGTGGCGGGCCGCTATTGCACTCTCCTGACTTTTCTCTTCCCTTTTTGCAGAAGACGGACGCGTCGGACCGAGGGCTGGGAGCTGTCCTGACCCAGGAGATAAGGGGTGAGGAGCGCCCGGTGCTGTACATCAGTCGGAAGCTCTCTAAGAGAGAGACGATGTACAGCACCATTGAGAAGGAGTGTTTAGCGATCCGGTGGGCGGTCCTCACCCTTCGCTATTATCTCCTGGGACGGGAATTCACCCTCTGTTCGGACCACGCGCCCTTGCAGTGGCTCCACCACATGAAGGATACCAACGCGCGGATCAGCGGTTGGTATCTGGCATTACAGCCCTTCAAATTCAAGGTGATCCACAGGCCGGGGACGCAGATGACTGTAGCCGACTTCCTCTCCAGGAATGGGGGGGGGGCAGGCCGGAGGGCTTCCCGGCCTGAGTCGGGCGGTGGGGGTATGTGGCGAGGGGGGCGTGGTTCAGCGAAGTCTGCAGCGGGAGAAAGACTCAGGAGACAGCGGTAAGTAAGTGGGTCAAGTGCAAAATGAGGAACACCTGTGTCTGATTGCAGTAATTGGCGTGGAGACCAGATAAAAGCCACCGTGGAACGGGAGTTCATTGAGAGAGACGGAGTGAGGACTCGGGCGCACGGTCTGTGAGAGAGAGACAGCCGGAACGAATGCTGAGAGTGATCGCTGAGACAACCGAGAGAGTTGATGTTTTTAGGACGCGCCGAGTGCGCACCTGTTTAAGTTTATCTGTAAATAAAATTCACCCGAGTCTTCACGAGCCAACCCTGTCCGCTTCCTTCCTTCCTTACGAACTTTGTTACAGGGACCAAAAGTAATTGGGACAATTGGCTTCTCAGCTGTTCCATGGCCAGGTGTGTGTTATTCCCTCATTATCCCAATTACAATGAGCAGATAAAAGGTCCAGAGTTCATTTCAAGTGTGCTATTTGCATTTGGAATCTGTTGCTGTCAAGATGAGATCCAAAGAGCTGTCACTATCAGTGAAGCAAGCCATCATTAGGCTGAAAAAACAAAGTCAAAGTCAACAATCACCAGATTGAATACAGAGGGTTCACCACAAGATGTAAACCATTGGTGAGCCTCAAAAACAGGAAGGCCAGATTAGAGTTTGCCAAACGACATCTAAAAAAGCCTTCACAGTTCTGGAACAACATCCTATGGACAGATGAGACCAAGATCAACTTGTACCAGAGTGATGGGAAGAGAAGAGTATGGAGAAGGAAAGGAACTGCTCATGATCCTAAGCATACCACCTCATCAGTGAAGCATGGTGGTGGTAGTGTCATGGCGTGGGCATGTATGGCTGCCAGTGGAACTGGTTCTCTTGTATTTATTGAAGATGTGACTGCTGACAAAAGCAGCAGGATGAATTCTGAAGTGTTTCGGGCAATATTATCTGCTCATATTCAGCCAAATGCTTCAGAACTCATTGGACGGCGCTTCACAGTGCAGATGGACAATGACCCAAAGCATACTGCAAAAGCAACCAAAGAGTTTTTGAAGGGAAAGAAGTGGACTGTTATGCAATGGCCAAGTCAATCACCTGACCTGAATCCGATTGAGCATGCATTTCACTTGCTGAAGACAAAACTGAAGGGAAAATGCCCCAAGAATAAGCAGGAACTGAAGACGGTTGCAGTAGAGGCCTGGCAGAGCATCACCAGGGATGAAACCCAGCGTCTGGTGATGTCTATGCGTTCCAGACTTCAGACTGTAATTGACTGCAAAGGATTTGCAACCAAGTATTAAAAAGTGAAAGTTTGATTTATGATCACTATTCTGTCCCATTACTTTGGGTCCCTTAACAAGTAGGAGGCACATATGCAAACTGTTGTAATTCCTACACCGTTCACCTGATTTGGATGTAAATACCCTCAAATTAAAGCTGACAGTCTGCAGTTAAAGCACATCTTGTTCGTGAGCCAAAACTTTTAGAATTGTGTCGATGTCCCAATATTTATGGACCTGACTGTACATGTAACAGCTATACTGATTCATACATCAGCTTGACAAACAAGAATGTGTGTTAATATTCATGCATTTCTAGTTATGTTTTAGACACAATATTTCCAGTCAAAGACATGTTAACCGAATCAAATCAGTGTTTTAACTAATCGGTTGAACGAATGATTCAACGACTCACTCATTAAAACAGCGACTTGCTGCCACATATTCACAGTTTTAGTTTAATATTTAAAGCATTTCATTTTTTCTTACATTCAATAATAGACAGAACAAGTGGTTTTAAAATAACTAGAGGTGGCAAATATCTTAATGAAAAGTTAATGTCTGTCAGTGTTGTGAACTGAAACCTAAAGCAGCACAAACATCATCTGATTATCATCACAAACGATACGGAGATATGATTCATCTGTCGGCTCATGATCTAGAATCTAGAGACGCGCTGACGTGATATAAACTCTCGCCAATAATCACGATAAAGGTTCACAGTCGCAGAAGGATATTCATATTTAGCATGTTTCTGAGCTGTCCATCCATTCATCAGCAATTATGATGATTCGTGTCATAATCTTCATGCGGATGACACATTAAAACAGAGGCGCTGTTTCAAACGGTGTTATCATTATGGATGGTTAACAGTTTAATATTTTGTTGGCTATGACAGGAATCACGAAAGCCTCTGACTGGCTGCTGTGATCATGTGATCAGCAGACCTCTCTGTGATTGGCTGTTCAACGCTGCACAAACGCTGAAAAACAGGAGCTGTACTCCTGGATGTAAATATAGTGGAGTAATCTACACTCCTGTATTAGTTAATCCTGTATTTATGGTTATTATTCGGAGCAGCGCAGCTCTGCGAGTGTGACGCGTCCACATCACGAACACAACACATCTCTGCTGTTATTCACACGACTGCAGATCAGCATCCACTGAATGAGCCGACTGTAGCTGCAGCCACCTGCACCTGCACAGAGCCAGCGAACAATCACGCGTCTGTGTGTGTGTGAGAGAGAGAGAGTGTGTGTGTGCGTGAGAGTGAGTGAGTGAGTGAGTGAGTGAGTGTGTGTGTGTGTGTGTGTGTGAGCGAGTGAGTGGAGTGAGTGTGTGTGTGAGTGAGTGTGTGCGTGTGTGAGAGAGATGTGTGTGTGTGAGAGAGAGAGAGAGAGAGAGAGTGTGTGAAAGAGTGAGTGTGTAGGAGAGAGAGTGTGTGTGTGAGTGTGTGCGTGAGAGTGTGTGTGCGTGAGAGTGTGTGTGTGTGTGTGTGTGTGAGAGAGTGAGTTTGTGTGTGAGAGTGAGTGAGTGAGTGAGTGAGTGTGTGTGTGTGAGAGAGTGAGTGTGTGTGTGAGAGAGATTGTGTGTGAGTGAGAGTGTGTGTGGAGAGTGTGTGTGTGAGAGAGTGTGTGAGAGAGAGGAGAGAGGTGTGTGTGTGTGTGTGTGTGAGAGAGAGAGGTGTGTGTGTGTGTGTGTGGTGTGTGTGTGTGTGTGTGAGAGAGAGAGTGTGTGTGACAGTGAGTGTGTTGTGATGAGCGCCAGGTGCGGCAGCTGAACACACACACACACACACACACACACCACAGATGACGGTGTGATGTGTGACATCTACGTTTCACGCAGACTAGGGTTGTGCCGTTAGACGACAGTATTGTGTATCGATGATAGATATGGTGCGTGAACTCGTGCTAGATTGAAGTCAATTATGACACGCTTTGGTAATGTAAATATTCTTTGCTCGTTTACTGTAGCTGCTTTTCTAAATGTAAGCATTATAATTAGTAACTTACAATGTTTCTATTACATTGTTATCATGTTAAATATAGATTCAGTCAGATTAAAAACATAAGGCTGCTTTTAGCCTTACACTGGAGTTGGTTCACTTTCTGGCAATGAAACGAAGTAAATATATAATTAGGTAAATTAGCATGATATCGTGCATCGGCAAGTGAACTCCGATACGGTTCGCTGCTGATATGAATGCAATCGCATCCAATTGCGGAAGTGAACTGCTATGACGTATTATTTGATAAAAAAGTGTGATGAGCACGACTGACTGATTATGAACACAGTCCAGTGTGGGGGGGTCGAACTCGGGTTCGGACCGGCCAAGTGTGAAAGCACCGTTATTGAACTATTGTATAAAAGCAATAAGGCACTGATAATCACAAACACCAGTCACGTGACCACACGCGGCCCAATCACAGCCCTGATTGTGATATCGCTGAAATACAGCAGGGTTACTGTGATTCAGCATATTATAATGAATTCTGGCGCCACAGCAGCGCGTTTACACTAAAACGACAGTCGGAGTAAATAGAGTTAGTACTCACATCTCAGTCATGATGTCGTTTAGATAAACCCCGTCCACCAGTGTCATGAACTCGGACAGAGGAGAGCCATCAGAGCCCAGCGGAGAGACCGTCTTCACCTACACACACACACACACACACACAGATGAAGCGCCGCCGCAGCACACCATCGCGACACGACACGGATCAGCGCGGGCACCCACCCAGCACACCAGCGGAGACAGCAGAAAATCCTCCAACAAAGGCGTGAACACCTCCTGCTCCATCTTGTCCGGGAATAACGTGTGGAGAACCGAGTGTTTATGAAGCCGCTCTCATTCTATCCCTCCGCGTCCAGCCGCCGGAGACCAATCCCTTCATCCCCAGCCGCGGTTTTCCGTTAGACGCGTGACGCGTCGCGACTCGCGAGTGCGCGTGAGTGGAACAAAGCGCCGCGTGTCCTGCACACTACCGAGGGCACTGATTTACTGAGCTCCACTTCCGCTGCGCACCGCACTACTCTACAGAGACTGCACTGTAGTGTGCAAAACCAGCTCATGCCCAGTTATCATAAATACATATTATATAAATACAGCACATGTCTTTAAATCATTCAGAACATGCTGAACGCGCACAATGGGTACAGCAGGACACATGCAGGGTTCCTAGTGTATTAGTGCGCCATTGAGAACACGCCCACTGCTGCTCCCTTAGCAGCACTGTATGGAAACAACCACACTCTACCTGAATGATCAGCACACTGCATTTAAGACACAGACATGGTGTGAATTCACAATTTAAATAGCAAAAAGTGTATATTTGTGCGCGTGTAATACTCCATCAGTGCATATGAGAAAACACTGAAGGATAGCTGACGATAAGCAGATAGCACTATGTGTTAGATCATAGTGACATCTCGTGGTCATGCAACTAGATTTATTCACTAATCTAGTGCGTGTCTGCATATAAAGATGCGAATATTGTGTCGATGTCGCATTCAGATTATCACACTTCAATTATGATAGTTTGATAGATGAAAACAGCAAATGGAAGAAATAGACTAAGTCAAACCAAAATGCATTTAAACATCTTTCCACATTATCACAGTTTATTCGCCATAGTTCAGAAAGAGGTAATAAATTATGACAAGAATTGTCAGTTTTAAACAAATTGATCTTGATAATGTCAGATAACTTTGATAGAAAGTTATGTAATGAATTCGGTTGAATGCTGCTAAATTTAAGAACACAATTAGATAAAACCAACTTAGCTCCAATTACCAAGCAATGCTTCATTTAGTTCAGTCTGTGTAAAAAGATCACATTCCCTGATAGCACACTTACATCTATTTGAGGTCTGCAAGACGTATTTTTAGGGTGTTTGCTCATCTACAATACGTCTATAGGATGTCAAATAGACATCTATTAGATGTCTTTAAAATGTTAATGATTTAGAAAGTGTGTAAAACTGACATCTTACAGACGTCTGCCAGACTTTTGTAGACAGCAGATGCTTTCCAGATCAAGAGATCTTTAACAGACATCTGGCAGAAGTACAGTGCTATCTGGGTTAGCAATTAAAGAAAAAACACCAATGACATATGGGTTCAGTCATTTCATACACTTCAAAACAGAGGTGGAAATACAATTTTTAAGTACATTAATTATTTGTTGGCACAGTTTGGAAGTGCCTTTGTCTCTTCTAAAGAAGGGGTGCCAGTACTTTTGTCCATATAATGAATGTACAAGCCGTTAGTGTTTGGTGATGAGTTTTGGCTCATTTAAAGTTACACCAGAGGTGTTCAGCTGCTTTCTGCAGACCAGTCAAGTTCTTCCACACTGACTGAATCATCATTTCTCTTTGATTCTTGTCTTATACACAGAGACACTGTCATGTTAGAATAGAAAAGAGTTCTGTCCAAACTGTTGCTATACAGTTAGATTCCCTAGAATATCATTATATGCTTAAACATTAAGATTTACACTCATGGACATTACTAAAGTAGTCAAACCTTTCATTAGAAGGGGTGCCAATACTTTTGGCAATATAGTGTGTGTATATATATATATATATATATATATATATATATATATATATAGAGCAGGGGCGAAACTAAGTACCACTTTTCAGAAAAACGTCAATTTTAAAAGACAATGTTTTAGACAGAGATATATTTTTGCTGTGGTCAATAACTCACAAGGGTGGTCTATCAATACCAAGGGGTATTTTTTTTTACAAACTTCGGTATAATTTCACTTTGAACATAAGTTGTACATTGTTACTTTTGACCCTGTCTGTTGGATTGAAAGTAACACACAGGTGGGTCAAAAGTAGCACAACAATACAAGCTAGATTTATTGTGTTACTCCTGTTTTTTTTTTAATATACCTGACCTTGTTAATATGTAACTGCAAAGATATTTTGCCCTTCATCTTTGAAAATAATTATTAAAATTGCATTTTTACATTTACAGTTTCATCACAAAAATAAGACAGTACACACTAGAATTGTTTAGATTGTTTATTGGCAATGTCAATTAATTTTATAATTTTTTTTAAACAGTATAGACAGTAATAAACATGTTTTAATAAATGCTGCAACCAGGGCTGTCGCCCCCTCACTTGGACTATCCCACCCCCTCACTCAAGATGAGATTTGATTTATTAAATATAATAGTTTATTTAAAAAGCACAGTTGCCAAATGAATGGGCTTTCTAGCATTAATTTGATGCTACTATAGCAAAAATTTAGGAGAGTCCGTTTCACAAAGTCGCATTTTAATTGTTACATCTGACACACAAACTTCCCGCGCAAGTGGTTCAACTAAACGCAGGCATTATGTAGCACTACTGACTAAGCTAAAGGTATGATGATTGATGACATAATATTTTAATGTTTAATACAGGGCTAGATTCTCGTAGTTAGTTGATTATTTTGCTGTATTGTTTGTTGCTGTTCAATTTGTTAAACTTAAAATGATGCATCTGTTAAATGGGCCGCGATGAATGTGTTATGTCAGGGAATCGGTCGCAATAAGCTTGTGTTTCATTGTAAAACAGACACAATTAAGTATTTCTGGTGGTTGTGGTGGTATCACTTGTCTGTAGTAGACTGTATTTGTGGTAAAACTGCTGCCATAAGACATGTTATTTCCTGATGTTTTTTTAAAACATATTATTTAATGCGGTAACATCCTAAAGTTTGCCTCGTCAGAGAAAAGTAAATCAGGTTTAAATGTCAGGAGTTTCTGTCGGGACAAAAGTGAATATCTATCATCCAGCAGTTTTAATTTTGACTCAGCACAGTATTCAGTTGAAGAAAAGAGGAGTTATTCTCAGTACAATCATTCCCATTTAAATCAAAGTTTTAAATAATTTAAAAGCATGTGTAAGGCTACTGAGACAGCATGCTGTTGTTTCACATAAAATAATGTTTAGTGCACATACAAAAACCTTTAGACATTCATAGTTCACTATCACACACCATGATATGGGTTAAAATGAGAGCAAATTTCTCCAAAACGGTGCCAGTTTTAGTGTTTTGCAATAAAGAATAAGATAACAAAACTTGGAGAAATTGTTACAATTTTAACATAAATGCACATTGTTCTATAATGATGACACCATGCCATAACTTTTACACTAACTCGAATTGTTATGCTGATAATACAATTTGTTAGGAAAAATTCATTAAATAGTGATGTATTTCTGGGGGAAACTTTTTCAAAAGAAAGCAAACACACCACGTCTCTTTGCTGAGCCGCGGCGGTCTTGGAATGGAACAAAAAGTGTTGAACTTGAAATTGTTTATGCGCAGTATATTAACGCCAGGGGTCATCAAGAAGGTACATATTGGTCCTCAGTTTGAATACATTATTTCCAAGCGTTTTAGTGATTCCAAAACACTTTTTCACAGCGTGCATCACGTGTTCAAACTCATCAAAAGTCAACAAGCAACGAGTTATCCAAGTGATTGCTGCAGAACGCACGCGAGGGAGAGACGAGGCAGTGCACATCGTGTATCTCTAAGTGAGCGGGAATTATACCGAATGTGGCACTTTTGGGACCCTACGCAATTCCCGCAACCTCACACCAAATTTCAGGCCTTGTAGATAGGCAAGCACATATACAAATAATTTAGTAAGCAGAAATACTAAATTTACCTTCACACATTAGAGGAAGATGCTGATAACTCGACTGAATTGATGCCTGAAGAATACACTTACAGCAGCCATGATAAAACATTGTTGGCGGTTAAAGTATTCTATGCTCAATTTGATTTGATGAAAGTCACGAGACCGATTACTCTCGCTCTATCCAATCACGTTGATGGATAAAAACAATTAAAATAAGCATATAACGACCACAAAAGGAGGAAAATAAAGGAGTAAAAGTATCAATACAGCACTTAAAATGTACTCAAGTAAAATAAACACTTTTTAATATAAAAAGTACAATTACTGATAAAAACGACTTAATTACTGTAACGTGAGAATTTGTAATTTGTTACTTCACACCCCTGCATATAAGCAATTTAAATATGTGTATTTCAACTCAAACTCTTTCAGAATCAGGAAGAGCTTTATTGCCAGGTATGTTTACACATACAGTTAATTTGTTTTGGTGATGGAAGCTTCCACAAGCAGAATGACCGTGACCAGACATAACACAGATAATAAAAAGAATAACAATGAAGTAAATGGGGAATAATTATATATATATATATATATATATATATATATATATAGACACACACACACACAAAAACCCTCTAAAAATACACAATATTCATATGTACAGATGTTGTGTACAAATTCAAGGAAATGTAAATATGTGATTTGTGTTACATGTTTGTCAAGTTGTTCATAAGGTAGATTGCCTGAGGGAAGAGACTGTCCTGTGTCTGGTCGTTCTGGTGCTCAGAGCTCTGTAGCGTCGACCAGACGGTAACAGTTCAAAGAGGGAGTGTGCTGAATGTGATGGTCTAGAGTGATTTTGACAGCCCTTTTGCTCACTCTGGATGAGAACAGTTCTTGGAGAGTGGGGAGGGTTGTACCAATGATTCGCTTAGCAGTCTGGACTACCCTCCGTAGTCTTCTGAGATCAGTTTTGGTATCTGAGCTGAACCAGAGAGTTATTGATGTACATTTGAATCAGTCACCACGCTTCTGGTGTGTGTGTGTGTGTGTGTGTGTGTGTGTGTGTGTGTGTGTGTGTGTGTGTGAAAGTAGGTTAAGTGCCTCATATGCTCACAAGGCAAGGCAAGTTTATTTATATAGCACATTTCATACACATTGGTAATTCAAAGTGCTTTACATAAAAGAATGTGAAATAATCATTCACAGCAATAAAAACAAGAAGTTAAAAATAATAAAACAAGGAGTTTTAAAATGATATAGAAATTGATTTAAAATGAGATTTAAAACAGTTAACAAGACTTGGTTTTTGGAAATAACACCTAATCTATGATACGACACCTTCGTGCTAAGCATGGGGATGCAGATACTCTGCAGCCGAGAATACCGGCCCTCTGGTATTGTAATTATTCAATACAAACTATTCTTAAGTGTTGCATACATATACATATTGTAGAAATTACCTTCATGATGATAAAAATCAACTCCTTTTACTTCAATCTTATACATCTGTTATTGCATTAAAGTACAGAAAAATTAAATACAATACAATGTCACGTGGTCACAGCCACTGTATGTGGTGTAAAATGAAGGCTTTATGGCCTTTGTCTACCTCCTGGATCCCACATACACAATCCCAGGAAGGAAGGCCCTGAAACAAATGTTGGATGAAAAATACAAGGTCACCAAAGACTGGTGGCACAAGTTTCAAAGGCGTCCACACACAGCAAATTTACCAGTGTTAAATGTACGGAGTGAATTTTTTGGTGTTGCTCAGTGTTACAACTGGAGTGCATTTTGATCCGCAAGTGTGAAACAGCGTCTGTAAAGAGAGTAGTTTTTCAGAGTTAAACATTTAACTCAATATGCGGTGTATTTCCCACAATTCTCTACGGCTCTTTTCAGTTGGGAATGGGAAATTGTTAGCGCGGTAACGTTAGCTCCCGGTTCAATGGTAAGTTTCAATCGTTTTTTTTTACGATTTTTGTGGTAGAAAAGATAGCAATAGTCTTTTATTATATTTATGAATCGTTTTAATGCTTTTACATATTTTCGTGTCAGCGGTTTCTCAGCCAGATGCATATTGTCACGTGGATTATTTTTTTAAATATCAAATTGTAACGTTATGTATATGTTATCATATTTTAAATAATCTTTAAAATATGTATTATTGCTATATCAGAAAATATTTTGCACATGGGCTGCAAATGCGAAAGATTGTTAGATTAGTTAGTCATCAAGGTTGAAGGTTCCTAATTAAAGACGGTGTATTTGTTTGGCGAATCAGTAACGTATTTCCAATGAATACAGTTTTAATCGTCTCGCCATGGACTTGCATGGCTAGCACTGCACATGAGCGGTGCACGGGGTTTCCCGCCCACTTCCTAGGCGCGCAAATTTTGAGAACGCGTCCTTTACACAGAAATCGTGCTTAAAGATTTAAGTTAAAATATTTTAACTTACTCGAATTGTTTTTCTTTTTCTGATCCGTTAAACTAAATCGTTCGGAATGAACGGCAGCTTCTGCATCAAACCATAGGCTAATCAAACAAAAGCTGTTACGTTATTCGTTTTTCACTCTTCAGTAACAATGCTCTTCAAAATCGTATATGGAGGAAAGAAGAAGTTGATTAAAATTGACGACGCTAATTACACCAGTTTAATGAAAGAAGTTCTTAATTTATACACTTAGTTTAAAGCTGTTATCTTTGCTTTGTATTTTAAGTTTTAACGTTATATCGCTTGCTGCATCTCTCTTATCTCGTTTCAATCTAAGTCAAGAATACATTTTCCATTGAAGACAAGAATCTGATATTACAAGATGACACCGGTGTGGAGCTGGATGAGGATGTTTTCACTGAGGTGCTGGAGGAGAGATCTCATGATATACTTTGGAGAGTTATTGACCAAGATTCAGGCAAGTCTATACAATACATATTTCCCCAGCACACTTCATACTTTACATTCTTTACAGAAATAGTTTACCAAGAAATAAAAACAAAAAATGCTCACTCTTTTATAACACATCCATATTTTTTTTTTCTAATAAGACCCATTCAAGTTTAGGGATAGTTCACACAAAAATGAAAATTCTGTCATTAACGTTACTCATTCCTGTGCCCGGTTGCATAAAGTACCTTAAGTTTTTCCCTTAAGTATGACACTTAAGGCGTGATTTCCCCTTACCTAAGGGAATGACTTTAGGGTGTTGCATACAATCCCTTAAACCAGTGGTTTTCAAACCTGTCATGCAAGCACCCCTGCCCAGCACATTTTGTATGTTTCCCTTGTCAGACACATCCAATTCAGGTCTTGCAGTCTCTAGTAACGAGCTGAGGAGTTGAATCAGGTGTCTGATAAGGGAGACATACAAAATGTGTAGGGCAGGGGTGCTTGCATGACAGGTTTGAAAACCACTGTCTTAAACCATTCCCTTAGTTAAGGGAAACTGTTAAGTATTTCACGACAGCGACCCAGGTTTTGCCATTGAACTTCACTATATGGAGAAAAATCCTGGACTGTTTTCATCAAAAACCTTACTTTCTTTTCGACTGAAGAAAGAAATACTTAAACATCTTGGGTGACATATGGGTTAGTGAATTATCAGTAAATTTTCATTTGAAAGTGAACTAATCATTTAATTGTACGGGAAACTTAAGGGTGATCCTAAAGGAAACTTACACTTAAGGTGCTTTATGCAACCGGCACAGACCCTTAAGACTTTTATTCATCTTTCAAATGGAATTTTTTGATATTTTATAATGATGTCACACCGGCAGAAAAAATGGTCACAAAATGCAGTCTGGAGCCCTGATTATAGCACAGAATTACATCTTAAATTCAAATAAGTGAGGATTTATAATAATATAATTAGGTTATTTTAAATACTTTTAAAAGCAAATCATTAAGAAGTTTGGCTCAGAACTAAAGATTAAGAACTGTTCACTAGCATGTAATTCATTAATGTTTGCATGTTTCCAGATTGCCCAGTCCTCGATTCTTCTTGTAGCTCCCACCCTGACACACTATCAGTGTCCTCTGAGCCTGATGACAGAGCTGGGCCAAGCTCTAAGAGACCTCGTTTTGATGAAGCTTTTGAGGCAAAACAGGTGATTGTTAAAATTCCTAATTTACTAGCTGAATTGTTTTGCAGTTATTCACGGTTTTTTATTATGAGGGCATTACAGCACTTAAAAAAAATATATATATACTTTTTTATATATGTTATATAGTTTGTCAGTGGCATTTTGGAGGAAAAGGCAGGTGGACCGGCGTTTTGGCTGAATATAAAGAACACGGGAAACTCACAGACTCAACGCAGCGACACTTAGTCAATATTGTAGTTGCATACATAACTGACAAAGAAGGGTAAGGCAAAATGTAATCTTCATAATTGATAACAATTTTGTAATCAGACTATTTTTAGTGATAAAGTTATGTTTTAACTTCTCCCATATGCTCTTTTTAAAGCTGTGTCCCTTCCAAAGAAACAAAAACTCGCTGTGCCTTGGGAATTGTAACACTATTTCCATCTTTCAAGGATCCATACTCAAAAACTGGATATGTAAGTGTTGAAACCTTTTCACATTGTGCCAATGTGAAATTGGCAATATTTATAATAGAAGCTTTAAAAATGAAGTGTGAAAGCATATTTCAGGTTCTCAGCAATCATGTCACATCTGTTGTTGCTATGAGTATTATATTTGGGCATGCACCGAAATTTCGTCCACCAAACATGGTATTTTTGACATCGAAGTCCTGTGAGGGCGATTCGAAAGCACAAGGAGCCGCCTGTTCTCTATAGCTCTCATGGATGTCATACAACAATCGGTCTGTGCAGCACAAACAGCCAAATCCTGGATATTTTAGGCAATATAGAACTGGCCAGGACGTGGCCCATAAAAATGGCATGTATGGTCACCCTAGCTAAGTTTCACAATCAATCATCTTTTGAATCTTTGCGCTTGAACAAACACATACACACAAAATTGTCAAAATACCAGTCTCGGACAGTATTCTAGTTAGATATTTTCATTGTCCTAAGTGAACGTAAAGAGTTGAGAAAGAAATCAGGTGTGTACTTGTATATTGGATTTATGCATTAGGTGTTAAAGGGACAGCAGCACTTTTAAAATAAGACGATTTTTAAAAAGCAGTTTCGGATTTTGGCCAAGAGCATCCAGAAGTTTTGTTTAGGCCCAGATTTTCATTTCGGTGCATCCCTAATTCTGTGCTTTTATTAATCTACATCAATGTATATTTGTTCATTGATGCTTTGTATCCACCTTATTTTTTTCCCGTAAGAGTCTGCACGGCCATTTAGAAATTTGTGTCTGGCTTCCATTCTCATCCACGTCCAGATATTTTTAGCTGTACAAAACAGCTCATTGTGCTGCTTGACATTGCAAATTGGTTTAATTGGTTTAGATTAACACATTACCAGAAAACAGCTTACTTCTGCATTGAAAAATAAGGTGGATAGTAAGAAGTTCTTAAAATGTTTGCATTAATCTCATCCGCAATCATTTTGTTTTATGTAAAGGAACATTTCTATGACCCAAAGAGCAATCAAGGATACATATGCTGGCGACTGAAAACAGTTTCACGCCAAAGCAAACACCACAGCTCAAGGATTGTTTTTTCCAAGATTTCTCGACATCAAAGGATTGGTAAGATACAGATGGTAGTATAATATGTGATCCTGGACCACAAACCAGTCTTAAAGTAACATGGGTATATTTGTAGCATAGCCAAAACTACATTGGGTCAAAATTATAGATTTTTCTTTTATGCCAAAAATCATTAGGATATTACGTAAAGATCATGTTCGATGAAGATATTTTTTGTACATTTCCTGCCGTAATTATATAAAAACTAAGATGAATCGCTTTATGTATTCCCCAATTGTAATTCACTTTGCATAAAAGCGTCTGCAAAATGACAATGTAAATGCTAAGGACTTCATTTGGACAACTTTAAAGGTGATTTTCTCAATATTTAGATTTGCACCCTCAGATTCCAGATTTTCAGATGGGTGAAATTGACCTTTGACTAGTTCTGTGGTCCAGGGTCACATATGAAGAGAAAAATTAGATATGTGGGAAAAGCATGGTGTCTAAGACTTGTATTGTTTTGTCATGTTTATTAATAATTTTTCAACAGGTACTTCAAGATTTGACATCAAATTTGGAACTGAAACCGCTTCCAGGCTTCTAGAACAATGGGACAGTCTAAAGCCCAAGGTCATTGCAGAGGCGAAAACACTTACTTGCTTCTCAGCAGCCTGCTTGCAGCTGCCCAGGCCAATGGACAAAACCAGGAAAATGAATGGCAAGGTAAAGAATTGTGTTACTTGTGAAAATGTTACATTTTGTCTGTTACAC
This sequence comes from Oxygymnocypris stewartii, assembly GCA_003573665.1. Taxonomy (NCBI): domain Eukaryota; kingdom Metazoa; phylum Chordata; class Actinopteri; order Cypriniformes; family Cyprinidae; genus Oxygymnocypris; species Oxygymnocypris stewartii. Next base: position 27,544 of record QVTF01025612.1, read on the forward strand.
ATAATGTATTATTAGTTGTTGATCTACCCTCTTTGTTCATGCTTGCAGGATGGGACAGTGACATGTCCTCTCTTTTACTCTTGGCTTTCCTTTTGCCACCTTCAGCTGGTGGTAGGAACAAATCCACAAAGATCAGCATCAGGGAGGCGATGGACTGTATTGTGCAGTTTCACAAGGTTTGTACAGAAACACTAGTGCAATATTATTTTATGTTAGTTGTTTCTAAAGGTTTTTTCCCCTATCATTTCAGTCCTGCTGCAGTCTAACCGAACATGTTGAGAAGACTGATGGCCTTCAGCCACATCTCCTTGCAGTTGGCTCAGCAAAGAACACAATCCACGATTTCTACATTGTGCTGGATGGACAACTCCTACCTTGTCAGGCAAAGTCTGCCCTTGCTGCTTTCGATGAACTTTTTAAGGCTTATTTTGTCTTCAGCGTATCATACCCCCACTGCTTAAATGAAAATTTTTGTTTTTTATTATTAAATGCCTTGCTTTTATTTCTGAAAAGATTACTTGTCAAAAAGCTAATTTTCTAAATAAAAACTTTTCTACATGTTTATTTCATCTTTGTCGCTTGTATCACACACAAATTAATAAAAAAAATATACTGTAAAAAAATGTATTGTAAAATGAACTCAAATTTAACACTCCTGGAATGTATATATGACTCCCTCCGTTTTAGAGTTAAAATAACACTTTTGAAAGTGTGAAATATGTACATTATTCACAGAGTACAAATAAACTCTTATGGTGTGAAAATGTACTCTGTGAGCAATGTACATATTTTACACTTTCAAAAGTGTTATTTTAACTCTAAAACGGAGGGAGTCATATATACATTCCAGGAGTGTTAAATTTGACTCAAATTGAGTTCATTGTACACTGGCGTTTTTGCTGTGCAGTCAGTTTAACAGCAGATATGTGGACCTCAATAATTATGGACGCCTACTTGTCAGTGACCTGCCACTTCATTACAGAAGAGGTCCAGCTGTCACCTATTCTGCTAGGTGTAAAAAACTTCCCCCGGTCCCATACTGCAGCACACATAGCAGAGGCCAAAGACACTGATGGCAGAGTGGGGAATCCGAGACAAAGGAGTCTGGTCACAGACGCAGCCCCAAATATGGTAGCATGTGCCAATCTCCTCAATGTGTGCCGCATCAAATGTTTTGCCCACATGTTGAATCTGGTAGTGAAAAAGTCACTGTCACAAACATTGGACCGTAATGACATCTGCACCAACGCACGGAGAATTGTGGCACATTTCATATCAAGCACCATAGCAAAAGAGAATCTGTCTAATCTGGCTTCTGTAGCACAACAAGTAGTAAGGTAGCAAGGCAAGGCAAGTTTATTTATATAGCAAATTTCATACACAGTGGTAATACAAAGTGCTTTACATAAAAGAAAGTGAAATAATCATTCACAGCAATAAAAACAAGGTTGAAAATAATAAAACAAGGAATTTTAAATTATATAGAAATTGATTTAAAATGAGATTTAAAACAGTTAAATAGAAATGATTATACATAAAATACAATGCAGTCAGTTCGGACGTAGCACAGCGCTCATTCAACAAATGCACAGCTAAATAGATGAGTTTTGAGACTGGATTTAAATGTGGCTAATGTTTTAGCACATCTGATCTCTTCTGGAAGCTGGTTCCAGCTGCGGCGGCATAATAGCTAAAAGCGGACTCCCCTTGTTTTGTGTGAACCCTTGGTATTTCTAACTGACTCGATCCTAATGATCTGAGTGGTCTGTTAGGTTTATATTCAGTGAGCATATCTGACATATATTTAGGTCCTAGACCATTGAGCGACTTATAAACGAGTAAAAGTACTTTAAAATCAATCCTAAATGTAACTGGAAGCCAGTGTAAGGACCTGAGGACTGGTGTGATGTGCTCAGATTTTCTGGTTCTAGTCAGAATCCTGGCAGCAGCGTTCTGGATGAGCTGCAGCTGTCTAATGGTCTTCTTTGGAAGGAGAGACCATTACAATAATCCACCTGCTGGTGATAAAGGCATGAACAAGTTTCTCCAAGTCTTGACTGGAAACAAAACATCTAATTCTTGCAATGTTTTTGAGATGATAGTATGCTGATTTAGTTACTGCTTTGACATGACTACTAAAACTAAGGTCTGTCTCCAGCAGTGGAGTCTAGCAGTGGAAAGAGACACGAGAGAATGTGCCAGTGTTATACTTGAACCAGCCTATCCACTGCCACCTGCAGAGGGTCCATCTCATGTCCAAAGCGATAGCCTCTGGGACCTTCTGGACAGCCATGAACAGCCATGTGGAAATACTGACGATCGGAAACAAGCCAGTTACGATCTCAGGAAATTCGTCAAAGCCGCCAAACGACATTACAAAAAAAAAGTTGAAGAACAATTAAACACCAACAATGCAAGAAGCATATGGCAGGGCATTAACAACATCACAGATTTAAAAGGGAAGAAACAAGCTACTGTGAACATTGCCGCCTCTCTACCGGATGAGCTAATCATTTTTATGCCCTTGTCGAGGCTCACAACACCGCCCACACAGAGAGCGCTCCCACGGCTGCTGCAGAAGAGGCCAGTCCACTCTCCCTTTCTGTCACGGATGTAACCCGATCCTTCAAACGGGTGAATATCCGCAAAGCTGTGGGTCCGGATGGCATCCCAGGCCGTGTGCTCAGAGCATGCTCTTTCCAACTAGCTGGGTTTTTACAGACATCTTCAACCTTTCCCTCTCTCTTTCTGTGGCTCCTTCATGCTTCAAAAAAATCCACCATTGTGCCCATACCAAAGAGAAATAAATGTGATTTGATTTGGATTCACAGCGTGTATCAAATTGTACCGCCAGTGCAGTTGTAGAGGTCCAGAGGTGAAGTACTGTGTTTTGTATTCATCTTTTTCTGAAATGATAATGATCTCACATATTTTTTTTTCTTTGCTTATGTAGATATTTGAAGGAGAAACTGCTCCCCAGGACGGAGGACCCATTAAAATATTGGCTCCTCCACAAGGCAGCTTTCCCGTTCCTTTATATAGTGGCTCTACAGTACCTCTCCACACCAGCATCCTCAGTCCACTGAGAGAGGATTTTTTTAAAGACTGGTGAAATCGTCAGCCAGAGAAGAAGCCGTTTGAAGCCAAGCACAATGGAGCAGATTTAGCTCTTGAATAAAACTTGTAAAACAAAGTTCTTTTCATTTTTACACTGTGGCACAAGGAACCCCTGCAGAATCATTCTCACAGAAGTACTTCTATAGTGTTGAAATTTAATATTTTCATATTATGGGTTACTTTACAATCATGTGCTCTTAATGCAAATCAGGAAATAGTATATGATCTATATCCAGGGATTCAATTCAATTCAAGATTATTTGTATAGCGCTTTTGATGATACAATCATTGCAAAGCAACTTCACAGGAAATTACGTTTCTAAAATAGATTTATATTTTAGAAACTCAATATAATTAACTTATGGCAAAATATGGTTAATTCAGTATAATCGCTGATGGTTGGCTTCCTTTGAGGTCCTCGAGGGGTTGTCATCATCTCATCTCAGGTGTTCGGTCATCTCAGATCATTTAAGGGTTGGATCCAGACTGAAGCTTGTGTAATTATGGGATGTTAATCCCGTGGCAGAAACAGATAAACAAATAAAGACAATTAGCGTAGCTGTTTTTCCATCCAGGAATAACCCTGGATGAAATGATCAGTATAACCCAAGCTAAAGCATAATAATGTGCATTTGTTCAGATAGACTGGCAGTACAAGATTGTGAGATGCATTATATGAATGCTTGGCTAAAAGATGTGTCTTTAATTTAGATTTAAATAGAGAGTGTGTCTGAACCCCGAACGTTATCAGGAAGGCTATTCCAGAGTTTGGGAGCCAAATATGAAAAAGTTCTACCTCCTTTAGTGGACTTTGCTATCCGAGGTACTACCAAGAGTCCAGAGTTTTGCGACCTTAGGGAGCGGGTTGGATTGTAGCGTGATAGAAGATTAGTTAGGTACGCAGGAGCTGAATCATTTAGGGTCTTATAGGCAAGTAATGATATTTTGTAACTGATACAGAACTTAATAGGTAGCCAGTGCAGAGACTGTAAAATTGGAGTAATATGATCATATTTTCTTGACCTGGTAAGGACTCTAGCCGCAGCATTTTGTACTATCTGTAACTTGTTATTAAAGATGCAGGACAACCAGCTAGCAGTGCATTACAATAGTCCAGTCTAGAGGTCATGAATGCATGAACTAACTTTTCTGCATCAGAAACACTTAACATGTTCCGTAGCTTGGAAATGTTTCTAAGATGGAAGAATGCTGTTTTTGTACCATGGGAAATATGATTTTCAAAAGATAGGTTGCTGTCTAATATAACACCCAGATGTTGACTGTAGAGGAAGTAACAGTACATCTGTTTAATCCAAGAGATTCTGTGTACTGTTTTTACAGTGATGTTTGATATCCTAGGTATTATCAAATGGCCAGAGTTTTGAGAATGCAGTGGACGTGGAGACTATGATGTGATAAGAGCTCTCTCAAGTACTGAGGAGCTAAGCCATTCAGGGCTTTATAAGTAATTAACAAGATTTTAAAATCTATACGATGTTTAATAGGGAGCCAGTGCAGTGTTGACATAACTGGGCTAATGTGGTTATACTTCCTGGTTCTAGTAAGGACTCTAGCTGCTGCATTTTGGTGCAGAACAACCACCTAATAAAGCATTACAATAATCTAACCTTGAGGTCATAAACGCATGAATGAACATTTCTGCATTTGACATTGAGAGCATAGGTCTCAGTTAAGATATATTTTTAAGATGAAGAAATGCAGTTTTATAAATGCTAGAAATGTGGCTGTCAAAGGAGAGATTGCTATAAAATGGCACACCTAGGTTCCTGACTGATGATGAAGAATCGAGAGAGCAGCCATCAAGTGTTAGACAGCGTTCTAGGTTATTACTTGTGTGGTTTTTAGGCCCGATGATTAACACCTGTTTTTTTTCAGAATTTAGTAGTAAGAAATGATTCGTCATCCAGTTTTTTATATCGACTATGTATTCCATAAGTTTCTCAATTTGGTGTGTTTCATCGGGCCATGAAGAAATATAGAGCTGAGTATCATCAGCATAACAGTGAAAGCTAACCATGTGTTTTCTGATGATATTTCCCAAGGGTAACATGTAAAGCGTGAAAATTAACGGCCCTAGTACTGAGCCTTGAGGTACTCCATACTGCACTTGTGAGTTTTCAAGTCTATTCAAAAGAATGTTGTGGTCGATAGTGTCGAATGCAGCGCTAAGATCAAGGAGCACTAATAGAGAGATACAACCACGATCAGATGATAAGAGCAGGTAATTTGTCACTCTAATGAGAGCAGTCTCAGTACTATGAGATGGTCTAAATCCTGACTGGAAATACTCAAAGATATATTTTTTCTCTAAGAAGGAATATAATTGTTAAGATGCTACCTTTTCTAGAATCTTTGACAGAAAAGGGAGATTCGAGATCGGTCTGTAATTAACTAGAACGTTGGGGTCAAGTTGTGGTTTTTTAATGAGAGGCTTAATAACAGCCAATTTAAAGGTTTTGGGGACATACCCCAATGACAATGAAGAATTAATAATAGCCAAAAGACGATCTATGACTGGAATCACCTCTTTTAGTAGTTTAGATGGAATAGGGTCTAAAATACATGTTGTTGGTTTAGCTGATTTAACAAGTTTATACAATTCTTCCTCTCCTATAGTAAAGAATGAGTGGAATTGGTCCTCATAGGATCTATAGTGCACAATTTGATGTGATACTGCAGCTGGCGGCTGCATGGTTGCGGTTTGATCTCTAATAGTATTGATTTTGAAAATAGTTCATAAAGTCATTACTGCTGTGCTGTTGGGAAATGTCAACACTAGTTGATGTTTTATTTTTATAAATTTTTTTTGTTTGTTAATTTTGCCACTGTATTGAATAAATACCTTGGATTATGTTTATTTTCTTCTAAAAGAGACAAAATCAGATCTAGCAGTCTTTATTGCTTTTCTGTAGGATAGGGTACTTTCCCACCAAGCAATACGAAAGACCTCTAGTTTTGTTTTCCTTCAGCTGCGCTCAATTATCCGGGCTGCTCTCTGAGAACTCGACATCCATTTTTCCCAAGAAAAAAGTTGAAATGTGGACTCATTTGAGCACAGCACAGCACACATTTCCACTGTCTTTTTGCCATCTGAGATGGGCTCTGGTTCCTGGGAATCCGGTGTTATCACTGCATACAATTGATAGCTTTCTCCTTGAGTAAAAGAGATTCAAGTTGCCTTTCTTGATGCAGCAGGCAGCAGACTGTGTTAAGTGAAAGTGGTTTTCTGAAGTACTCCTGAGCCGTGTTGCTATATTTAACACCGCAGCATGATGGTTTATCATCATCTGAGGACTCAAAGGCCATGCAAACTCAAGGTTTTCCCTACACTGAGATTTCTCTGGATTTCCTGAATCATTTCACAGTATGGTAGTTGGTGAAAGACCTCAATTCTTTGTGATTTTGCATTGAGAAATTAGATTTTTGATTTGTTTGGCACAAAGTGATGAGCCATGACTGAAACTGAGATGATCCTTTTATACCCAAACATGATACCCTGGCCTAGTTCACCTGCATACTGTCAACGGTTTCAAAATATTTTAATTTGGATATTCTATAGCCTTTTCATTTTTATTTTCCCCGTCCCAACTTAATTGACGTGTGTTGCAGCCATCAAAATCGACATTTGCTTATATTTATAAAAAGCATTTATGTTGGTCATCAAAAATATAAAAGTTTAAATACAATTAAGTAAAAGTTAGAGACCTAACAGCTCACAGGTTCTTGATTTTATTGCATTTTACAAAACATCCCAACTTTTCTGGAATTGGGATTGTACTTTGAAATATTGTCACAGAATTTATGAAATATATTAAAAGAGGGTTTATATTTCTTCTATTTTCAGTTTGAAATGTGATATTTATCCACCAAAATTACCATGTCTACTATGTCATAAAAAAAACGTATATTCAACATATTCTTAAAAAAATATTCTTAACAGGATATTTTTTATCAAGTCTCTTTAAATATTTGGCAAGGTATATTAGATCTCAACATCATTGAAGCTGTAGAATCACCAACATGGCCCATCGCTGGCCCAAAAAAGGTTGAGGACCATTGACCTAGATTGTCAAAGTTAGCACAAATGTGGTACATTGTAATAGTGTTTATGGTGTTATTGATGTTTAGCGATGTGTAATTTGATCCTGTTTAACAAGCGTCTTAGCTCTCCGCTAGCATCACGGTGTGCATGTTTACATGTTTATTACATATGCACACGTGGTCAGACTTGTTGGTACACTTGGTAATTAAGATCAATATAATTGATCTGAATATAAACCTGCATTATTAATCCTTTTGATCTTTTATAAAAAAAAATTAACCTTTCATTGAACTAAAACAATTGAAAATGGAGGAAAATCATTATGAAATAAAAGTTTTTCTCAAATACACGTTGGACACAATTATTGGCACCGCTACAAATTCTTCTGAGTAAAATATCAATATTCACAATATTGAGCACTCCAGGGTGATTATGAACATGAAATTGTTCCTTAATTATAATCAGCCATGAATATAAATATAGGAGGGAAAACAAAGCCCAAATTCCCTTAATCATCCATCACAATGAGAAAAACCAAATAATATATTTCTGATGTGCAGCAAAAGATAATTAAGCTTCACAAATTAGTGGTGTCTTTAAGAAAAGAGCAGTGGAAACACACATAACCATGTCAATGTAAAGTCTAACAATGGTTATGTATGGAGTCAAAACAATGCCGCATATATTTGCAAGAGAATTTAAATATTGCAAAATAAAATAGTTTTGCAAACGAAAATGAAAGTATTGAGAAAGAATTGTGCTTTTTGCAAACAAATAATATAAATGAAGAACAAAAGCAATCTTGCAATACATATTTTCCATGGCCATATCTACTAGTTTATTTGCAACGCTGCTTTTATTTTGCATTTCAGTCAAGTTTGAGCTTGCGATACCGTTTTGCCCTTCTTTGCACTTCACGTTTCTGGCATGGGGGCGGAGTCAATGGACGGGGGCGTGTACAGCAGCCATGGCCACGCCTCCCTTTAAGTGACGTCATCGGCCCGAGATGACGATCACAGCTGATCCAGGCACCTCATCAGAGGCATGCGGGTGGATCGTTTTTATTCGCTAGCTTTACAACATGCATGTTTTCATTTTATTAACAAATGTATATATTAGCAGCGTTTGCTCAAGTTAAAGAAGTTGTTAATATGAACATCTGCTGTTTGTTTCTCTCAATGTGCACACTTTTATAGCATTAAAATGTGTATTGTTTGATTTGGTTAACTAGATGTGCATTAACAGTGCTTGTTTAATATCTCTTCACCTGTGCACAGCGTTCTTCATTTACATTAGTTCAGAGTTACTGCTAGTTTTAATGTTAAATAATGAAATAAAATATACATCAATAAAAAGGTCTAAGTCTCGAGCTTTATATCGATCTCGACTTCGTTTTTCATTTGCATAACTCCTGGCATAAAATTAAGAAAAGACTGTCACTGGACAATTTAAAAAACTAAGTTAGAGTCCTTTTTTGGTTTAGCAACGTAATTATTTATCTATGGTTTATAAACATGCACTTTTTTCAAAGCTAGTCGTGTTATTTTATTGCTTTGAAGAAACGTGCATTAGTAATATTTTGCTCGATGCGCCTCACAGAAATTATGCCTTTTAAATTCGACATTGATAATATTTTAGTACAAAACTCGAATTTAGTTAATCAGCCAATTTGACACCCCTAAAATACATTCATTTTCACGAATGCAAACTACGACTGGCCTTTTCTCAGAATTTAAAGCATTTACGTTTTTCGTCGAAATGCAGCCAAAATAATAAAGATGAGTTAATGTATATCTCTATATAGGCTGTCTTCCGTGATTTCACGAGTCTAAGAAAATGTTTAAAATCTTGTACATCTGAACATTGTAAATCTGAAGACTTTTGCTTTCGAGTGCTGTGCATTGGAAAGTAATTATATTATAGGCCTAATAAACATAATTTGCTTATTAATTCCCATGCATTATTTTATATAGGTGGTTAAAAGTTGAAATAAAGGCTTTTTAAAATATTTATTTGAAATAATATTGCATTTATTTGATAAAAAATACAGTAAAAACAATATTATGAAATATTAACTTTAAAATGGTGGTTAATATATTTTAAAATGTAATTTATTTGTGTGATCAAAGCTGCATTTTCAGCATCGTTACTCGTCCCTTCAGAAATCATTCTAATGCTGCTTAATTATCATCAGTTATTATTGACATCAATTATTGTTTTAATATTGATATAATAGTTCTCAGTTAAAGAACAGCATTTATTTAAAATAAGTAAATATATTTACGGTCAATTAAATCAATTTAATGCAAACTTGTTGATATAAATATATTTTTTAATCTTACAAGACTGAATGTATAATTTCCCCAAAAATGAGTTGTCAACATTGATAATAATCACAAATGTTTCATATTAATATTTCTGAAGATCATGTGACACTGAAGAATGGAGTAATGATGCTGAAAATACAGTGCTGCATTACATTTGACTATATATTCTCATAAAAGACAACTATTTTAAATTGTAACTATATATTTCACAGTACTGTTTACTGTATTTTTCATCATCACAATAATTTATATTCTCTTGCGCACAATTGGAGCTCTATTCCTTGAAATTATATTTGTCAAGCTCCTGCAAAAGGACAAATACTCTAGAAAGGCACCATAAAAACAATCCACATTCTGCACTATTCAAATCTTCTAGACGATACCAGAGCATTGTGTCATATGCATTGATTATATAAGTATTTAACTTTAGTGATAGAGCTGCAACGACTCATCTATAAAGTCCATAATGAAAATCATCGACAGCGATTCTCGTTATCGATTAGTCAGCGCACGTCAACCATCAGCCGGTCGCGTCAAATCACCAAATGCATCTAAAAATAGCGAAGGAAACAGAATGAGATGCACTGCATACAACTTTATTATTTATGTTAATCTTTAAGATGGCGCTTTGAGAGATGCGGTCATGTCCTACTTAATGCGCGCACGTCCATTTTTGCATATAGGTCCGTCCTGATAGTACAAACGGGCGCATAGACAATTAAGTTAATACTCTGAAATATCGGTTGTTGATGTTTAAAAGGTATAAATGAGGTTTTTAAATGAGGTTTGAAAGTCAACGTGTATAGTGGACATTTGTAATTCTGAATATAAATATCAGACGCTTCATAACCAGCGTTTACGAAAGAAATGACATTGCAGAATATTACTCTTACCTGTTGATTAACACCCAGAGTTTATGTTTTTATTCGTCCTTATTATATTTATTTTTAATTAGAGATTTAAACTATATATGTAAGGTTGTTTTTTTTTCAAATACCCAATTACAGTCAATACATACATAGTTTGTATAGTTTAACATTTTTAGATAATTATTTTATTTAAAATATTTGTTTTCTTTTAATTGACAGGTGGTCTAATTAATTGATAAGCACTATTTTCATAGCATTGAGTTGACATTTGTACAATGTTTTCTTTTTTAATTTGACAAAAAAACGATTAATTGAAATTCATCAAATAATCGATTATTAAAATAATCGTCCTATTTAGTGATATTAACCTGTTCCTCGTAAAAATTGTTTAGTATTTGTCATATACAGCAGGAAAGACTAAATATAATGTAAAGACGTACGCCAGTCATTTATGGTGTGTTGCATCCCTGATCCGAAACACTGAATATGAATTCAGAATATCAAAACAAATTAATTAGCGAGTTTTTGGGAAAATTAATGCTTCAGTAACAAACTTTGATTTTAACAAAGTGGTGTTTTAATGTTATAATACTGATTTTATAAAGTCTAAATATGAATCCAAAAGTAAAATCTGCGTGATCCTCTGCTGCCATCTAGTGGTGGTCATAGTGAGAATATCATAATATTAATTTTCTTCCAGGTGGCAGAAATCTAGGCAATTTTCCATAAATCGCCTCGATATGAAAAAACCCCCCAAAAAGTGATTTTTACATACAGTGTTCCCATTTTTGTTTTAAAAATGACAAAAATACATATAAATTGTAACCCCCTCCAAAAGTGCACGTCTGGGATCAGCCATCAGGAGTTAAAGGGGATGCTATACAACACATTTTCCCTGTGTGGTACTGAAAACGAGGAGAGGTTCAAACCATTATATCTTTTTCCACCCCTAACGAGTTCGTATTCTTCCATGCACAAGCTAGTTTATGGTCTTTTGGACATTGAGAGGCTAGAATACAGGGGGCGCCAATACTGATCTTGCACCTGAATGATATGTTTAATTATAAACGGTGCCCAAGTTTAGGATACAGGCAGTCCCGATCTGGACTCGAGGGTAGACTGGTACTCCAGCTGATCGAGTTATCAAAGGTACAAGATGAATCTCCGATCATAGCCCACGTGAGCGATCATGCTTCTGGTAAAGTGCGCCTCTTATTCAATAAACACGTCACCGAACAGTCTCGTTTAACTGCAGGACCAAATTTAATCAGAAAGTTGTAAAAAATATCAAATTCATACAAATGCTCTTTAACGGTGCTGGTGGGAAAGTGTACAAACACGAGGGAGGGGGGTGGGAATTAAAACCGCTTTTAATATTTACTCCACCCATCTGAAAGACGGAGTCCGATCAGCTCGGTTTAATCCCTCCACAGACTGACCTCGGATCAGTCCTCGAGCGCCATGAATCAAAACAAGTACGGTGTTTTAAAAATAACCTTCCAGACGTCTGATTATAAAGGTTAATAACGTCCCGCCAGTCATTAGAAAACACAAGAAATCACTAAAAAAGGATGCAGACACATCTGGCGATGTCACTGTACTGCGGCCGCGACGACAGCTCGGCTAGTCCTGCTAGCCGGCGCCCCTGCTGCGCTGTGATTGGCTCCTCTGGCTCAGCTGGGGTGAAGTGTGAACGCAGCCGGGCTTTACGAGCCTAGACGAGGTCTCTTGTGCGGCGACTGCTCCACATCAGCGCTCTCCTCCTCATCCTCATCCTCGTCTTCATCGTCTGGGTAGTCCACCAGCCCCGTCTGTTTAGAGGACAACACCAGCCACTCAAACATAGCGTTGGGTATGAATGTCAACAGCAAAAACAGCTAGACTAATATGTGAAGGATATTTTATTCTTTGATACTCAGGTAGCGCGTTAATTAGGACGCTGTCTCTTTAACACAGAAGAGATCTAAAGGTGCGTTCACACCAGACGCGAAAGATTTACATGTTAAGTCAATGCAAAGACGTGATAGACAATCCTGCGGTGCTATTCACGCGAATGGCATGAATTACGCAGCACGAATTGAGCGTTTGGGGCGTTTGACGCGCAATCAGGAGCTTGCTCTAGCAGTGACGTGATTACGAGCGGAGGCAAAAAATCCGAAACAACAATGGAGGACAAATTAATCGTGGTTGTATGTGGGTACCCGGAGCTGTACGATACTACTTCGTACTTTTACAAAAACAGGAATACATTTTGCATCGAGACAGGAGCTGCCTGGCAGAAGCCCCCCCCCGACGCGAATTCACGTCTGTTGTGTAGTGAATTTCACGTGCGAATGAAGCGAGTAAACTCAAAATGTTCAAGCGTCCAAATACGTGCAAATAGCGCGATTTACTAGCTTAATTCGCGTCTGGTGTGAACGCACCTTAATACTGTTTTCTTTCTCATCTGTTTATGTTCACTTAAGACAAAAACGGCTGTGTTTGATGATACTCTGATGTAGTTTTCTCCAGACTGGTTTATAAATATAAAAAAAAGTCAGTTTTGGATCAAAACAACCTTTTCTGCCATGCTATATGTAAACAGGGCACACGTTCTTTCCCTTTTAAAAATCACATTAAAATGCGAACGCAAGAATTGTTGCGCACGTGTCTTATTGAATACCCGGACATTAGGCACCGGATGACGTACCCGGGTCTGTCCTGAAGGTGGCGCAGCAGCTCTGCTGGAGGAAGCGGCGGGTGGAGGTTTGGAGCCGTTAGCGGTGTTAGCAGCTCCAGCCGAGTGAGAGAAGCTGAACTTGAAGCTGCCGCTGGCCGAACGCTTGGGCTGGTTCTCCTTCACTGAAACCACAGAACACACACATACAGCTGGATTCACCACGACTCATGAAGATCATTTAAGGAATGCATTGCATGGAACAATACATAAATATGGTCTTTAAACATGTGTCCCTGGAGCACATAACCAGTCATAAGCAGCCAACAATACATTGTATGGGTCAAAGTATCATTTTTCTTTCATGCCAAAACATTAGGATATCAAGATTATGGTCCATGAAGATATTTTGTACATTTCTTATTGTAAATATATCAAAACTTAATTATTGACTAGTAATATGCATTGCTAAGAACTTAATTTGAACAACTTTAAAACTGATTTTCTCAATATTCAGATGTTTTTGCTCCCTCAGATTCCTGATTTTCAAATATTGTTCAAACCGTACATCAATGGAAATGATGCATTTCAGATGATGCATGAATCTCAATTTCACAAAATTGACCCTTATGACTGGTTTTGTGCTCCAGGGTCACATATGTCTAGAGTAAGTAACACTTCAATGCTTGAAAAATACAAATTACCTTTAATTAATTTTACACTACAATAAAAATCTTGAATAGCTCTACTCAAAACTCTAGATATATAATATTCTATACATTGCATAAAAAGCGATGTTATTCCTCAATCTTGTTTTGTGAATCTTTAAAGTGAAGCGAGTTTGCAAAAAAATCAACTAAATTAAAAGAGAAACGTTTTTGATATTTGATCTAAATTAACTTTGTTTAATTTAATGATATCTTAATTTAGCATCTCCAGTAAACACGTCTTGATTTAAGGACGTTTAGGAATATATATTTTAGCAGCGAATGCAAGATTGAAGGGCACGTCTTTATGAATTCAGCTTTCAGATGATCCGTGATTGCATGAATTCAAGAACAAGTTAAGATCATCTTTAATTTGTGGACGAGCGATTGAAGACTTCAGTCCCACCTTTCTCGCTCTCCATGAACGTCCCGTAGTCGCTCTTGCACTTGTCCAGGGCTGCGTCGGAGACCTCGTCCTCTTCCTCGTCTTCGTTCAGCCACATGTCCTCGTCCTCGTCGAAGGAGCGGGCGTCCCTGCGATACCTGCGAGAGGATCGGAGCGCGGTCAGTACCGGACCAGCGGCGCGGGTTTTACCAAACCCTCGCGCGACCTCATGGACATTTGTAAAAAAATTTTGCATGTGTTAATGCCAACTGCATACATTTTGGCACAGGTGTGTATTTTTATTGGAATTTTTATATTTTGACCTTATTTCCTTTAATTTAACGGTCACTGACCTGTATACGGGATGCC
>QVTF01025613.1:0-365111 GCA_003573665.1 Oxygymnocypris stewartii
TATAATGCTCAATTCCACCCTGAAATTTCTGAATTAATGTCAGTAATGGTTTGATATTCGGGACAGGCAAGAGGTGTTCTGTGTGTGAAGGAGGGGTTATACTGTTTTAGAGTTACATACATGCAATCAGTTTTGAGGAAGTTACCATGAAACTGTAACTTCCTATATACACACATATATATATATACACAAACACTTTTATTTCTCAAGCAATGCCTTGATTAAAAAAAGAGACAGTAAAGCTAAGTACATTGTTTAAAAAATTAAGTTTAAATAAATGATGTTCTGAACTTCTATTCATCAATTCTTTTTTTTATTTATTAATTAATATCTAAATATATATATTTCTATATAAATATATTAATTAAAAATAATATATATATCTATATAATATATATATAAGTATATAAATATACAGAAGTATATATAATGTATCAAAATATTGGGTCTTTAAAACAATTTATAATAGTTTATTTATCAACAATGCATTGAACAGACAGTAAAGGCATTTAATGTTTTTATATTTTAAATAATAATGTTCTTCTGAACTTGCAACCTAAAAGCTCCTATATATAATATATATATATATATATATATATATATATATAATATAGATATATATATATTATATAATAGTTATAGTTTGGGGTCGTAAATTTTTTTATGAATATACATTAAAGATTACATAAAGATCAGTAATGGTAAAAATTATTGTAATTGCAGAGTATGTAGTTTGTATTTATATTTTAATTTTAATTTTAAAGATATATATCAAATTCAGATTTTTTTTTTTGTTTCAACAATCAGCATACGAGAAAATACAAACAGCAGTTAGTGCATTCTCTTAGGCCCTAAATACAGTACAGCGTTTAGACCACAGATGCTTGGGCAGGTTTTTGAAACATGAAAACGTGGAAGTGCAAGTTTGAGGAAACCACAAAGGCAAGTATCTTTCTCACGCCACTGCATCAATCAGACAGTTGCTTTATGGGTTTTCTTCCGTTTAACACATGTGCTTTTGAGAAGAGTGCGAGGAAAGAGTTGAGTGGACAAAAGGTGTTGTCAGGGCCTCAAAACTTTTATTAGATATCATAGATGTCAGTGAGAATTACGTGCAAGAGTTCATTATCAAACAGTGAAGTTATCTACATTACAACTTGCATATAATGCACTTGAGTCCTCTTATTTGTACCCAGTTGTATCTGGAGCGGTTGTTTCACACTGTCATTGTAATGCTAGATAGTCACCGTCTCTTCATTAGGTTGGAGGGGGAAACACAAATGCTGACGCCCACTCGCTGGGCAGATAGTTTCCGAGCAGTGACGCCCGCGGGGAAATGAGGGAAATGGGATGGAGGAAGGAAATGAAACTAAACGTCCTCCAAAAGACCCTTGACTGCGCCGTGGTGAAACATCAGAACCTCCAGTGGCTCAGATCTGTCTCTTTTTCAGTGAAACCACGAGCAACAAGCTCCTCTCTGAACACTGTCTCAGTTTTTAACTTCTTAGTGTAATACGATGTGATTTACAAAATGTGCATTACAGATCTCGGACTGTTTTTCAAATGTATACTTTCATTTTTATGTAGTGCCCATTGAGAATGTCTTTGAATAATACATGCATACTGTATGTTACATAGAAAATCCTTTAAAAGCTCCCTTTGGGAAGGGGTCAGAAGCAGGTCACTGCAGCATATGTGTGTGTTTGAACATTTGAAACACCCATCAGTTTTAGTTATGTGCAGCTACAAGGTTGTTTTTATAATTCTCTGTCAGACTGTGGATGTCAGACTGGGACTGGTTGCACTGGTTTCCAGCAATCTGCTGATTGATGTAGCATTTAAAAGAAATAACTAGACTTTTGCATTTTCTCAAGTAAATATGCGTGTGGTTGTTCATGCAAAAGTTGTTGATGTAAGCGTAGTGGTCAAGGCCTTTCTATGCAGTTTTAGACGTGTCAGTGAGCTGCACGATTAATACAAATAAAACTAAAACTGCAATATGGCTTAGTGTGAGTGTCAAATTACAAAGATATAATTATATAAGTATATGCACTGCATGTTTCATAGGGAAGCGCAGCACTGTAATCTTTTTACACATGAGCAGCTCATGTTCTGGTGTTTTCAGTATTTCTAAGTGCTTTGGTTCACTGTGTGTTGCTCCACACAAACTCATCTCTGCATGTGCTGTTATTTGAGCTTATAAACCGGTTTGATGTCAACAGAAGAGACGCTTCTGTAAAAAGGTTCCCTCTCACCAGAATAAAAGCATGATTTATTTTTACATATGAAAATAAGAATATTGGTATTGTACAGTTGCACTGTAAATTACACTTATGTTTTTTCTTTTACAAATACTTGATTTAAATTTACCGTGACATTGTATATATACAATTAATATTTTTTATTCATTTAATATAATACATGTTATATATATATATATATATATATATATATAATTTAATTTTTTATATTATATTTGTTTAAAATTTTTATTTTATAATATTAATAATTGTATTGCACAATTTTTTAATTTTCGAGTGAAATATTACAAATTAATATTATATATTAATATTACATTAATTTAGTTTAATACTTGTATTTTGTAAAATAATAATAATTTCACCTTTTTCACTTTTTTTGCATTTTAAATGTAAATTGCAACATTTATTAACACAAAAGATTATTCAAAATTGCACTATTCCCCCGAATCATACAGACCTAATTGTTTGTTTCTACATTCTATGGCATTTCTAGGTGGTTTCTGGTGTTCTGGGTGGTATATACTGGTAAGCACGTAAGTGCGTTATCTGAGGCCTTATTTGTGTCAGTAGAACATGTTGTGCAGCGTTACATGCCATAATGGAATAAATAGACTAGATGGTTTGTTCAGATCCTCAACCCAAAGTTATGTTCATTAGTAACGTGAAAGTCATGCTACAGGAAAAAAAAACAGAAACAGCATGCCATGCATATTAATACACATTTTCAGGATGCACAAATCTTTGCAAGGTCTAGTAAGTCCAGCC
This sequence comes from Oxygymnocypris stewartii, assembly GCA_003573665.1. NCBI lineage: Eukaryota > Metazoa > Chordata > Actinopteri > Cypriniformes > Cyprinidae > Oxygymnocypris > Oxygymnocypris stewartii. Next base: position 3,027 of record QVTF01025613.1, read on the forward strand.
AAATCTCTCTCAAATCTCTCTCCTCTCTCTCTCTCTCTCTCCTCTCTCTCTCTCCCTCTCTCTCTCTCCTCTCTCTCTCTCTCTCTCTCTCTCTCTCTCTCTCTCTCGCTCTCTCTCTCGCTCTCTCTCTGCATCTCTCGGAGACTGACCTTTCCTTCTGTCACCAAGGTAACAGGATCTACTGTAAATGGTTGAATGAAGAGACTCTCTAAAGACAGTGTGAATCACACATTTACAGTTCATCTTTTGAACTGCACAGATGGATTTTTGCACATTAATGTGCTAATTATGCTGGTCACCAAGGGATACACACACATGCGTTAGGATTTGTAAATGAAGGCAGACATTTCCATCTTCAGGCAGAGCTCTTTTGTTGCAGAAAATCCATGATTATTATGTTTGGAAAACCTACTCAGCCCCTCTTATGAGATTTGAATTGTATTCTGAGCGTTGTAAAAGCATTTACCGTCTGCGCTGATGAAATTGAACTGAACAGAGACGATCATTAATGATAAGATTTAATTGTAGTATCCAATTGTGCATCCTTTTAAGTGGCCAATAAAACAGCAATATCCTTTTCTGTGCTCACATGGCAAAATGGCCTTTTTGATGACACGTAGATGGCGATTAATCAGCGTTGCTCTTGTAAATGCATGCACACACCCTGCAGCAGTGCGGCAGCCATTACTTTAGACCTTCAGCGGAGCAATGGCATCACAGCGCACAATGAAATGAGCATTATCTTGTCTCAGTCGGGTTAAAAATAGCCCATAAACGGTAGCTGTAAAAATGCAGTGGTAGAATTTCACCAGGATGCCAATGAAGAACTTATATCAAATTGCATTTCAAAGTGCTGATGCATCTGTAAAGTGAAGCTCCTGAGATAAAATAAGAGACACTCAGACACATTCTGACAAATCACATCACATGGATTGTCATGGATGACAAATTTGAGCTCTTGGTGTATCGAACAATCCTACTGCTTCTCTTAGAAGTACATTACTCAAGTATACAAACACAACTTGACATGTGCCTTGCAGCGAGGATCAGATGTGTAGTCTGGCTTCTAGAGGAAATAAATCATTTGATGGAGTTATATATAGATACACTATATTTTTTGTGCAATTTTAATGAAAAAAGAGAGTAAATATGTTTGTAAAGTACTTTGAATATACATCAAAATGTTTGGAGAAGAATAATGTTACGTTCGTGAACGAATCGTTCTTTTTGAACAAATCTTTTAAGTGAATGAATCGTTCTCGTTCACGTACATTGATAATGTGTTTGCTCTGCGGACCTCCCCAAAGAAAAATTCAGCACATAGCTCAATAGAAGCGACTGCTGTTTTGATGTTTGACGAAGACGCCACTGACCGATTTGCTTTGAGTCTGATCTGACGAGAAAGAGATCGTCGGAACGAGTAATAAACATGAAAAGAAAAGAACCAGTGTACGAATGATGGCCAACTAGTCGACTGTGTCTGATGAGCTTTATTGTCACATACCATAACAGAGATAAGAGTAGTGAATGGTTCTCGCATTTAACCATGTTTGAACTTGGAGATGGGCAGCCGACTTCACGCCGGGGAGATCGTTGACTTTTGTGAGCGGGTTCGACCACAAACTGGGTTACTGATTTCAAGCCAACGTCATCATTAGGCAACGATGCCCAGTCGGCTGCCACTGCTCAAGGTGTACACTTGGATGGGTTAATGCAGAGAACACATTTCATACCTTATATGAAATTGTGTATGTGACAAATAAACATCCAAGTACACGAGTCGAGCTCCGTTTGAAAGTTCAAAAGATGCTACTACTCGTTCAAAAGATGCTACTTTGGCATATTTTCAGCAAAGAAAGAAATGTACACTTCACCATTGTAATGAAAAAAGACCCACTAACGTTACTATGTTTTAGACATAGTTTTGTGGTGTATTTTGCACACAATTCTCTCAAGATCTCTCTCGTTCAGTTCTCTGTACAGTAGTCAAGTTAATTGTTAAAAGTGCAAAATAATTAAAATGTTAATAATACATTTTACAAAAAAAAAAAAATGTATTTGCTATTTTTTTTTCCATAGCTAATTAATTATATAAGTGTATTAAATCAACAGCCCTAATATATATAGTTGTCTACGTAGCTCCTAAAGGGACATTTGCAAAAATAAAAATAATGAAAACTTTCGGTTTCTCGTGCACACGCAAACGTTTTTTTTTGCCACTCAGTGAAGATTTGTCTGTGTCGGAATGCAAGAACAGAAACAATGTTTTTGTATTAAAGACCGAGTTTAAAATAGATCTGTATTAGGCTAATTCATGCGCATCTTGCTATTGTTTTCTTCATTGTAGGATGGCAGAAGTGACGCAACTGAAAACTGTAACGCGTGAGCTCACAACGGTTCTCATGCGCACACAAAAGTCTTCATTGCAAATGTCCCTTTAGGTGTTCTGTAGTTTTCAACCAATTTTGTGTGCAAATAAATACAGTTGATATTGCTTTTGGACTATTTGTTTCTCTATAATGGAAGGATCATTATGATGATGCATTGTGGGAAACAGCTTTCCTTGTACTGTATTCTGTTATATACGGCAACATTTTTTAATTAGTAGCTTTCTATGTATACAGAAGATCTGCATGGAGTATACATGCAATGCAGCAGAACAGTACTGCTGGTATTATAGTATGCTATTCCAAACATTGTGTGCGATACAGCCTCTTGTTTGTAGTTGCACAGGCTGTTTGATACTGAGTCTGACCATCAGATCTCTCTCACATTGTCCTGACGGTTCATTTCTCCCAGTGTGGTGGGGTGTGCAGTAACCCGTGTGCAGTGCTCTGTGAAGGGCAATTCACCACAGTTCTGCTAGTGATGACAATTTAGCCACCAGCCAGTGTTTATCCTCTGCCTCTCCTGTCCGTTTTACACAGCGTGATGCCGTGAGCATCCATCCTTAATAAGAACAATCAGTTATTGCATCGGAAATATGCTAAGAAAATCAATAGAATGCATGTATCCAAGGTCAACATTGATTTCTCTGGGGTTCAAATATTGCATTGTTTACTACCAAACTGCTATGAGACAATGCTAAGCACGTCTGACCAAGTATTTAATATAGAGAATATAGATTATCTTAATTTGTAAGACTAACAAAAATTGTATCCTTTAAATTAGCTGGAGATATATAAAGGTCTGACCTTGCATGGTTTGGGATGTTTAGCCAATGCTTTTATTCAAAGCGTCTTATAGCACCCATATGACAGGAACAGTTTTCCTGGAGCACTCACGGGTACAATACTGATAGTTCACACATTAGATCAGGTCTTGTGTTTTAAAACTTACACCTTTTATCATAGTAGTTTAAATATGTAACAACCAGGTTTGTGCAAAATTCAGAATCAAAGATTTGACTCCCTTTTAATTCAAGAGTGTGAATTTGAATGGAATTGGCCACACCCACAGGCGTATCTATCTATCTATCTATCTATCTATCTATCTATCTATCTATCTATCTATCTATCTATCTATCTATCTATCTATCTATCTATCTATCTATCTATCTATCTATCTATCTATCTATCTATCTATCTATCTATCTATCTATCTATCTATCTATCTATCTATCTATCTATCTGTTTTGTTTCCAAATTCAGAGATCAAATTCTAAATGGTGCATAAACTCACTACCACTGAACCCCCCCCCCCCCCACCACCACTCTATTGTTGTTAGCATCGATAGCACTAAATGGAGATTTCATCAGACTGTTTAAAGTGGCTTTGGAGAGCATTTACAGACTACATTTAAATTCATAAAACTATTGTAACCTATATAACAGATGTAATATAAATCTAGCTCATAAACGTATTGAACAAAGCATATTTTATGGAGAACGCTTTAGTGCTAGCATGCTCTGCTGACTGTCGAGTTGATGCTCTGGGTCACCCTCTACCCACTGTGTTCTCTTGCACGCAGTTTTAATAAAGCATCTTTGCAGACCCATGCTTCATCCAGCACATTGTTTTGACAAGACAGCTTGTTTAGCTGTCTGCTTGGTTACACCAAGTGTAAAAGCTGCACACAGCTTACAGCTGGTGCTCTCTGCACAGGACGTAACACTGTAAAAGAGTCCGAAGCCATTGATTTACAAAACCTTTGACTTCCTATTTCTACTGAAGGAGGTTTTTGGTACTTTTGGAACCAGTGCTGTTAAGAGGATGTCAGGACTCAGACTTTCCTAGAATCAATTTGAATCATTTTAAGGCTTCATTATCTTGAAAGCCGTACTGGCGTGAACACTATGCCTTTGGACTTTAAAGGAGCCATATCATACTCTTTTTATAGCTTTTTATTATAAGTCCAGGTTTCTTGCACTAAAAGAGTTGTAATGTGCTATAGTCACATTCTCTTTCGGATACTTAAACAGAGTCTTTATGCTACTGTACTGTACTTTGAAGACCTCTATTATGATTAGAAACCTCTTTTTATGGGGAAGCTTCCAGTGTAATTCACTCTGACTTTCAAGTTTGGGCCAAACTGCTGAAAATTAAATTTATAAAGTTATGCTGTGATAATACACTCAATATTTCTGACCAACCTGCTTTTGTTTTAGCTTAGTTTCTGAAATGGTCTGAATGGATCTACAAACATTTTTCAATATGAATAATTCAGTCATAGATAGATAGATAGATATAGATATTAATGATTTAAGGAATCAATAATACAATATTTAAGAAACAATTCTTTCTCTCTCTCTCTCTCTCTCTCTCTCTCTCTCTCTCTATATATATATATATATATATATATATATAATAAAATAAATAATGAAAAAAGTAAATTATTTTTATTTGATTTATTTAATATTATTTATAAAATTAATTGTATTCTATTCTTTTAGATTTATTTTATTTTATAGCAAATTTTGTTCATATTTACAGTATGTATAAAACTGTTCTTGCTTGATGTAATACATGAAAAAATCACATGTATAAATCATATCATATTCAAAAGCAAATACAAAAGATGAAATGTGTTCATATTGCATCTGGCAATGTCTGTCTTTGACTTCTTGCTTTGTTATCTTTGTTACTATTTTCAGTGTAATTAGGCAGGATTAGTTTAGCTGAAAACAATATGACATGCACTTGAAAGCTGATACTCATGCTATATAATAATGCAAAATAAGAACCGGTTCTCAATTCCCAAACATAATCTAGTATGACACTGTCATATCTCAAAACAGATATAAATCCATACATTTTTTATGGTGTGTCCCCTTTAAACCAGAATCAGTATCTCCAAAGACATCTTGCTATCTGTTTCACACATGCTATTTATTATAAATGCTATGCATTCAGTATTACTATGTTCCTTCTTAGTCTCAGTATGCCCCTCAGGAGAATTAGGAAAAGACATTTGCGAGTCTCCCGCAGAGATCCGGCAGTACAGCAGTGGATGGAATAGCAGTTTTCCTCCAAAGCAGTGTTTGGTTGAGCAAGGCTTCTCTCCAATAAAACCCACCGGATCCAAAGCGGCAGTAATGCACAAAACAGCACTGACACATCATGTGTTAAACATGCATCGCCTCTCTTCGTCTTCCTCTCTGTTTCTGTCTAGCTTCCTCCAAACCCTGCAGGACTCCTAAAGACTCCAGGGCAAGCGCGAGATGTGCCTTTCTGATAATGTGTTGAAAACAGTTGCTTGCTAAACTTTTGCTTGTCTTATCTGTGCACAAGTGCGGCCCTAGGCCTCTGGTGGAGTGATTTGTAGAGAGGGGATGGGAACCGAGAGACATGTGACGCTTTTGATCTGCAGGCTTCTCACAGATAAGACTTATTAGTATGTTTGTGAGAAAAAGCTGATGTTTTCTATCAGTATGCCAGAGTACAGGTCTGATTTCAGACTGAAGGTTGAGCGTCCTTGCTCTCACGGAGGTTACAGTTTCACATTATAACGCGTGCACTTTCTGTTTCAAGAAATCATAGGTGCAGCTGCTGCATAAAACACTGAGACTCTTGATATAATCCACTTCCTCTTGTTGCTTAAGATAGAAACATGGCATTGCTGCAAGATGTGAAAGTCTTTTTCAAGAGCTTGACAGGCGACATACGGCCACCGACAGATGGAGGGTGATAATATAACTGGTCGAAACAGACACATTCTTGTGAACGTGCCCGGCGAGAGGGCAAAGGGGCTGATCTGTGGACCATAACAGGACATCTATTAAGATTATAATCGTTGTTTTCTTGGTTGTTTTGAGCACACATTGCTGCACTATTGATGTAAATTTCCTGTGTCTGTTGTCACTTTGGCATTTCGCACATACTGGGAGAGGAAATTACAGATCATAACTTTACAAAACGGACATTTTTTCTTTTAAAGGAAATGTGCAAGATTAATTTCCAGTAATTGAAGTGCAGTCTACTAACTATTGTACTGATCAGTGTGTTGATTGATTAACAATATGGAATTAATAAATAATTCATCTTACAAAGAAATTAATAATTATTATTATTTTATTTTAGTGTGATAATTATTTTATTTATATTTCTTAATGGATTAATCAAGTTTTTAATTAGTAAAGTTTTTTATTAATGTAAAATATTCATTTATTTTTGTTATCGTTTTTAATAATTCAAAAACAAAAAAGTACTAATTGATAATTTCAAAAAAAAAAAAAAAACTATTATTAATTATGAATAAAACACACACACACACGCATGTTGGTTTTTATGGTTTACGGGGACTCTCCATAGGCGTAATGGTTTTTATACTGTACAAGCTGTATGTGCTATTGCCCTACACCTACCCTACACCTAAACTTAGCCCTCACAGGAGACGGTGCATTTCTATTTTCCCTCAAAAAAACTCACTCTGTATGATTTAAAAGCGTTTTAAATTATGGGGACACTGAAAATGTCCTCATAAATCACCTTCTCCTTGTAATACCTATGTCATACCTATGTCATTATACAAATTTGTGTCCTCATAAACCACATAAACATGCCCACACACACACACACACACACATTTATAACAAGTTAGTTATTTTGGTTGGTTTAATTTGAGCATATACTAAACAATAACAATATGCTATCATAATTCAAAATACCACTTTCATTTCACTACTATTGCTGACTTTCACTCTAAAGACCACAAGGATTCAAATCTTTAGTATGATTCAGTGGAATATGTTTTTTTGATAGCTTGCAGGTGCCGTGGAGTTTTGTGGTCGGACAGCATGCTCTGCTGATGAGATTCTGAATCTAGAGTTCTGATAAAGTATCTGTTTTGTAACAGAGCTGTGGTCATGAGTCAACACAGGTGTCTGTTTAATATGACAGCTAGCGTTGGTGACTCGTCTCATTTCACTCCATAAATGAATGCGCTTGGATGTTCACCGCTCTTTGGTAAACTAATTAGTCATGATTCGCTGAAAGTATTGCATGAAATAAGAATGGGAAATTGAATTGAAAAAAGCTTGATGCAGGCTCGTCTGCGGTTTGGTCTTAGTTCTCATATGCCTTCATGTTTAATTGAATTTGGAACTGTTTTAAAATAATAAGCCATATATTATGATGTAGTATTATATAATTATATTACATTATACAATCAGTATTATATACTGCTGAGTTGTTTTTTTGTAAAAAATATATATATATATTTCTCTTGACAAAGAATATAGAAGTTTTGCTATCTGGCAAACCTGGCTTCTCGAAACTCAAGTAATGTCCCCTCCTCTTCTTTAATTATGATTATGTTTGATTATTACAATTATTTATAATCCAGTTTTCATTATAAATTTGTTTTCTATTTAATATAAATAGTTTTGTATTAATATTGTGTAAATGGTATATACTGTATGACTTTATCATGGCAGATTTGGTATAATACAAATAAATCTAAAAAAATTTTTAAATTATTTTCTGTTTAAAAATATTTTTCATGAGCATGTAAATTACATTGTGTGAACCTTATATGAGCATGTAAATATGTATATGCTTTAAAATATAAATATAAATTAATCTTCAAATAATGTTTTTGTTATATTAAGTTTATAATTATTTTAAAATAAATCATCAAGTGTTGTGAACACAAATGACCCTTTAATATCAAAATTAATATTAAAATATATTCTTCTTTAATATGAAATATGCCTTTTGTTTCTGTTTAGTTTCTCTGCTTGAAGAACATCAGGACATTTTTGCACGCCTGCTCAGAGATATTCGGCATGAAGAAGAGCGAGCTGTTTGAGGCTTTCGATTTGTTTGACGTTCGAGATTTCGGAAAGGTAAGATCAAATTTCACTTTCAAGTCTATTGTTTTATACACGTTCACTTTGCACTCATCCCATAATCCACTGACTTGTTCTGTTTGCAAGCATCATCTAACTGTCGTAATTTGAATTGTTCTGGCGCCAGTCATCCGTCAGAGTTTATGGTGTCGCATCAGTCACAGATGTGGTTGTGTTTAAGTTTCCTGACATTAGCCTGAGAGCTGGCTGTGTTTTTTGTGGTGTTGTGTCTCAGTTGATTATGTTCAGAGATGCTGAGCTCTTTTTTGGCTGTCTGCTGTAATAAAGTCTCAGTGTCTGCGTCTCATCCTGCTGGTAATTTAATCCACTCTTCAGTATGTTTAATTAAAGATCAGTGGAAGACGGCAGGGGAAGTGGCCGCCCCCTGTGAGGGTATGGCGTGATTGTCTGGATGTATTACATCTTCAAATTAGTTACATGCTTGTTGGACTGATTGCATGCCATCATATGTGTGTTTAGAAGTCAAACCGTGTCTGTTTTTAACTTTGAATTGTGTACTAGTCAGCATATTGACCCAGGCAGATGTTTTGCCCCAGGCCTGATACTGATCAATACAGCCAAGAGCCCCTAAACCCCAACGGGTGTCTTAATGTAAACTCAGCGACCTGTCAGTTCTCTCTCACCTGCTGTGAAATGTGAGCGGTAGACAGTAAATGAGTTCTGAGTGTTGTGTGATGCTGGGAGAGATCATGTAATATTCCTCCCCAGGGAGGCAAACAAGTAAACAGCAAGCTGTCAGTTTTACTGTAGCATGTGTTGATGTGGCTCTTGCCAAACAAGATGGAAAAAGACCATTAATATTATATCATATTTTGTAACTGTGCACAAAAACAGTATAATAATATTATTATATTATATTTGTATAATTTGGGGAATTTATGCGTGAATGTATTAATTAAAATAAATTAATTGGAGCTATATATAATAACACACACACAGACATATTTATATACAATAAATATTTAAGAAATATTAACATGTGTGTGTATATATATATATATATGATATATTATTGTATATAATACATATATGTATATAACATATAATTACTTAATTTATTTAATTTTAATCTGTCATTCTAAAATGTATGATTTCTTTAAATATTTGAATATCTAGATATAAACCTTTCTGAAAAATAAGTTATATTGATGTGATACATTTTTTTTAAAGTGCTTGCTGAAACATAAAATGCAACTCCTGCTGTGTCCGGACTGAGCGCAGACTGCTAATGGAGTCACAAAATCGACCATTTGAGTGAACTGTCACTCATTTTAGGTGTTACACCTCCCCATTTATCCTAGTATGCTTTAAAAATAGATGTGGCTTCAATGCTAAATCAAACGTGCTTCTTAGAAGATTTTTGAAAAGCTAAAGTAAGCATTAATGTGCCTTTTGTCAAATAAATGTTGTGTCTTTGTTGCGCATGGAAGGGGCCCGTGTGCACTTGACTCTTTTCTTATATAAAGTGCATTGTTTTGACACGGTTTAGGTTTAGTTCACTGTCAGACATATAGTAGAGCTCATGTAGTGTGATTTGTCCACAGCTGCCTGCTGTACTCGCACATCTGTTGATTCTATTATCTCATACAATCTCTGTATGTATTCATAAGCACAGAAGGGGAAAGTGTTCACACTAGGGGTGTGCGATTTAACGAGTTTTGATCGTGGATGATAAAAATGTCTCCACGATCTGCTTTTGGAGAAATATCGTAGTACCGGGCTACAGCGCACATTCTATCAGCTGCAGTTCTGGCACCTCCGCCTCAATATACAACGCCTCATACATTCACATCAGTTAACTCAGCGGTAGAGTTACTCTCACGGAACACTGCACTTATTCACGGTCACAAAAGTACATCATTTGCATGTGTTTTAAGGCCTTGCTGGTTAAGCTTTTCTTTCACGCGCTGGTCTCACGTGCGCTTTGTTTGAGCACGTACACCTGAAACGTGTGCACTAAAAAGCCTGTCTAACAGCACTTGGTTTCTCAAAAGTTATCTTTTGTGCTAATACTGTCAAAACACACAAGGTTTACATATAGACTCAGTTGCTTATGTCTAAAATTAAAGTAAACAGTAGAGAGAGAAACGTTATATTAGATGTGTGCAGGTCTTAAAGGGACAGTACTAAACATGCAGTCGACTGTCATTAAGGAATAGTTCACCCAAAAATGTAATTTCTGTCATTATTTACTCACTCACATGTTATCCCAAACCTGTATAGATTTTGATCTTGTGCTTGTATAGATCTTGTGCTGAACACAAAAAACGATATTTTGAAAAATGTGGGTATCCAAACAGTTGCTGGTCCACGTTGACTTTGATAGAAGGAAAAAAATACTATGGAAGTCACCGTGGACCAGCGACAGTTTGGTTTTCCACGTTCTTCAAAATAGCGTTTATATTCAGCAGAAGAAAGAAACTCATTCAGGTTTAAAACTAACTTTGAGTAAATGATGGTATAAATATAAAACACTATGACAGAATCGACAGACAGATGACAGAATTGTTATTCTTAATGTTAAAACAACAAAACACAATGATAAAATAAACACTCTCTACTTATGACTGAAAAAAATACAGTTGCTTTAATAGGAATCAATCTATATAGTGTTTTATTTTTATATTTATTCATTCAATTTCTTGAATGCCCCTGCTAAATATTACTATTGTACCTGAAAATAAAGCACTGTATGTTTTATTTGTATATTATATGTATTTGTAATGTGTATCTTTGGTCTTATTTTTTAATAACAAATATGAAATAATGACAAATAATTTTATCTTCGCCCACTTTGGCCTGAATATCCACCATTCTTTTTGATATTTTGTTACTTTGAAAGGCTTTGTCTTTATAATAGGGAAATTAGTTTGGCTGTACTGCTCAGACAAAATTGTAAAATCAACATGATAAAGAATCGTGATAAAAACGTGAAATCGTGAATAAAAAAAAAACATGATATGATATTTTTGCCATATCGTCCACCCCTAGTTCACACACACGTTTAGACACGGCATACACTCGGCCCTCTGTAGAATGGGCAGAGAAGACATCACCATTTTTTTCCACATGACTGGCAAAACATCTGTTCATTCATCTGACACTCGCTACGGGCAACTCTGCCAACACTTGTTTTATCACAAGGACACAGATGTTCTGAAAGTAAACAGCTATAGTATAAGCCACAACAAAATATTATTTATCATTAAATGTATTTGTAAATGTACAAATTAAATAAAATTAATTAAAATACATAATGTATGAAATAAAATAAATATATACTTAAAATAGGCTTGACATTTGTTTTGTGTTTAGTGCACATGGTACTTCAGTATGAATATTAATATAAACAATATGGGTCTTTAATAAAAAAACATTTTTTGCATTCTAATCAATTGCATTTAAAATTTGAGAGATAAAAAATGATTTATGTTTGTTTTCATCTGTTTCTTTGTGCTGTTGATGCAGTGTTGTCGGGGTTGCCTGTTGTGATGATGTATTTCTCACAGACTGATAGATGGTAACGATTGCTCTCCAGTAATAAGCTTTTGAGCTGCAGGGCTGTTAGCTTGACTGGTGCGTCTACATGTTTACAGCCACAGTGACAGCTCAACTAAATCAATCCATTCATACACCTCCTGCTTTCTTATTCGTCCATCTCTAGTCTATCGCTTCCTGTCTCATCTATTTATCTGATGCTTCTTATCTGCCAATCAGAGCAGAAACTTAATAACTCTATGCTGAATGGTTAATTAGGAAATATTATATCAGCAAAAAAAAAAATATATATATATATATGTATGTATGTATGTATGTGTGTGTAACCAAGAATTTGCTTACATCATTACACTCGATGTGTCATGTGCCATGTTGTTATTTATACATCAGTCATGTGATTCTATCATCAGCACTTCTGTTCTATTCTAAACCACATTCTGCTGACAAACCAATGGATATAAGTTCAAATGTGACATATTAGATATTTGCTTCTGCATTTTAATGCACACGCTGACTTGGCATCTTAGACCCATTGAATACAGATGGGTGAATTTCTCGTAAATGTTAGTTAGTTCAGTAAACTTGAGTAAACTTCAGTAAACTTGAGCTGGTGTGGTGAAGTCACAGAATTTCCTAAGGAATTGTGTCGAAAGAGACATCAGGTCATCTCATGGGTTCATGTAAACGTTGTTGCTTATAAACGGTCAATGTTACTGAAGTGTAGATGGATCATATTTAGCACCATAAATGATTAGATCTATAAGTTTTACAAATGCCAAGTGCCCGTGGGCTTTGGAGGAGAGAGAAGAAGATCAGAAGGCCAGACAATTACTCGGAAGGAGACAAAGTGCAGAGCATCTGTCCTGCCATTGGATTTCCACAGTTAAATATATCACTGCCACCAAGGAGAAATACAGTAATAAATAGCTGCTTTCTCACATTGCCAGCTTACCTCTCTTTATTTGTCTTAACTACTTTATCATTACATGGACACTGAATGCACAATTAAGCCTAAAAATATACATACATACAAACGTGTGCAAGATGAAGTGCCCTTCAAGGGTCTTGTTTATGGGCGGATGTGGCGTTTATGGAGTATCGAGTGACAAGGTTTTTTTTATAATGGATGCTAAGTGGATGTTGTTGTAGGATTTGAGGGGGGTGGTGGTGGTGGTCTGTCTATCAAAACCTACTGAGCTGCCTATTTTTAGGCAACATAGGCACATTTCTGATGTGTAAGATGCTTTTTTGCAGACACAACAAACTGTGGAAAAAACTGAGATAAATTATAATTATAAATATATTTACAGTAGATTTCATTCAGTACTAATGGGTGTCAAAAAATTAGTTCCGTCTAATTGAAATTGATTAATTCAGTGTGTCTATCAGAGTAAAATGTTAGCTTAGCGACATATGCTAACAACAGGCAGTTTTGGAAATGAGTGCAGGTGTTAGCAGGTGTTACAAGGCATATAATCACACCACAGAGTGTAAGATGTGTCACGCTGAATGATGGTACCCAGGAATCATTGTTTAGTTGGGTGTTAGAAGCAGTTCAGGTCTGAGGGGTATAATGTTGGGATGTGTCAGAGCTCTTTGAGAGGAATTACAGTATCTGACATCTGCTGTTAGTCGAGAGTATGCTGTGAAGTGAATGCGGCAAACACACACACCATACGAGGATGCGTGTGTCAAGTGCTCTGACTCTCCTTGAGGGTCTTTAGAAAGACATGCATTGATGATCTCCACACTCTCGCTGAACTGTGCCTAGGAGAGGGCATTTCTAGCAGCACATATTGTATTGAATTGGGATCTCAGGGAGGATACTCTATGAAAGTGTAACCAAATACTAATATATGTATATATTAGGAAACATACACACACACACACACACACACACACACACACACACACACAGTATGTACTGTATATGCATATATGTGTGTGTATTCGTACTTTTGATATACAAATATATGTATACGTTGAAACAAAAATCTAAAGTACAAACATACATAATTCATATCTACATACATAAAAAAACATAGCGAAAATAGCATATATGCACACAGACACACATACTGTATTTATATGGTTGCAATTTTGAATTTTGTTTCTTTTTAGCATAATGTATTTATTTTTGGTTTATTTTATTATTTTAATGTAATTATTTAAAGTTTATTACTTAGGGTTACAGTATTTGAAAGAAAATTAAGAAAAAAGCTTTTTTTGAAATAACAAGAAGTTGCAATTTCTGCTTGACAAGCCATATTAACTGCCCTTGTGTGGTTAAGTGTATTTACTGCATACAGCATATTGTGCCCATATCTCTAAATGTATATATGCATGTTAGAAATGTACCATTGTGCATATGTATGTGTGCAGAAGTGTCCACAAATACATTTGGTTGTTTCATCAGGCCTTTGGCAGAAGCTTATCTCCTGGTTGTATGACTATCTTTCTCTGTCTGTCTGTCTGTTTGTCTGTGTTTCTGTCTACTTGGCTGTCTAACCCCAGTCACAGAGTCACATGCCCTCGAGCAGAGAGCTGTTAACTTCTGGAAAGCATTCACACTTCCTCTTTCCTGACTCGTCAACCTCGTACTACGTGGCGTTCCCTGAAGGTTGAGTTGTGAGCTTACTCATGCTTCCTGTGGTCGACTCCCGGGGCCCCATGATGGAGGGGGAGGGTGTGTGTTTAAACACCAAACCCTTCCTGAGACCAAGACTCTTTAACACATCTACTGTCATTGGACGAAAATGACTCTTGAAAAATTGGAATAGGTTACTGTCACACTGCCTTTAATGTAATGAATAACATATGTTTTACTTAATATTTCTCTATATGGAACCCTGTTTCTGCCACTTAATAAATAAAGTTGCAGTTCTGCGACATAAATCTGAACCGCAAGATATGAACAGAGTTGCAAGATTTAAACTCAGAATTGCTGTTTTTCCTCATAATTCAGAGTTTGTCTTATAATTCTAAAATTATTATTCACAATTCAGGTTTTTCCACCAAATACAACATAAAAAAATATAATTATTTTTTTAATCTTACCAGTCTCCCTTTTTTACATCTTTTATTAGTTTACATTATGCAATCCTGTTTTTTCTTAATTAATGTTCTAGAAACATCCTGAAAATCAGAATGGCTAAATCTGCTTCTCGTCCTTCCGATGTTTCTCACTGAGAATATGAAAGGCAGGTGTGTGTTTTAGTGTGAAGAGTTCCTAGCTGTGGTCAGCGCTATTACAGATGGGGCTTTTTGCAGAGCGCATCTAACACTCTCATCATAACCGCTGAGGGTCCTGTGTAGAGATCTGCAAACATCAAACACTTTGTACCACCTTAGTGTCCTATTTACACATCATGTTCAAGCTGCATATCTCTTCAGAGTGGGCTGCAAAGACTGATTTGTTTCAGTCTGCAGTGGGCGCTTGGTACGAAAACACAAAAGCTGAATTGTGCTTGGAGCTGCTATGAGATGTTTGATCCTTGGAAGCGTGGCATTGCAAGGCTTTATACTGAAGGTGTCATTTTTAAAGCCAATTAGAGATATTTTTGCTTGCAGAGATCTTTCTTTTCCAGTGCACGCCCGAGCAGTCTGTTTCGGATCCCATCAGCTTCAGTGAAGCTCAAAGCCGTGTGCTTTAGAAAAGATGTCCTCCAAGGCCTTTTAAAGAGTCCTCCAGTAAAACTTTCACGAGGGTCTGAAGCACGCGACTGAAAAGCAGGCAGGAACATATTTTTAGGAACTGTTTTGAGTCTGCAGTACATGGGTGATAATACATACACGCAATATTTTATCATAACTTTATCATAAAAAACCTCACAAAAGGAACTTCAGCCACACAGTATTGTTTGTGTTGTTGGTACTGCATAAGAATGTGTGCTGATTTTTATAGTAACTTTCATTATACTACAGTTAGTTATAAGGTGCTAGTGATGTTTAATACTACTAAAATATACACTGTAGCATTAATTACAATTAAATATAGCAAAATCAACTTAACTAAACAACTAAAATATTATTTCTGGTTACATCGATAAGCCAGTAGGTGGCAGCAAGGCTTTACGAGAAAGGCCAGTTCACACCAATAACGATAACTATAAAGATAACTATATTAGCGTCCACACTAGTGAACGATATCGTCTGTTTATTCTAAGCACACCCTCGTCTGCCGCTTTAAATTCTCGAGCTTGTAATAGCAGGATGGATTCTGATTGGCTGTCAATGTTTTTATTGTTCATCAGCTGAAAAAAATTTCGGAAAGTGATTCCAACGATATCGTTTGTCTGTGCCTTTACCGTTATAGCTGTGGTGTGGACTCTGCTTTTCTTTAATACTGAGAACGATTTTTAGAACTATATCTTTATCACTATCTTTATAGTTATCGTTCTTGGTGTGAATGGGCCTTAACTCAATAAATCATTAATTCAACTAATTTATTCAAAACACTGATTCATTCTGGAATGAAACTAGTTAGAAATGAGTCACTGAATCATTCTTTCAGCTGATAAAAAAAAATGCTGGTGCATTTGGATGCAGGAATGAAACAAGTTAGTCATTTAATCATTTACTCAACTGAACCAATACATTTATTAAAAAAATAGTTTTCAGTTTTATTCAGGATGAATCATTTACTCAAAACAAAGTAAATTTAAAATAACAATTTAGGTTACTCAATTTTTCCGTTGTAATGAACTGTTGTTTAAAATGAATATCACACTCGCCGCTGTGTTTTTGTTTTGTTTGTAATTTTGCCACATGCATGTATTATTGCTTATTTAACACATAATATTATTTGCAATACTTTTGTTTATGGGCACCAAATGATATGTGATCATTAACGTTTCACAATTGAGTGCAACATATTATACTTTACTTTTTAAAATCAATTGCAAAGCCTTTGTTTACACTATTGATAAGTTAACACTACTATGAATGATAATCATATTATTAGCTTCACACTGAAAGAAAAACATCCATAGAAAAACTAATCAGAAAAGTCCTGTCAGAAAATGACTAGTACATTGAAGAAAGTGTCCATAAACCTAACAGGTTATGTTTACGGACATTTCCTTCAACCCTAAAACACAATGCAATGCCTAATTCAACATACACGTGAAACAAATGTGAAAAATAAATATGGATACATGTTTTTTACTGGTTTCTCTCGACTATGGACTAATATTCTAGTGTTCACACTGTCCGAAGAAATTTAGAACAAATGTGTCTCACAATGATATCACATGACAGGTTATACGCCACTCTTCAGATTCCATTTCGTCATCAGGTGACATTCAGTTAAAATTTCACTTGCTTTGCATATTTTAAATATCGTTCCTATTTTTGTCGAAGCTAAAGGATGCCGGCTTTCAGGGCTGGAGGACTTATCCTCTCGGATGTGTGGGGAGTGTGTGGGTGTGGGAGATGCAGTGTGCTTCCTCCACGCATGAGGAATTACAGAAGAGTTTCAGTTGGTTGTGAAACACTGAGCCACACTGTTGCTACGTTATCATTTTCATATTGTGATAAAGATCTTGAGTTTGTGAGGTTCCCTATTCTGACAAATGTGTGCTGTCTGATATGGTATACTGTTTAAATCTGATTCACGTTACAAGGAAATTTCATAAAAAGAAGTACAGCAATGAGCCGAGATCATTATGTAGGTCATTATAGCAGCTGTTTCCTCTCAAGTGGGATCCACCTGGCTTAGATCAGTGTTAGTGTAGGGCTTTCAGCACAATATTACTCAGGACTTGTTGTGAATATGTTTCCACGTGAGCACCGGTTCTGTCTGTGCAGTGTTGTTTTCATCTCCTAGAACATTGGCGTAGAGATTAGGATGAACTGGCCAAAAACTGTGGTATCGCAAACACAGTCATAAAGGCCAGAAAGTAAATGTCATCCTGTTCCTGAAGTTTATGTTTTTGTCTTGCTAAGGAATCGATCTGCAGATGTTCAGATGAACTGTTGGGAATTGTATCAGAATAAAAACGCCAAAAAACAGCTGTTTTTATTTCTTCTGTGGAACAAAAAGTTGTAATATGTAATATGATGAAACATAAAGGAATATATCACCCAAAATGTGCCATCCAAGATGTTGATGAGTTTATTTATCTGATCAGATTTGGAGAAATATATTATTATCACTTGTTCACCAATGGATCCTCTGCAGTACATGGGTGCCGTCAGAATTAGAGTCCAAACAAGTGATAAAAAACATCACACAAACTTCCAGGCCATCAGTTAATGAAGTGAAGATATGTGTGTTTGTAAGAAACAAATCTTTCAATAAGGCGTTAGCTTTAAAGTATCACTTCTGGCTAAAATACCATATTCCATAATAATGCTTCCTTCAGTGAAAAAGTCAATCCCCTGTTATCCTCTTACCTCAAAATCCACTGTATTGGTTTATAACCCTTTTTGCATGTAAACTGTGCTTGATCTCTGCACATTTCTCTCCTGATTCAGACAAGATGGCTTTTTTTCACTAAAGAAGGCATTATTATGTAGATGATTTGTATTTTAGTCAGAAGAAATTGTTTAAAGTCAAAAAGTCTTAATTATGAGTTTATTTATTACAAACACACAGCTTTTTGCTTCACAAATTTATTGAACGTCTCATTCTGACGGCACCCATTCACAGCAAAGTTAGAGAGTAAGTGGTGTAACGCTAAATTTCTCTAAATCTGAACAAATCTGACTTGATCATGGAGTCAGAAAGTTAATTTTAATATTATATCTATTCCATTAGATGGGTGTTTTTTGTTGAAAGCACATACATTTTGAATGGGAGCTTTCAGTGTACGCTTTGAGGGCTGTGGACAACAAATGTTGAAGAAAGCTGACTCTGTTTATGGCCTGAAGATCTATAAATGGAGTTAAACAAATGAGTGTTTTTAAATATGCAAATGACTGCTGAAAATGTTCATTCATTACAAGACCCCTCATTCTGGCTGGTCATGTCATTCCTCAGGTTAAAACCTCTGTAAGTGTATTCTGCTTTCAGCTGCTGTGGTTTTATTTATAAGGCAGTATTGCTACTGTCTATGAGCTCAGCTTTAATTAAGGTACAGCCATGAAAGCACAGATGAGTAAAATTAATAATTAATTTGTATAAAAATGGAAAAAAATTGTAACTGGATTAAAAATATATTTCATTGTCATGTTATATATCACCTTGACAGTCATGGGACCCATTAAACAGCTTCAATACCAGTGTCAGTCAGCGTTCCTCTGAGATCTCTGGATGGCATTACATTAAGCTCCAGTGATCCACAATCACTGGTCTGGAATCTAAACGTAAGGATCGCTTCAGGAACGTGCCTTCAGGAAAACCACAAAGAGGGAGAGATAAGAGAGTGGCTATAAAAGTCTGTGAGCCGTAATGGTCTCTTAGTTGAGTCTATGCTTGTCTGCTTTTAGACAGAGACACAGAAATAGACCACAAAGGCTGCTGGGGGACTTTAACATCTGATTGAGGCTCATAATTAAACATTCACTCTTACCGAATGCAGTGTCATTATGGAGAATAGCATCAGGGAATAGAGATGTTTTACAGCACCGTTTTTTTACGATCAAATTTAAGTTTTTGAGGCTAGTTTTAAATATTTACAGTATGTAAATTTCTCTGTGTTTTATGTGAAAGATAAAACAGTTGTGAAACGGCTGAAGTATTTGGTATAATATAAACAGGTTTCATGATTCAAGATGTCTAAGTCAGAATGCAGTGAGCATGGTATTGGTTATGGGTTGAGATATGTGGTTCTGTAGACTTTAGATATGATACACGTATTTAGGTTATGCATCTGAGTAGATAAAATATATACTTTAAGATGGCTGAAGTGACATATTATTACTGTGTCCATGTGTCATTGTGTGTTTTTAGTCAAATCTGACTGTATTATTGTAACAGCAAAAGACGGTTTGCGCTAGCACAAGCTGTTAGTAAAACTGGCCTATATTGTAAGGCCCTATTATTTATGCGGTGTGTAAATCGGGGACATAACTGTAGATAAAAATATATCATGGAATTTTGGATGGATCAATCAAAAGTAGTGCTGGACACTAGTCAACATCACAATATGGACTAGTGACTGAATTTTGATTTACACCAGTTTTGATGATACATTTGCATTAAATCATAAATCCAGAAAATGTAAAATACATTATACAGATTTTCAGAACAAATTAAATTAATTGGGCCCTATTATTTAAAAAAAATATTAATTATTATGCAGTTATAGTTTCAAGCATGAATTATACATGCTTATTGATTATTAACTTACCAAGATTGAATCCTGAAAAATCAAATAAAAAACAAAATTTGTGAAAAATAAAATTACATTTGAGAATTTGAGAAAGTAATAAAACATATTTCACAGAGCCCTAAAAACTAAACTAAAAACAAATAGTTTGTTGTTAAATTGTGTATGTTTTATCATTTAAATTATAAAATGAATAAACATTTTTATTACTGCTAAGATTTAATTTAACAATTTAAAATAAGACAGCACAATTTAAACTAAAAAGGAATCAAGAAAAAATCTATTTAGAATTTGAAAAAAATAAATAAAACCGAATTGGAAAAAATGTAATGGATTTGAGAGGGCTCTATAGTTCATACGCTCTCAGTCTCATCTACCTCAGTGTTGCTAGTGCTGTGCTCTGTTTCCATTTGCATTCATTTCAATTTTAACCTGAAATCTTGATCTTGATATATAAAAATAGGATACAAGAGTAAATGTGGAAAAAAATCAATACGTTGAAACATGAGCATGAGTATTTTTTAGCTGGTTGCAAAGTCCAAGAGTGATTCGAAAATGATGCACATGCAAATGCATTCAGTAAATGAGTGATCATAAAACTACACAGAATACCAGAAAATACAGTAAATAGACAGAGCATCCAGAGTCAATGATATTTGCATTTTTTTTTTATTATTGCAAATAAACTTTATCCGTTTTGCTGTTTGTTACTTGGGAATTGTGTTATATGAATGGTCTCACACTTCTGTAGTACTAAACAAATTGACAGGACTAAGTAAGCATCCACATTTTCCTCCCACTGCCTGTTTCACATTCACTCAGATCCTCATGTGTGGATGCTTTACATAGCTTTAAGTAGGAGTCAGGACTGTTCTAGTATTTGCATATTAATTGGCTTTCCTGTAAATATGAAACTGTTTGTACTTGTGCATAATATGTGTGTGTTTGTACTTGTGCAAGTGTGTTTGAATGGATCTTGCCATTGACCTTGTATGTAGGCCACTGATGCCAAGCAAGGACTACTGATTAGTTTATTTGTGTCATGCTCTGTACTTGAGACATTAAAGGATAGGGTATAGATTGAGATAGATAAAAACAAGAGACAGACAGGAAACATGCTCTTGCACTTTGATGATAGATGGGAGATGATATGGGTGGCACTTTTCACAAATACGGTAATTTGCTTTTAAAATGACCGTCTAGTTTTAAACACCCTATAGCTTTGTTGCTAGAAAATAAGCCACACAAATCAAACTGTGTTTAGACATATTCCACATAGAGTCTTACTATAATAATATACAATTTAGTCTAACCCCGACAGTCCACATTTTCTGGGTTAAGCACCTCCTTTCACTGCCGAGAGGCTGATATATTTGCTTTATTCAGATGGTGTTTAAAGACATCGGACAGTTTGAAAGTCACTGGACCTGGTGCCTGTGATTCAACAGTGGAGACTGCGGTTCCTTTCTTTGCGTTAATTACTTGTACTTCAACTTGCAGCTCACTTAGTGTAGTTAACGTCAGGAGATCTGACATTGTGAGGCAGATTTTCCATCGACTGTCCTGCTGATTTGTACTGTATGTTCACAATGCCTGACATATACATATATTTAAAGTAGAAACGGAGAGGAAAACAACTTGATTTAATTATTAAGAGACATTTTTAAGACTTAAAAGGTGAATACTGCTACTTAATAAATATGTGTTTTTTGTGTAATGACCACTAAATGCTATAACTGATCATTTACCCAAAAACCTTGCATAGCTGCATTGCATTGCATTCTATCTTTCTTCTCGTGTACTATAAATATTCCTTTAATCAATATTTTATGTCCATTTATTAAATATAGCCTCTACACCTCAGTTCATATTTTCTTATATTTCTTTAATATTTAATAAATTTATGTAATAATGACTATTAAAAGATTAAAGCATGGCTTAAAACATGAATGCATATCTAATCTAATAATACACGAAAAACGTTTATATGTTTTACATTTTTTCATGTGGTTATATTATATTATATTATATTTCCATTTTTAAGAAACAGAAATGCTAAATCGTTTTAAATATTAACATGTTTTCAAGGAGCTCATGATCTGATTTAATCTGATTAAAAAGTTCGGCGAAAAATGTCTAAATATTTTTTTCTTATTTCTCTGTTCTCTTGAATTATAGGAGAAAAGCCGCAATGTTTTTTTTAGAATATGTAACTCGACTCACGTAGCACACTTAAGATTCATACCGAAATCTTTTCTCTGTCACTTCAGTGAATCTGCATCTACAAACGCTGAAAACCTTCATCTCTATACGCTTTTAAAAGAAACAGAGCGATTGTATTTCAGAGAGAAACATTCCCACAGTTATTGTTATCCTCAGGAAACAGTCTGAGGTCGCGGATCCACCCTGACTCACTTTTGCTGGGTTTACAGGGGGTCTTTGAAGCACACCACCTGTTAGAAACAGTTCCATCCTTTCCTCTTCTTCACCGTGTTATGTAAGCCCTTACAGATGCAATCAGATCCTGGAAATAAAGGGGCTTTCTCTCTATGCACTTGTTCTATTTTAATGGTCCGTCTGCCTTAAACTCCCAATGCATCTTCCCTTTTCTATAAGTAGGATGTCAGGCGCTCACATTTCCTTAGCACACATAGAAAGGTTTACATTTTGTGTCATAAAAAGCTCTGTGCTATTGCAATGACGAGATATGGCCTGATGGTCTATTACCTCTTGAAAGTGAAAATAACCATTGCTTAGTTTGCACCAACACCGTTTTTGCTCTTCCTGTTCTGTGCTGTGCTGGTTTTAATGAGAAACACAATGAAAGTTAGTGATCCAGAATAAACTCTTGTTTTAGCCGTAGTGTACAGCTCCTCGCCTGAACAGGAAGCCAGACCAACCATTCATCTCTTTAAACTGTATTATAATTTCCTGTGTTCGCATTTGTGTCTTCTATCAGCGCTGATGTGTCTGCATGCAGTATTCGTGAAAAGCATAACACTAAATGAACAGCTTGTTTACTGCCAAACCTGTTGGAACATACTGTGATAGGCATGAATACAAATCATGTCATTTCCTTTTTGAAGCATACGTGTTACAATATAGCGAGGTGCAGATATGAGGGTGGGAGGGTGGAAATCCCAGCTGAGATTTCCCAAACACTACATATATGACATGAACGAACAGATAGACAAACAGTAGACAAACAGTTTCATATTCCGCTAACGTGTGAGGTGACAGGAAGAGTTTTTGCTTTCTGAAGAAAAACACCATTATCTTGTTGCAAACCTGTATGATTTTCTGTTCTCGTAAAGCACGAAAATAAATGTTAAACGGGATGTTTGTGCAGCTCTTTTGCTACAATAAAACTGAATGTGGGCTGTCAATCAACAAAAAAATACAATAAAACACCATTAAAAACCACAAAAGTAGTCCATGTGGTTTAAAATGTATTGTATAATTTTAGAAGACTTGGAAAGTAGTGTATTAGTCATACAAACTACTTTTATAGCACTTTTGTGGTACTTTTGGTCATTTTTGGAGCTTGAAAGCCTAGATTTCATTGCAAAAGAACCGTCTGAACATTGTTAAAGATTTATATGATGATCCAAGATTTAGGTTTACAGTTTGTTTTCTTGTTTAGACAGATTTGGAGAAATTTAGCATTACATCACTCGCCCAAACAATAAATCATCTGCAGTGAATGGGTGCCGTCAGCTGATAAAACATCACAATAATCCACAAGACTCCAGTCCATCAATTTATGTTTTGTGTTTGTAATAAACAAATCCATCATTAAGGCATTTTAACTTTAAACCGTTGCTTCTGGACTTTATGAATTATGTGGATTACTGGATTATTGAGCCTCTCATTCTGATGAAACCCATTCACTGTAGAGGAATTAATGGAGAGCAAGTGATGTAATGCAAACTTTTTACAATGTATTTCTGATTTCCTTTAAACTTCTGCTTTTCTGTTCCACCGAAGAAAGACAATCTTAAAGGTCCGACCATTAAAACATCGATTACATAATTTAATGCCTTTTTAAATTAGTCTTTCTTATGGTAAATTCAGGTTCAAAACTGACACTTTTGTCCTCAAAAGGCCATACTGACTGGTTCCCCAACAAAGCAGATGAATTATAATAAGTTATTTCCCCTTAACGTGCCAGGCTGGTTGCATATAAGGTCAAATGCGTTGGATCGGATCTCTTTGAAAGATTCAAATCTAGAAAGACAAGATGAGCATATTTCTTCTTTCTTTCTTTCTTTCTTTCTTTCTTCTTTCTTTCTTTCTTTCTTTCTTTCTTTCTTTCTTTCTTTCTTTCTTTCTTTCTTTCTTTCTTCTTTCTTTCTTTCTTTCTTTCAGAAAAAGGGTCAGAGTAGTGTGAGATTGACTCAGTCTGTGCTCTGTATTCATAATGTAATTCAGTTGCACACTGCAGAGTTCAGCTAAGCCGGCGTGATTGCAATTGATTTCTGAAGACATGTTCCCCGGGCGCTATGAGTTCGAATGCTCAAATGACCCATTTGCTCATCATAGATATGGCAATCTGAATACAGCTGAAAATTATGCATTCTAAAAAGAAACAGATTTGATGTTTTAGTGTTAATTGGTGATTTTTGACGGTGCTATAATTGTGCATATAATTGTTTGACCAGGGTTGTGTCTGTTTGCGTTTAAATGCACACCTGTGCATGCCCTGATTGGGAGGCATGGCGTTGCTGTGTTGAATTTAATGATATGAAGAGTTGCTCATTAGTACTCTTGGTGATAACAGAGCATACATGATAAATGTAATTATTTTTACATGTCAAAGGCTGATAAAGAAATATTTGATGCACACTGACCTCTGCTGGTACTAATGTTGATGTGCTGTCTTTTCAAAACTAAAGATGATGTTTAAATCTTTGTATATCATCATTCATCATTCACAAACTTATTTCATTTTATAGTACTTGATGGGTATTTTATAATGAAAATAAATAGGCTGTGTTGTTGACATCACATGTTATGTTCTGTTAGAGAACATACATTTTGCATGGCTTATTTCTGATTGATAATGGTGACATTTGTTGGTCAGATCATTTTAATAATGACCGCTAAACTGCATCATTTATTATTGACCCAGTCTGTGAATATCTTGCATATCTGTTGTAGTTGCATGTAGTCTCTTTCTTCTCATATAATATATTTTCCACTAGGGGTGTGCGATATTGAAAAAAAATGATATTTCGATATTTTGGGGGATTTTTTCGATAACGATAATTAGACGATGTTTTGCAGAGTGTGTTATTGTGCTGATATCTGACTACCGTGGATAGCTGCAGTTTATGATATTCGTCACATTCTGTGTGGTCAGTTAACATCGGTGATTAATTAACCTTTTAATTTAAGTTTAAATTGATTTTTACCTTTAATAAAGCACTTTTTTTTTTAAGTGTACATCTTTTGTGTCAAATTGTTACATTTAATCAGTCAATTAAGATAATACACATTTAGGCAGTTACCAAACAAATTAAACCAGTATTATCAAAATTAATCTTTGCAGAAGTTGAATCTGAAGTGGCATGTAGATGTATTTACATTTAAATTTACATTTATGCATTTAGCAGACGCTTTTATCCAAAGCGACTTACAATTGCATTCAGGTTATACATTTTCATTAGTATGAATGGACACTATTTACACACTGTTTAATGCAGCTCAGAGGGATATGGAGTGCTTTAACCAGTTACAAATGCATAATTATTTTACATTTTAAACATAAAACATTGAATACTGATTACTGAATTATTTTAAAAACGAAAATACTTTAAATGTGAAATTCAAATCGCCAGTAGGTGGCAGAAAGTCACTGTTAACAAGTGAGTCATTGTGACTGAACCGAATCATTTAAACGATTCATTCATTTAGCAAGTGAGTCACTGCGACTAAACCGAATCATTTAAATGTTTGAATCATTCAGAAACGGATCACTATCATGTTGCTCAGAGACGCAAAATAATTATTTTGTGTTGGCGAAAAGGAGCAAAAACAGGCAATATGGTGTCTAAAACGTAAGTCTCTTAATATTAACTTATTGTTTATTGAACTGTTGTATAAATCAATATTACATTTGTAATAGTGCTTATTTTGAAGAAAAAACGGCACTCTTCGTGTGATTTTAACCGTAAATATACACATTTTCTGCCCCCATATCTTGAATTTTGCGACCATTCTTAATGCATTTTAATCAACTGAATCATGCAGTGAAAGAACATGCTCTAAATGCGCGCGTGCACTGTTTAACCACTTCATCACCACGCAGGCTAATGTATGCGTGCATCACCACGCAGGCTAATGTATGCGTGCACTATGTAGTTGGGTTTTTGCAAAATACTCGATATTGTCAAATTGCACATCCTTAAAACAACAATTACGATAATATCGCAGACGATATATATCGCACACCCCTATTTTCCACTCTTATCAATATTTCATGGCCATTTATTTAGTAAGTAGCAGTGTAGTTAACAATACTAACCACCTGATTATTATATACAATCCCTTACTTAGCAAATAATCATAATTTTTCTTATATTTTTCTCATAGGTTATGGACACACTGTCCAAACTCTCTCATACACACATTGCACAGCAGACTGGCATAAGGTATTTGAAAAAGAAGAAATTAATAATTCTAACTAATTTAAGAGCCCAGCTGATGAAAATTCCTATTTTATCTCTCTCTCTCTCTCTCTTTCTATTCTAGGCCGTTTCCCACAGAAGAGAGTGTTGAGGATGAAGACATTTATAACCATCTAGAGGATCTGATAGAGTGAGTCATTTCTCTGCTTACAGTGTTTCTCTTCCTCCTGATATCGTAACCTTTATCTCACTGCACACTCTTTTAGATAGGAGCCTCAGGCTGGAGCACATAGTGTTTAGCATAGACGTGTTTAGGTTGATGTTAACATGTATGTGTTCCACACACATACATATAGATGCACTCTCTTACATATGTGTCAAAAAGTATTTTTTGTTAACTCATAAACAAATTATTTGCATTAGTTTAAGTCTATATTACATACTGTATCTTAAAATGTAATGTTACATGTCAGTAAGTGACCCTCTTAAGTTGAATTAAACCCTGCTACCAAGACCATGACATAAAATTTGTTTATAAAATATATTCAAATGTAATTTACACTACCATTCAAATGTTTGGGGTCATTAAGATGAATTAAATATTAATATCATCAAGCACATGTTAACGTTAGCAAAAGTGACACGAAAGGCTTTTACACTGGTACAAAAAATATATATTTCAAATAAATGCTATTATATTAAATATTCTGCTCATAAACAAAACCTGAAAAAAATGTATCATGGGTGTCACCAAATTATTAAACAACACTGTTTTCAGAATTGACAATAATGAGAAATGATCACCAAATCAGCATATTCAAATGATTTCTGAAGGATAATTTGACACTTAAGACTAAAGTAATGATGAAAATTCAGCAGTGCAATCACAGGAATATATTTCAAAAAGTATTCAAATAGAAAACAGTTATTTAAAAATTTACAATAGTGCTATTTTACTGTATTTTGATCACATAAATGCAGCCTTGGTGAGTCTTCTTTCAAAAACATTGCAAATACCAACCCTAAATGTTTGAACAGCGGTGTATTATATTGTATTAATTTATAGTGAGATGGTGCATTCAAATGTATTAACAATACAGTGTTAATACGATTATAATTTTTACAAGGTTGTAAAAAATATTAAATAATTACCTCATAAAATTTGAAAAAGCAACTTTTTCGTATAATAACATATATCGATATATATATATACACACACAGACACACCGAGGGTCATTGCAGCTGTACAGCTGTTATGTTAACAGTCTCAGATGTGAACGGTCAGATTTTCCTTTGGGCCGTATCCTCTCGTTTCCACTGCTGTCACGTATAGGGTCTCCTATTCCAGCAGACAGGCAACAGCAAACACCGTCATAGGATTACAGGACCACGAAGAGCCCTGCGGTGCCGCTTGATCTGCTATTTTGTCACACCACAGTCCAGAACTGTTATACTTTCTTGATCTCTCGATTACGAGTGCTCTACATTTCAAGCCACATAAGCCACTCCGGTCATGATATGTGGAGAGACTGTTGCTGAATCACATTGTCATTTGAGATCACAGTTGTAATGTTCTATATTTATTTTTTTCCACCCTTATTTTTAGTTAACAATCCAATATCTAGTCAACAATAACTACACTGCTTCTTGAGCAATAAAAGTGGTTCTGCTGAGTAACAGGCCGTTGAGTAGGCCAACACGTAGCATCAGCATACACGTCTATTCTCCTCATATGACAAGCTTGAGGATTTAATATTATGCTTCGCAAATACTGATGCTGTCACTGTGTTTTGACCTCATCACATCTGTTTCTTAGCCACACTTAAACGAGGCCCTCAAGCAGAGGGTTGTTTTCCACATGTGATGGTTTGTTCATATCAAATGTTTGCTGAGTGCTTTTCCCTGGAGGGCGATGTGCCTGTACGATGTTGTCCTTGTCAGAAAGAGCCTTTTCCTTGAAGGCGTTTTGTAATAGATTCGAACTACAGACATGTTAGGAAAAGAAATCAACTCAGTTTGTCTCTCTATCGTTCTCTTTTACACCCATCTGGAGAACATATCTGAGTGATTTTAAAGACTCGGCTATAATGTCTCTTGGCTTTTGCTTTTGCTGTAGCTGAAAACTGAGTGTTTAATTTAGAAGAGGGAAACATTAGCGTTTTAAAACCCCTCATGAGCAATTTTGTAGAAGAGGTATTTTTTTTCCAGTATATTGGATATGCTGACTCGTTTAAACCCATCTTGCTGTTTTCTTAGGGGTTTTTCTTTTCCATCGTCCATCTGTTTCTCTCTGCTTACTGTAAACTAACTACAGTCAGATAGTACATTTATATACTAAACTAAAACTTGTTGGTCTGTGTGTCTCAGTGCGAATGGCGTTGAGGATGAGGAAGATCTCTATGACTGCGTGTATGATGATGATGAGGGAGGAGAGGTGTATGAAGATCTGATGAAGGTTGAGCTGGTACAACCACAGGTGAGTTCACTGAAATGCTTTATATATAAACATGCTTTGGGTTGCAAGGCATAAAATGCTCTCTGTTTCTCTCTCTTGCTGCTGTAATTACAGAAACAGGCCGAGACGGATATCAGAAGCTGTTGTCTGACGGAAATCAAGCAGACTGAGGAGAAATACACAGAGACGCTGGACTCCATAGAGAAAGTGAGGGCTCTTTAGAACTGCTCAGTCAGACCTACTGTAATATTATAGCTTTAATGCAGTTCGTGGGATCTGCCAAGTGTCTGTTAGATGTAATGTAACACATGGTGTGTATAACAACCACAGCTCAAATCATTGATGAATCTTTTTACCATGTTAAGATATAACTCACTGTAAAATATTTTACCATTATGCTAATGGTTACTGTAAAAATACTAAATAAATATCATAGAGCACCAGATATTATTATAGTTGCCTTCTAGTAATTTACTATAAGCCACCATTATCATCACAACTATTATTATTAATGTTTATTTTAAATCTTGTTCTGAATATACAACATTTCCATTGTAGTAACTATAATAAAACCATGGTCAATATCCACAGTGGATAAAATAATCATTATATTGTATTTATTTATTTATTTAATAATATTAATAATATAATTTCCATAAATGTTTATTATATTGCAATATAACTTTATTGTGTGCATTAGCCTACCCACAACAATTTCTTAATTTTAATTTTAATTTTCTCCACCCACAGTTCTTTATGAAGCCTCTGGGACAGTCACTGTCCAGTGTGGATATCGAAAAAGTGTTCATCAATGTACCAGTGAGTCAAAACGGATTCTAATGGAGGACACATTTTAGCATGATTCACTGTCATTGCTCTAATCGCCTCATATTGTGATGTTCTGTATTGTACCAGGACCTTGTGAAGCTGCACACGAGTCTTCTAAAAGAGGTCCAGGATTCAGTGCTCATGCATAACGCCAGTAACCTGTTTCAGATCTTTATAAAATACAAAGAAAGGTGTTTGATTTATCCCTTCAGCTATTCAAAGAAAGAAACCCTCCTTCCCCTTCTCACATGTGTGTGTTTTCCCGTGTGATAGATTAGTCCTGTATGGGAAATACTGCAGTCATGTAGAACCAGCCATTGCGTGTTTGGATGACATCTGTAAGAACAGAGAGGACGTCAGGCAGATGTTAGAGGTAAGATATTGTCAGACTATATTCGTAAAACATCTCGGGTCATAAGTGGCATTTTCCATGAATACTGGATCATTTTATTTAGCATCAAAGGCACACATATTTCTTGTGAGGAATTTGAAATGTTAAGAAGAACAGTTATCTAACATACAATTAAGTATCTAATATTTTAATAAAAACGTCATTTCAATAATAAAGACTATTTAGTTAGTATTCAATTCATTGTAGTTTTGGATGTACTCTGTATATTGTTACGTGATTTTGTCTCCCTCATTATAAAGATAATGTAACATTTCTAAAGAACGTGAAACTGAGGAAGTGACATTATTTTGACCTTTTGTACAGCATGAAATGAACTTGAATGATTTATGAAAGTAGTTCATATGCTTCACTACTGAAACGGAAGTGAAACTATTTATTTGCTGTTAGACAGTGCCACCTGGTGGTTGAGAACGGCGCAGAACATTCATGATCATTGTATTTCAACGTGTTGCTCTCTTCATGTATTTACAGAACAGTTATGTCACAGTCACATATGTAGTTACTGTTTGTTATTCATTTCAGTTATGTTCCAAACGAGCCAATAACGGGAAGTTTACTCTGAGAGATCTTCTGGTGGTTCCGATGCAGAGAGTTCTGAAATATCATCTACTTCTACAGGTCTGAAATCCTTTTACTGTATTCCTGCTCATAACACAACATGTTTTACCTGAGCATTAAGTACTTTAAAGCAGTGTTATTCTATAATTAGAGATACTATTGTAATAATAATAAACACACACACACACACACACTCTCACACACTCTCACACACACTCACACTCACACACACTCACACACTCACACACACACACACTCTCTCTCTCACACAAACACACACACACACACACACACACACGCACACACACACACACACACACACACACACACATATACAGTATATATATATATATATATATATTAATTTTAGTTTATTATTAGTATTATTTATTTAGTGTTATTTTTTTGTTTTCACTTTTAATTTAGTTAAAGTTTTAGTAAGAATATAATTGAATTGTGTTTTTGTCTTTGTCAATTAGTTTTGTTGTTGTTGTTGCTGTTTGTTTTTAATTTTCTAATTCGTTTTTTCTTGTAATATTTTATTTAAGATTGTTTAGATTGAGTTAACTATATCTATCTATATAATAATATACACTAATAATAATATACACTGATTAAAGTGCCCTGATGGACTGTGTCCACTAGGGGCAGTGGAGTCCATGTTTAACTCTTCCGTAGGGAATCAGCATATTGCATGTATGAAATCTACCAGTAGGTGGCAGTGTAATATGTCCCAGATTCCTCCAGTAGGGGTAGTATAATCCACATAATGAGCAAGCAGCATGCCTTAACCAGTCGTGTTTGTTTCGTCTGGCCCTTTTCCACAAACATCTCACGCAGACTGGCATGAATATTTCATAGTGTGTCTCTGTCCATCACACGTTAGGTCTACTGCATGACCCAGCTATGAGGGGATTTAGAGATAAATGAACGAAGACTAGAGAGAAATAGAAAAGCAGAGAGAAGGAGATGTGCATAGCGTGTGTGCACTGAAGCCACCGCGATCCTCCTGCTGTTACAGGAGCCTTTCGGCTCTCAGCGGACAGAACATCGAAGGTGTTTTGTGTGTGTGTGTGTGTATGTGTCTACTTAGCATGCCTGCAAGGCTGTCCACAGCTCAGTTCACCTCCCTGCCCATCTGGTCAGCTGTGGGTTTAGGGAATGTGTGTGCGTGCGTGTGTGCGTGCATGTGTGTGTGTGTGTGTGTGTGCGTGCGTGTGTGAGGCGGGCGCTGCAGATCAAGCGTCTGTCTGTCTGCTACCCCTCTGGAGAGCAGGGTAGCGTGTGACAGACTGTCTCTTTCTCTGCTCTTTGCTCTGCTGGAGGAAGCCTTGGTCAGTGAGAGAAAGAGCAAGCCAGCTTTACATAATCAGTTATAATCAAAATTCATAAATAATCTAATATGCTAATATTTATATATTTAAATTAAAGTAAATAATTGTAAATCTTATCTTGTCTTAAATTGTATTTATTTATTTATTTATTAGCCTATAAATTGTATTCAACTTTTAGATTGCTATTTCAAATAAATGCTGTTTTTGAACTGTCCTTTCATCATAATTTTCTGAAAAATGTAAAATAGTTTCCACAAACAACTATTAAGCAGCATAACTGTTTGCAGCATTGATAATAAGACCTGTTTCCTTAGCAATAAATGAGCCTATTATGATGATTTATGAAGGATTTAGGGTTACTTTAGTACTAATTATACTAAAGTGTTTTATATATTTTAAAATAGCTTTTAATTATTATAAAGTTTTGCTATTTTCTGTTTTCATTTCACATTTGAATTTTTTGTAATTTAGTTATGTGGTTTAATCATTTTATTAGTTTTTGTTTTTAAAACATGTCACTTTATAGATTTCAGTTTTAGTTGTAGAATTTTAGTGCCTCAACTTAACCTTATTTCAGTCATCAAGTGTTGAATATTTATATTAAATGTTCACCAATAGTGTTTTAATTGTATATGTTTTAGTTATAGGTTACGATAATAACCGTGGATCATGTGACACTGAAGAGTGGAGTAATGGCTGCAGATAATTCAGCTTTCACATATTAAATAGCTATTTTAAATTGTAATGATATATTCACAATATTACTGTTTTAGCTGTATTTTTTATCAAATAAAGGCCTTGGTGAGCATAAGACTTCTTCCAGCATTGCTTTTTTTTTACTGAAATGTACATTTGTACTGACTTTTGAATGATATGTCCAGATTTTGAAAATTCAATTTTTTTACTGTTTTTGTACGGTTGTAAAAGTAATGGTTGTAAATCAGGATGCAAAAAGTTATGCTTTTAAGAACATATTCTGACTAAGCTAATAAATATCAGTTTAAAGTGGTAATATTTTCAGAGTTGTTCACATTGATAGCAACAAAGTGACAAAGTTTGAGAAGAATTTGAACAGGGATTTTTAGATTAAAAAAGGTGCAAAGTGGAACAGACAATACAATACTGCGATTCAGACCCGTGAAATCACATTCGAACGATATTCTCCTGGAATTCTGCAAGCGTTTGGATAAGAGATTGTCTGCATTTTATTTCTGCGGTAATCTCTGTGTTCGTGTCATACCTCCTTTCTGTCTCTCTCTATCTGTCTCTCTCTATCTCTCTCTTCCTCTCGCTGTGTGAGGGCAGAAGGAAGTGAGAATGAAAAATAAGGTGATGTCCGTCGTTCTGCTGATAATAATGCGCAGGTTCAGCTTGACTGACGCAGGGGATTTGGCATGTGCTGGATGGCAATATATCTCTTAGGCCAAAAGGAAGCCATTTATCAGACCTGAGTAAAGGACATTCATAGCACCCCCCCTTATCCTACAGACTGGCCCAGATGTCTTGTTTACTTCATCCCGGAGCAGGAAGGCAATTTCAACCCCACAAAAACCTTTTGCTTCTTATTTCAATTCTTGAACCTGCAATGTAGGTTGGGATATTATTTCAGCTTGTGTGTGTGTGTGTGTGTGTGTGTGTGTGGCCAAAAGAGAAACTAAGATAGAAAGACACGCCATGCTGTGTATGTTTGTATTATCATTGTATTGTAATGCATGCCACATAATCACCTTGTATATTTTATTATATTTGGTTTAATCTTTGAACTGTATCAGAGCCACTTCCTGTTTTTCGGAGCAGGGATTGATGAATACTCATGTGCAATCAAATAAAAGTCTCTCAGTGTAACCTGTGAAGTAAAAATCAACACTTTATTAATGCACCATCCAGCTCAGCTTATTAAATATTTGAAATTCCATAAAAACATTTACTACTGGGTTCAATTCCTGGTTAGTCCATTTATTCATTTATTTTACTTCATTATATTTTTCTGTTAACTGAAATTTGAATTTTATTTATAATAGGTGTGTTTCTGAGGAATAATTTATGCGATCGGTTTATATATTGATCATGTTGCAAATATGCAAGTGAAAAATGTGTAAAAAAAATGTCATGGCAATAATATAGTTATTTTTGTTTTCTAATCAAATGAAAACAAATTCTAAAAAATGAAGACACAATAAGTTAATATAATTTAATAATAATAAATAATTTTGTAAAGTCCCATTCTGTGTCACCGAATTAGAAAAAGTCAAATTATCACTCTAATATAACACAATTACTTGTGTTATACACAAGAGCATGACGTTACATTTCAGATGACTGCTATCTAAATGTTCTCTCTATATTGTTGGCAAACAATCTGCACGGTGATGAGTAGGAGTTATGAGAGCGTGCGAGAGTGACAGATGTCCTCCTGCGTTCATCATCATCTGGAGATAATAAGACACACGGCCTGTAAAAACTCATATCCCGCTTTCTTCCTGACAGGAACTGGTGAAACACACCCATGATGCCACAGAAAAGAGTAATTTACGGCAAGCGCTGGACGCCATGAAGGTGAGTTGAGCATTTGAATGTCCTTTTCATAAGCTGTCTGTTGCTGGGACTTCTGGGTAGTGGTCCACTCAGAAGTCTGGAGCAGTGTGAGCACTCATATAAACAATAAAATGACACATTGGGCCTTTTTCAGTCTTTGTCTGACACCTAGGCCTTGTTATCTGCTCTCATGCACACCTTTAGCTCGTGATCATTGCATAATTTATACCAGAGTTGCCCACATTTTTAATTTGGAGGACCAAAAATCTAACTTTATCGAGGGCATTATATGCAGCTATATCAGAATAAGATGTATTCAGTGTCAAACACACACACACACACACACACACACAAACATACACACACTTCTATTTATGCTCTTTTTAATCACCAATCTTGATTAATATTAGAGGCCTGGTTTAGTTTGAAATTACTGGATGTGCATGCATCAACTTTTTCGTAAGAAAAGCTTTCATTGAAAATCAATGTGGCCCTCTTGACTCAGACATGATCAAGATGGTGCCGAATGCATCTTGACAGGTAACCGTCCGCTAATTGAGGCAAATCAAGCTGAGAAGATTGTGCAGATTGCACTGAGGGCTGTGATGATTTCATTTGGATAAATTAGCCACTTAGCATTGATTGGGGTATCGGGCTAACGCGGTTAACCTCCTCAAGTGCTCCCCTTTAAAGATCCTCGCGGTGGGCGATCTAGCCCCCCCACTCTCTGATTATTCTAGATACGCGATGATGAATGAGTTGCTAACTCCACTCATGGGAACGGCGGGCACAGTGTTCAGAATGAGATTTGTCAAATAAGCCTCGCTTTTCAGACACTAAATCTTATTGTACATTTTTAGATGGAAATGAGTCCCTTGAAAACATCACATGAGCCGAGATTGTCAATATAGCTAGAGAGGAAGTATTGGTATTTTCAGCGCACAACTAGAAAGACTTCCTTGTGTGTCCTCAGGTCAAAGTCTCAGCGTGTTGAATGTTATGGTGTTGTGTTTGTGTTTGCATCTCTTCAGGATCTGGCTCAGTATGTCAACGAGGTGAAGAGAGACATCGAGACTCTACGAGACATCGACCAGTACCAGAAATCTATAGAAAACCTTGTGAGCAAAATCATCTTTTGACTACTGTTTAGTATTTAAAAAGCAGTTTTGGGGAAGCTACTGTAAAAACTACACTTTTAAAACAGTATAGCTACATTATAACACCTCGATATTCACTGGGACCAGATCATTTACACCCAATACTGTTTGTTTCAGATGAAGATCCCCATTGCACTGGAGTAGTTTTAAGCCTTAAATTGTTTCATATGCCCTTTATTTATTTAATTTTTTTATTTAATTAAATTAAAAACCTTTCAAAAAGTCCATTAAGATTCTGTTTTATCAAGGATTGATTTTAAGAACAAATGTGTTTAATCTATTTAAACAAATGTTGTTATTGATTTATTATTATCATATACAATTATTTAACTTGTAATAGTGATATTTGATATGATATCATTATAATATGATATATTTTATTATTAATTATCAATTATTATTTTTTTATATTACATTTTTATATTTATTTATGAAAATCTATTTACAAACTATAAATTTAAAATCAATGTAAAAGACTATATATAGAAACTATAAATTGTGCTATATAAAATATATATAATCAAACAATACAAAAAAAAATATTTGTTAAAATATTTTAGTATTTAACAAAACACATATATTTTACTACAAGCAAAACATTGTTTAGGTCATTAAAATAAATGAGTGAATAATTAACCATTCAGTTTACTAACATGAATCACACTTTTTTGCAGTGCAACTTGAGATAGATATTTCTAGGAAAGTGAATTTTATTATTTCTTCAG
This sequence comes from Oxygymnocypris stewartii, assembly GCA_003573665.1. NCBI lineage: Eukaryota > Metazoa > Chordata > Actinopteri > Cypriniformes > Cyprinidae > Oxygymnocypris > Oxygymnocypris stewartii. Next base: position 39,740 of record QVTF01025613.1, read on the forward strand.
CTCGTTTTGTTAAAAGACTGTGTGTTCCTTTGTATGCTACACTTGCTGGAAAAAAATGCTACTGTATGTTCCTGGAAAAGCTGAATTATTAAAAAAATACCCAAGATAGTGTCAGACTACTGCAAAGTGCACTGATTTGCATGCCTACTTTTAGTTCATTTTTTCCCCAACACTGCTCGAAGTAGTCAAGCAGAGACAGTATGAAGCTTTGAACAGTTTTGTGGAACTTAGTCTAACTTAAGAGCATTAACCCCTAGTATCATACAAGCATGTCTGCAATGAACGTGCACCATTTTTATGTTCTGCAGAATCAGTCTCTCCGTATCTACGGGAGACCAAAAGGTGACAGCGAAGTGCGAGTAGCTTCAGTCGACAAACGAGCCAAACAAGACAGGTGAGATGATTAAAGTGTGGAGTAATGCTCAGCCTGAATCTCTGCAGGTCTTTACTAAGGCCTAAGGGTTATGAAGGTGTCACCCTCTTGTATTTTCTCCTTCTCGTTTGATCGATGCCGTTCTTCTGCTGCAGGCACATCTTTCTGTTCGACGCCGCCGTGATCGTATGTAAACGACGAGGAGATAACTACGAGATGAAGGAGGTGATTGACCTCCACTCCTTCAAGATCACCAACAACCCGACCTCAGAAAGAGAAAACCGAAAGGTGCGCAGCCATTCCCCTAATTGCCGCCAAAGTTCGCTGCACCGAAGCCGAGGGCAGCAAATGTGCTGTTATACTGTCGTGCCATAATCAGTTACTGCAGTAGAGCAGCTTTCATTCGCACAGATGGTGTTTCCGTCTAGCGGAAAACCGTCTAGCGACTGCTAACGAACGCAGCCGACACCAGACACAGCTAAATTAGAAAACATGATGTCGTTTGTTATATTACATTACGTGCTGCTGTGCCAGGATGATTATCCGTTAGATAATGCTGTAAATATTACATGTACAAGACAGAGAGAGTGCATGCAAGAAAGAGAACATATGCTGGTAAACACATGCAATGTAAACATCACTATTATTATTATGGAGTTCCTCTTGGGTACTTTTGTGATGATGCCTCAAATTTTCTGATTTGTTGAGGGAAGGTGTTTTTGTTGATCAGAGTCCTGGCTAATAATAATAATAATGAAGTGGAAAAAAATAGCAGGTAAAAGTTAATTGTAACTTTTTATCTCAGAATTCAAAAAATATATTTTTTCGCAATTGCAAATTTAAATCTTGAGTGATGTAAATTTGCAATCGCGAGTTATAAAGTCGGTATCGCATGATATTAACTCACAATTCTGAGAAATAAAGTCGGAATTGTGCGATATGAACTTACAATTTTGACTTTTTTCTCAGAATTGCGAGTTTCGGAATTCTGACTTTATTACACGCAATTGTTATAAAGTCAGAATTGTGATAAAAAAAGTCAGAATTGCAATATATAAACTCTCAATTCCTGACTTTATTTCTCGCAATTGAGAGTTTACTGTATATCCTGTGATTCTGACTTGATAACTTGCAGTTGTGAGTTGATATCACACAATTGTGAGAAAAAGTCTGAATTACGAGTTTGTATTATGCAATTCTGCAGCAGAATTGTGAGATGTAAACGTCAATTGCGAGAAAAAAGTCTGAATTGTGAGATCAAAACTCACTATTACTTATTTTTATTTTTTATTTAGTGTCGGAAACTGGTTTCCAAACTGCTTTTTTATTATATTATAAAAAAAATAAAATAATAATATACTGTGCTATTGTGATCCGCTCACGCTATCTATTTATTTATTATAGTTTTTTAGGTTGCAATATTTCTCTTAATTTTTCATGTATTTATTTATTTTTGTATAAATAAGCAAGTATTTCAAGTAAGTCAATACTTGCAGTCAGCAAGGATGCATTAAATCGATCAGATGTGACAGCAAAAAATATTAAGCAGCAAAACTGTTTTTAACATGTATAATAAGCATTATTATAATATAATTAGAATGATTATATTAGTATCAGCATATTAAAATGGTTTTTGCAGGATGTTGTGGCACTGAAGACTGGAGTAATAATGCTGAAAATTAAACTTTGTCATCACAGGAGTACATTACATATTAAAATAGAAAACAGTTCATTTAAATGTTTGTAATATTTTACAATATTATTGTATATTAAATAAATGCAGCCTTGGGGAGAATAATACATTTATTTCAAAAATATGAAAAAGGGAGCCTAGACTTTTGAATGGTAGTGTTCATAATATTCACATGTTAATGCTAGGCCATAGAGGCTTTTAAAATCAATATTTTCCAACCATATCCCTTACTGTTCATTACTTTAACAATTTCAGACAGACAGGCTTAGAGTCCTAATGCATAGTTGCTTATTGTCTTGGATTCTCTATGCCTTTGTTTAGATTGCACACAAAACATATATTTGTTTTTCAAATCATATCTTGCAAATGATGAAATCTGATCCATTTGTTCAGTGCAGTCAATATCTACATCAGCTGCAATATGATGCAAACGTCAACACAGTGCTAACAGAAGATAACAAGATGACCCTGCTAGATTTGATAATAGCATTTCGTCAGTCTTGCAACAACAACAGTAACCCCCCCGCACCATCATGTGGTCTGTAGTCTCAGACTCGTCAGAGCATCTTTGATGTTTCGAAGACTGTGTTTGTCTTTGCTTTATCTGTGCATGTGTGTGTGTGTTTTTCATTTATAACATGGGTGTTCTTGCTTTCTCTCTTTCTCCCAGTGGTGCCACGGATTCTACCTCACACACAATCAGGGTCAGAACGGCTTCGAGTTCTTGTTCAAAACCAAGGAGCTGAAGAAGAAATGGCTGGAGCAGTTTGGCATGGCATTGTGAGTGTTTTGTTGTCTCTGTAGGTCTGCATTTTACTGTCCTGTTTTTCAGGTTTGTTATCTGTCTTGACAACAGACACAAAAGCATTATTTAGCTACGACGGTATGTCCTGGCCCTGATTCAAGCCTAAAACATCATTAGTGTTTATTTTTACTACAGAACAAACACAGTAATGAGGACAGACTTGCTGAGCCAAGCATTTTTGCAGTGGTGTAGCTTATAAAACATAATGTGACCCAAAAGGTTTTCATTCCATCAGAGTGGTTGGTTCAGTTTTGCAGATAGACTAGTACACACCAAGTCTTTTGCTTTTCCAGCTGATATTTTATCCCCGAAGTCCACTTATTATGTTTCTTGCACCAAAACCTGTTGTAATTTAGTGTTATATGACCATTTTCACCCTCTCTCTGATCTTTACAGGAATAGCTCAATAAATTCAGTTATTTACAGACCTGCACGTCTTGCATGACTTTCTTCCTTCAGTGGAACACAAATAAAGAATGTTTCCTCCTGCAGTTCAAATGATTAGGGACATAAAATATTACACTGGAAAATTATAACAATAAAAGTGGCCAATATGACTCGTGCACTATATTTCAAGTCTCATAAAGCTATATTATTGCTTTGTGTGACAAACAGATGCCAATTTCAATCAAAAAAAGTTATTCATTGATAATCTTTGCCTTAGGAACTCGAGAATCACTGGGACTGGATCATTGAGTCATTAAGTTTTACTTTCTGAACGAATCATTCAGTTTTGTAAACTGTATCGACTGAGTAAAGAATGGACTCAAAATAAAGGTTTGGTTACAAATTGAACATAGATCAGGAGAGACAGTGGATGCCAACTGAAAATAGTTCTAGATTTGAGCTTGTTCCTAACTTAATATGACTTTAGACGACTTGGAATATAGCATATGGACCACATTTATGTAAATTTTATGGTGCTTTCAATATTTTTTAAGCTTTATTTATTGTAATTGTGTCAAAAAGAGTGACTAAATTTGTATGTGTTTGGAACAACACGAGAGCGAGTTTTAAACAAGCTGTTGAAGTACTGTAATTTTAAGATCTACGTTAACTAAAAATAACCTGTTTTGATATTTAAACTTGGGTAGCTTCTGATATTGCATATTAAAATATATTATTTCTACATGGTACTTCAGAAAAAGTGTAAAAAAAAATCCTGTTTTCTATTATATTTCTCTTTTAATGTATACACATCCAGAGGCTTTTTATCTTCCTTCACTTTAATTACATTCCATTTACTGTTCTTAGGAGAGTCAGATTCAAGTAAATCTTTGTATTATGAAATACTAAGGCAATAAGTGATCCCACAGCGTATCTATGAGAGAAAGAGAGGGAGAAAATATATTTATTATTCCTGGCTGATGACAGCTACAATCCGTAAAATGCATATGAAAAATGCAATAAACAACCAGACAAGTTATCTACCAAATTTCAGATGTCATGCATATCCAAAAAGTGCACATCCACACACACACAAAAAAGCCCAGAATAAGACGGGAGAAAAAAAAGGTGTAATGCACCAAAGACAGCAGACAGGGCTCTGATTAATTAGATAACACGTTTTTAACAGATGTATCTGAAGGACTCATTAATTCTGGAGAACCGTGGCAGTGCTCTCTTTCTCTCTGTCATGTGTCATCTGATCAGTCTGCAGCTGAAAGCTGATTGGATATCAGTGCTGAATGTTAATGACATGACATCAGCACGCACGCACAGCTCTTTTATCTGTCTGTCATTTGTTAATGCCTTTATTATGAGGGCACTCGCCACTCAAGGGGTATTCGAGATGGATCGAGAGAAAGTAGAGGGTCTTGGACTATAAAAAAATAATAGTTCTGTAGACGACGTCATGACTTCTGCTCATGCTGTAATTAGTAGTGCACACTAAAGTAGATTCATTATTACTTTCTATTTTGAATTATAATGTCATTCATTTCTGTGATGCTCTTCAGCAGCCATTACTCCATTCTTCTGTGTCACGTGATCCTTGAGTCTATTTAAAATTGACTCGTCGTTGGTAACACTTTATAAATAATTTATATATCAAGATCAAGAACTGCATGATATAATAAAACAAATCATTATTTAGAATATACAATTGAAATGTTTATAGTATGTGCTGTACATTAAGGGATTTATAAGTAGCATCGCTTTGTGATATTGTGTTTTACTTGGTCGTCTGACATTTTTTTCCAGAAAATGCAAATATCTTGTTACCCTTATGTGCCTTAAGAAAAAATCACAGCTGATTGGTTGGTGGGATCAGATGACAGATGGGAACGTGCAGTTCCGTGTTTATGAGCTGCAGTTATGCAAAAAGGTCTTGTTTTTAACACCCACTTCCTCTCTCTCTTTCTCTCTCAACAGATCGAACATCTGTCCAGAGAGCGGGAGAAGTAATTTCCATGAGTTCCGCATGCACACCTTTGAGACAACCACATCCTGCAGCTCGTGTAAAATGCTGCTGAGGTGAGCTCACCATAGAGGCTTTATGCAATGACACAGTCTACCCATAATGCACCTTAATAAGATCGATATTACACCTAAAGAAAGGTGCACCTGTCTGTTTGTCTGTCTGTCTGTCTGTCGATCTGTCCATCTATCTATCTGTTCATCCATCCATCCATCCATCCATCCATCCATTCATCCATCCATCCATCCATCCCTCTCTCCCTCTCTCTTGTTCGTTCGTTCGCCTGAGTGCCTGCATATCTATTGTGCTGTCATACTTTCTATTGTTCCATCATTCTATTTATCTATTATTCCATATATCTCTCCATATATAATTGTATCTATCATCATTCTATTTTTTGTTCATGTTCTCAGAGGAGTCTTCTATCAAGGCTACCGCTGCTCCAAATGTGGTGCTGGCGCCCATAAGGAGTGTCTTGGTAGGGTGGACATCTGTGTCAGCAGTGCCGGTGAGCTCCACATTCAACACAACAAAATCTTTCTAGCAATTTGTGTCATACACATTATGAAACGTTTATTTGCAGAGCTGCGCTGGAGCCTCTGGCTCATGTTTCAGCACTATGTGATGTCTTATCTCGCTGAACACTAATTATTGACCTACACTGTAGTGTAACAGACGGGGCAATAAAAGCTGTCAACATGCAGAGATTCCTAATAACAACCTAGGCCACATAGATAAGCATGATGTGTGATGACAAACAGACAAACAGGCTTGGTTGGCTTCCTGAACCCATGATGTATGCATGTGTGTGCGTGACTGCCGACAGTGACAGCTCTTGTTGTTCTAGGCATTAGTCAGGCCTGCCGTAGAATTTCCTTCTTCCTGTTTTCATACACATCTGAGCTCTCTCTAAACTCCATCAGTTCTACACATCCCATGTTCCGTTAGCTAATTTAATTGTGCTTTCAGCTACCAAAAGTGTAGCTTTGTTTAATACTTTCATACAATTCATTATGCAGAATTATACAGGATTCACCTATCAAAAATATTCACAATAAATAATGAAATAGATTTCTGGGATATGGAAAGTCAAATATGTTTGGTCGATTCTCAAAATTTTAGACTTTCAAGTTTAAAATGTAAATGCATATTTTAAAACTAAATTATTATGAAAAAAAAACAAAAAAACTGTAAAGCCCTGCCAATTTGTAATATTTCTTAATTTTTATTAAATATTAAATATATATATACAGTAGTTATTTTTTTCACTCTTACGGTTGTTTTCAACTGCTTATACACCAAATCTTTGCTTGTCATATAATTTCTGAAACCTGACACTCAAACACAAGAACCACACACCAAATCTGCAAAACCATACACTAATTAAATGATAATTACCATAAAATAAAACACTTTTTGCAAACCACAACACACGGTTCTCTATGTAACACTCAAAATTCTAACAGGAATTAATATTATGGCAAAGGTGATTGCAAATGTTGGCTTTTCAGATGTGTTTGTGATATTTTTAATGCTGTGATTCATTGTTCAAGAGATGAGGCATTTTGCATTTTGTGTGTGCAATTCTTGGATTTGTGTGAACAGTTTCGGGAAAAAGAGGCAGTTTTGAAAATGTGTATAAGCAGTTGAAAAATACTGTAATGAGATTTTTTTGGGAGGTGCTGAACAATAATACATCTGTATTACACACAATACAATACAATGAACACAATACAATAATACAACTTAAATACAAATGAGGATGTTTTCACTGGAAATTTACAGAAACTGAAAATAAAAGAACACGTTGTACACAAGGTTCCACTCTGTGTGTATATGCGTACACCTGTGTGTATGCCTGTGTGTGTTACTAGCCCTAGAGGTGTACACTAGTGCAACAGGACAAAGTTCGCAGTGTACGCACAAAGCACAGGCCCTCCCTCGGGAGCCAATGAGACTGCCTCCTGGTACATAACTCCAGCTAGTCCAGCCCCTCATGTTAATTTAGCTCACGCGGCTGCCAGGTACCTGCAGCATAACAAAACAAAGTGTAAAAGTCACAGCACAACCTGTTCCACACACTCTTATGACAGCGTCTGTACAGTCTGACAGTGTTGATTGACTCTAACATGCCTGTTTTCAACATGCTTGCAGATTCCAGTTCTTTCGGATCTCAGGTGAGGATTCTGTTCCTTTTCCAGTGAATCTGTGAATCTAGTTCTGCCCTTCAGGGTCTCATTTACTCCTATCGATTACCATTTAAAATAGAAAATTCTCTTTTACAATGTATTTTAAAGTTGCTGTGGCATCATTCATGGAATTGTTACTGAATAAATATTACTTTATTAAAGTTTGATTGCCTTGGTATGGGGAAACATTATGAGATTGTTTCTAGCCCAGAGTTCATTGCAGTTTAGAGTTATATACGTTATGGATTGTGCATTTATTTAATAGCGCACCAGTTTTATTAATTGCATGGTCATCATTTTGCAATAACAAACCCATTGTAATTTATATAGCATGTAATAAGGATATTGACATGCAATTAGCCTGGAGTGCAGTTCAACACTGATGGTAAATTGCATGGAGGACATTCTCCATCTTTGTGCATATGCTACAGGATGAACGTGTTTTTGTGCAGTGGTGTGACAAACAGTGTTTACTTGTCTAAAATTAATGATGAGACTAATTGCATGTTTGTGCAAAGTTCGACTTAATCATCAAATTATTAATGCATTACAGTGTCTGTGTTTGGCAACAGTATGAATCATGTGATTTATTTACTTTGATTACAGATTGGAAAAACTCCCGGTCGTGGAGGAGACGCAGGTAAAATACATTTTTAATTCTTAAAGGGACAGCTCACCCAAACATGACAAGTCTGTCTTTATTTATTCACCCTCATGTTGTTACAAACCAGCTTGATGTTGTTTTTGTCAGTGGATCATAAAAGGATGATTTTGAAATGTGTAAATTCGTCATTGCTACGGCGATGGAGTTTCATGCTTACAAGTCTTGTACATTACATACTTCTCCATCCAATCTGAGCTAGATTGCATATTTTTAGTCTGGAGTCATTGAGCCGTACTGTTGTCGTTTGCTGTGAAGGCAAGCCCATGCACGCAACTAGGACTTGGTTTCAAATGAAAATCACATATGTGCGGGAAAATATTTAACCCCTTTGGCTCTATTGTTTAGCTTTGCCTGTAAAGATAGGCCCGAAGTAGACAATTCAGTCTATAATTCCCACAACCCCTCGGTGCAAATGACTTAACCCACTTCTTTCAGTGTATGTTCTCGCAGTCTAATCGTATTACGTGGGTGTCTTAATCGGTGGAAAGATTTCCTGACCCTCAGGTTAAAACTATTAGCACAGACAGTTTTTCAAAAGTTCACGTCTCATGTTTCTTTCTTTCTTTCTTTCTTTCTTTCTTTCTTTCTTTCTTTCTTTCTTTCTTTCTTTCTTTCTTTCTTTCTTTCTTTCTTTCTTTCTTTCTTTCTTTCTTTCTTTCTTTCTTTCTTTCTTTCTTTCTTTCAGTATTTTATATGTATTTACCTATATACCTGAAATATTCATTTGTCTTGCAGATAGTAAATGTCCTATTATTCCTTTTAAAGAGTCAACTCTGCTGAGAATGATTGTATTTGCAGCTCACCTAATGCTCAATCTCCATCAGTGATAGTGTTCAGCAGCAGTCGTTCCATCCATCAGCCTGTTGTAAAGAGGGCCACATTATTATTATTATTAATTTCACAGTGCCATTGATGGGTTGATCGATACCCATGAGGTCTACCTGGGAGACAGGTTCAATGACAGCACGTCTGTGTGCCGATGGAGCATCACGCTCATGCCTTCCTTGCCTTGTTATTAATAGCGTCATGAGTATTAAATGTGTGAATCAAGCTAAATTGCAAGTCGTTGTCCCATCACGATACGCCCCCTCCTGAGTTCATTATGTCTCTGTTAAGTCACCCTGTGCACATGGAGCTGCGAGAGGCTTCCTGATCTCACACAATATTGGGGTCGGTAGATTCATTAAAGTTACATTTACATTTATGCATTTAGCAGACGCTTTTATCCAAAGCGACTTACATTGCATTCAAGTTTCTACATTTTATCAGCTCTTGCTTTCCCTGGGAATCGAACCCATGATCTTGGCATTGCTAGCGCCATGCTCTACCAGCTAAGCTACAGGAAAGCTGAGTTATGGTGAGAGCAGGCCTCTGTGTTGTGTTTGCTGTCATGGGAATCTCTCCTTTTGAATTATTGTAGTTCCATCCTGTCTGTTCAGCGCTGCTAGATTTGTCTTCATCAAAAAAAACAGCCTTACTGCAAAACATATCTTGTTCATTCAGCTGATATTTTTTTATTTCTTGTGCAATCGCTTTAGATCTTTATGCATGAATGATGCCAGAAATAGTGTTTTTTGAGGAGAGGTGTGTTAAAGTGAACTCTTTTGTATTGTAAACTTCAAAACCTGCTGTTTTGTTTTCTTTTAGCACATTTAGGAGACCTTTCATGAGCTGTTTTGATGCAAAAATGCATTTTAGTGTTTATTGGTGCTGACGCTTTGCCCTTGTGCACAAAGGTTCTTTGCATAGCATGCCAGCAAGACGCTTCCCTACAGAGAAACACGCGCTCACACTGTTTATAAAGCGTCTTCAAAGACAGCCAGCTGTGCTCGAAGGCCCAGGGCCTGGGTGATCTGCTGGGCTGGAAGGCTTCAGCCCCAGCTGGTTGTGTTAAGAGAGTCTAAACTCGCCTCTCATCATCAGAACGGCAGAATATATAGAGCTGCAGCAACCAGCTGAGACCATCACTATTGACCCTTTAGCAAAGCAGCCCCGCGCACACAAACACACTCATTCATAGCTCACTGGAGCGTCTGAACGACTGTCCGCTCCGCACAGATCTGCCCGCAGCGTGAGACCTGTGCGTACAATTACTGGAATGAATAAAAAAGGGTCTTAATACTAATTAGGGTAATAGCCAGACCGAACAGCTGATGTTTGTGGTCAGCTGGTCTTTTGAAATACCCTGGGGGGGAATTTGCTAAGAATTAATTGTGTCCGCTGAGGCACGCTTTATTGTAGATATTGGTGTAGTATTTGATTTGTTAAAACGATCAAGGAATGGCATATAACAAGGCCAGCTATGGTTTTGTGCAGGATGCAACAGCCTGCCTTTTAATATTACTGACTTTTTTTTCAATGTGCTTTTATGTGTATATTATCAGTTTTTCAAATTTTATATAATTTAAAAAATGTTCCTGTTTAGCTTCAATTTATGTTTATTTTTCAGTAGTCATTTTATTACCTTAGCTTGAACTTATTTAGTTTTTAGTATCTGATTCACTAAAACGTATACACTAAATCGCATAATCAAGGCCAGCCACAGTTTTGAATGCAAGTTTGATGCAGCAGACCTGTTAATATTACAGACTGTTTATTAATCATTTGAATTAGCTCTTATTTGAATTATTTTGTTTTTTATTTTAATCTTAGTTCAAGTTATTAGTCATTTTGTGGTGTTTTTTTTTATTTATTAATTTTTGCTTTTTTTGTATATTTCTATTTAGCTTGAATTTCTTTCAGTTTCACTTTATACATTTTAATACTTCAGTTTCAGTTTTAATTTTAATTAATTTAATTTTAGTTTAAATTGGAATAATTCTATTATGTGCTTTTGTCATTTCTTAGTTTATTATTTCTCTATTTAGCTTCAATTTATAATTCATTGTTTTATTTTATTTTAGTAATTTTAGTACTTATTTATTTTAAACTTGCTAGATATAAGCTTAATTTATATACAAGTTGTTTTCATTAAAATGATCAAGCGCTATTGCAAACAAGGCCAGTGGTGATTTAAAAGCTAGGTTGTGGAGGTTGCAGCAGACTGTCTGCATGAATGCACTGCATGCATGACTGCACGAACGTTCGAGACAAAACATGAGTTCGCTGACATTTTTATGATGGATTGATGTGATTCTGCGGTCACCTGTGGTGATTTACGATCACAGCATCATAAACCTGTTCTTTATATGGCAGAGTGTCAAAACATGCAGTAATGACACTCTGTCAAAGTTTAGCATGCTTGTTGACGATACAGTTGAACACACGCACATACTTCAATCTTTTTTTTTTGTTAATTTTAGGTCTCCCTAGGATGATGGTCGTGCGTAATTATTATGGGGTTCCAAGCCCCCTCTGTGGCTTACCGCTCAACATCCAGGTTGGTGATGTCATCGAGTTGATAGAGGCAAACATCCGTAGCAGCTGGTGGAAGGTGAGACAGTTTTACATCTCATAAACATTTCAAGTCATACAGCCCTGCAGAATAACACTAGCACGCGTTCAGCTGCTAATTGATTGCCTCTCGTGTTTGTGGCAAAGGCCGAGCGGCTGTGTTGTTATGCTTTGCTAAGCGTGACTCGCTGTGAAATGCTAACTAATCCAACCCGTTGTCAACACAAGAAAGCTGCTGTGAGTTAGGTGTCATAGTCATACAAAAACAACACGGACCAGAACAATGCCCAGAGAGCAGACACGCGCTTGATGACGGATTTTATGTCACGTTGTTATTAACTAGGAGGTGTTGGTGCACATGCAGTTCTCTGGCATGAGCCACACTCAAAAAAATCACAGAAATAGATTCAGAGTGATGATTAACTTTCTTGGAGTACAATGCTAGTCACTTTTCTGTAAACCTCAACAATAGGTATTTTTGTCCTATTGAGCTCCTAAACCTTTAGCAGATATATGCATCTAGTTTACGGTGTACAGTCTTTCTCTGCCTGGAAGACTGATCAGAATAGTCTTTTTTTCGGTTCAATCAGTTGCTGTCTAGAATGAGAAAGTGAAAGGTACTAGCATGCCGTATATAGTTATTTGTGGCTGTGACATAACTTAATCAAAATATAAACTAGAATTTGTTAACATTTTGAATTAGCTTTTATTTTTATATTTTGAGCTTTTATTTTATTAATTTTGTTATATTCTTTGTCATATTTGTTTTATATTCCTATCTAGCTTTAGATTATATTTATTTCAGTGATACTTTAGTTGTAATTTTTTTTAATCTAACATAATTTTATTTCAGATTTATTTCAATAAATACAAATTGTGTTTAATAGTTTAACAATTATATCACATAAATAAAGCATATGAGTTAATAATGAAAAAAATAAATTGATCAAAACGCTCTGAATTTGAAGGCCTGTGATAGAAAGACTAGGACGTCTCCAGTGTCACACAATGTGCTCAGATTTGCAAAAACAAACAAAATTCATTGAGCATGTCCATTCAAATTATAAAAATAATTTCACTTAGTCTCATTTGTATGAGTCAACATGTAATACTCTTATGGAGGCACACCTGAGACAAAGTTGAAACAATTGAGTAATTATGTTTCTTGAACTATGAAAAGCGCAACTTTTGAGCAATCAAATGTTCTTCTGGGAAGGGACACCAAAGCCCATTCAGTCCATCTTAATACCCACTCTTCTTGCTCTGGTTATTTATGCACCAAAGCAATGAGGAAACCAGCCAATGATTGCCCAGAGAGCCAGAGAACTGGCAGAGCCTGGCACACACTCGAATGCCCCTACATCCCTCTCCATCATACGAGTCCAGCTGTCCAGGACGCTTCTCCACAGCCCTGTTTTAACATGTTAATCTCGTTCCGCCTCATTCTAAGACCGCCGTCCGCTGCAGGCTCCGAACGCACCCGGAAGTTGATTTATTCAATTTGAACTCATGCAAAATTACACCGCCCGTGTCACCTGAGACCTCATAATATCCAGCGTCCCGCGGCAGCTCCGTCCGGGCAAAGGACGATCAGAGCCCTTGTAGCCCTGGTAACCCGGAGACAATTATTGCCGCTCTGGTGCCTAGACAAACACAATCACTCACTGTAATTTCATTTGGGCCTTTGGTTGCCATCTGTTTGATCTAACAGGGTTATGAGTTTAATCATTATTAGGCCCTTATCTGAGCAACAACCAATAGTGGGGCGGCATCGTGAGTGCTGATAAAATGTCAATGCACTAAATGCATTGGGGTGTGCTTAAGGATCCACTTACAAATCAAATTTGTTTAAGGAAAAGGTAGATGAGACAGCAATGCACTTTCTACGTCTCCCTGGAAGACCGTCTGAGAAGGAGGAAGAGAAAGATCTGGGCATTACTGGCACTTTGAGATGGAGAACCATCAATTGTTGTTAAATCAGCGAAAGCTGTATCAGAAGATCATTTATTTCTAGAAGCAGCTGAATATAAATTATTTCTCAGTTAGATAAACATGCAGATTACATTGAGTTTATTTTCTCTCTTCTGATTTTCAACGTATTATCACTTTATTAAATTAAATTGTGATATTATAGACCTTGTTGCATGCTATTTACATGTTAACATCTACTTTCTAAATGTATTACCTTCAATTTAAATTATTTAAAGGAATAATTCACCCAAAAATGACAATTTGCTGAAATTTTACTCCCCCTCAGGCCATTTAAGCTGTTTATTAACTTGTTTCTTCATCAGAACAGACTTGGAGAAATCAGTGGATCCTCTGCAGTGAATGGGTGCCGTCAGAATGAGAGTTTAAACTGCTTATAAAAACAACACAATAATCCACAAGCAATATGTTAATTTATGGACTGGAGTCATGTGGATTATTGTGATGTTTTTATTAGCTGTTTGGACTCTCATTCTGACGGCACCCATTCACTGCAGATTGGTGAGCAAGTGATGTAATGCTGTTCTAATGAAGAAACTAAATCTAGAAAGGCCTGAGTGTGAGTAAATTTTCTGCAAATGTTCATTTTTGAGTCAACTATTCAGTGACAGCACAACTGCAACTTGGAAAACACTACATAAATATTTGACAAAAAGCCTGCTGGATGCATTATATTGTTTCCTCGTTCTCCTGGTATTCCTCTTGTATTCACTCAAGACTTTTCAGCTCTGATGAACTCTCGGCTGTAAATTTGTTGCGTGTCGTGTTAAGTACTAATTGTTACTGAATTATTGAGGAGGAGTTGCCCAGCTGAACGTAATGTAATTATCTGCCATGGTTTCAGGGTAAAGTCCTGGCAAATAAGGAGGTTGGCTTCTTTCCAAGCGACGCAGTGAAGCCTTGCCCATGTGTGAGTACAAATACCAGATTATATTATAATGCTAAAATGAATCTCTATTCTCTGCCAAACAATAAAAATATGATCAAGGCAAAGTAGACTTGTCCTTCTGTGCATGTTGTTTTCAAATGGTTTAGGTATGCAGGCACCACTTCTGGTATGTCTTTGAATAACAGATGCATTGTGGGTGATTGTGTGTTTGTTTACTGCAACACTGGTTTATCTTGTGAATAGCGTGTTATCACATTCTGTCCACACGCCCTGCTATCATTTGCAAGATGATTTACAATCATAATTAAGTCATTTTAATAAAAAATATGCTAGTTATCTTTATGAGTGCATTTAGAAAACCAATTGTGGTTGTAAAAAGATACGGTAACTGGGGCAGATTTTAGCACTAATAGGAGCTGTATTTTCCCAGACTTGAGCTGGGAGTTAAAAATACTGTATGAAAATCAGGTTGAGTTGAATTTCAAGAACAAAAGCACACATGTGTGCTCTACTTTCTTTATTTAATCCCGTTTCTCACCTCTTTTTTTATCCATTTAAATTTTTTTAGGTACCCAAACCTATTGACTACTCTTCTCAGCCTTGGTATGATCTTCATTCTCACTACCAGAATTGCCTATATTAAAATTTTTGTTATTATCATCTACCAATCATTTTTTTCTATATTGCTCTAATGTGAAAAATCCCATTCTCTTTACTCTAATACAGTAAATATAAATGTAAATACATGTGACATTTTGGGTGCAACCACAGGTCAGCACTATAATTGCCCTGTTAGCTATTAACCTCATATATTGCCCATCAAGTCTTCACGTCTGACCTTTCGTTCAGGTTTGCAGGCCCAATGGAGAGGCTGCAGGCAGAGGCAGCGCTGCTGAACAGGGGGAGCAGCACATACCTGGTCCGTCACAGAAGCCGAGAGTTTACCGAATATGCCATCAGCATCAAGTGAGTTAAAACAGCACACTTGGTTATTTGACTGTGTAATTTATAAACAACAAATAATTAGTAAAAAGTAGTCTGGCTGAATTGAGAAAAGGTTTCATGAGCAATATTCCACCCACAACAATATTAATGATTAACTACAACAACTAAACCCAAACAACAATAGAACAACTCTATGGTGTGTGTGTGTGTGTGTGTGTGTGTGTGCGCGCCAAAAGACAAAAGCTGCCCCATAAGATGCCATTTTTTCAGTGATTTTAGATGGTCTTGTGCACTTTCTCTCTCTAAAAAAAATGTGAGCTCGTAACTTTTAATCCAAGGACTAATGGAGACGCCCCACCCCTCGCTATCGACCCCGTATCCCTGCATGAAAAGCTCTTTGCCCCATGCATTACTATGGCAGCTCCCCATAGGGGATAGGCAGCATCGATCGCAATGATCACCAGAAAATTACTCTCATCATTTATTCATGGCCCACAGGTACAACAATGACGTGAAACACATCAAGATCTTAACAAAGGAGGGATTCTTCCACATTGCAGAAAACAGGAAGTTCAGAAGCATTTTAGTAAGTGCTAATGTTTTGTGCCAGAATATTATTAAAACGTCTTTATCATGTAGAGTGAAAAGTAAATGTTACGCTCATATGTTTTTAAGATCGGTGCAATAAAGATAAATGTTTGCATTATACCAGCTTATTACGTTTGGAATCTTTTTATTTCATTTCTACGATCTTTTGTTTTGTCATCTGTTTGCCTTCTAAAGGGCATTAGAAAATCACGCTGCTTAATGTCTCTATTCTGCAGAAAAATCAAATGTCTTTTGTCAGCTTTCTTTTGAAAGCGCTTTTAGATTCGATCTCGCAAATGCCAGTTAAATAACATTATTGGATTGCGAATGCTGGAGTCATATTGAATCCGTTCATATATTAATTTTTTGTATTTTCCCTCTTAATGGCTGTAGATATTTACGCTTTTATGGGAACTGACATCATGTTGAGCGTATGTGTGTGTTTAATGCAGGAGCTGATCGAGTATTACAAACATCACTCTCTGCGGGAAGGATTCAGGACACTTGATACCACGCTGCAATTCGCCTACCGAGAGCCGGAGAATGGAGCCAACAGTACGTACCGTGCTAACAAAAACAGAGATTGCTAGTTACATATTCACACGGACAACTCAGAAATAACAAAACATGTGCTTGTTATATTATCACAAAAGCCTCAGGGTGTTTGTTTAATCTTAGTTTGAGTCTGAACTGTGTCATGATGTTCTTGATTTTGTGCTCAATAGTTCAAAACACGTGACATTGTTGTGATGGACAGTAGCTATGGTCACCAGGGCAGTTGCTATGGTTTCTTCATTGAAAGTCTTTGATGCGGATTTGAGACTAAATCTCCACATGTGTTCTCAGGTGTCTTGATGTTTAGGAATATGATTTCTCTTAGCATTTTTCATAACCAGAACGTACAGTTCATGAATTTTAAATTAATTAGTATAGCACAAATACTTCTAAGTATACTTGATTCTAGTTTTGATATAAAATGTTATGTTTCGGAAATGTCTGAATGCAAATACGTGATGTATTATAAATGCCACAAGAAGATAGCAGTTTCTCAACCTTGAGGTCATAACAGATGAAATTTCTTTGCCATATATATGACATAAAAAACACACACACACACACACACACACACATATATATATATATATATATGTTCAATTATTTCCTTCATTTTTATTGAACATAAATGCCTTTCCGATGTGATGAGATTTGAAAAGGGAGAAAACAGTTTGGCGGATTCGCACTCCGATATACATGCCGAAAAAATATATAATATTTTTACATGTTGGTCAATAGTATGTTATAAGTAGCTGAAATAAGCACAAATGTGACCCTGGACCACAAAACCAGTCATGCGTATCAATTTTTCGAAATTAAGATTTATACATCATCTGAAAGCTGAATAAATAAGCTTTCCATTGGTGGTCCATTTCCATTCCGTTTGTTAGGATAGGACAATATTTGGCCGAGATACAACTATTTGAAAATCTGGAATCATGTCTTAATGAAGTTCTTAGCTATGCATATTACTAATCAAAAATTAAGTTTTGATATATTTATGGTAGGAAATTCATTAAATATCTTCATGGAACATGATCTTTACATATTATCCTAATTATTTTTGGCATAAAATAAAAATTTATTATTTTGTCCCATACAATGTATTTTTGGCTATTGCTAAAAATATATCCCAGCGACTTAAGGTTTTGTGGTCCAGGGTCACAAATGTCAGAGCATGTTAAAACATCTCAAGAGCCCCAAAATCACCTCAGACCCCAGAGGGTTAAACGTTTACTTGAAAATATTTCTGGCCAAATAATTTTATACATCTTCTGTCTGTTCATGGCTTTGTGATAATGAAAGCTCCTTAGGCATCTGTTGTTCTACAGTTATGGGAGAGGAACGAGTTAAAACCTCAAACGTGGCTATTAGTAAAACCATGAACTACTGAGCTGTGCTTACAGCCTGATCTGAGAGTTTATGGCGCATTGCAATCAGCGCTTAGATGAGATTGTATTGTAGCTCCATATGTCACAGCGAGGGTCTCGTCACAATTGGGAAATGTTGGCAGATTGAGAAGCTGGGGAGACGTCACTCAAACACTTTACTGCTTTAACAAAGCAACTCTGACCAAATAATGAATCTCCCAGCATGCATTGCTGCTGTTTTTCCTCTTTTTACCCCCAAGGTCTATTTCCATGCAGCATAGCCTCTGTCCTTTTTTCATTTTTTTTTTTTTTCTTTTTTTTACATCTTAGCGTCTGCTTATGTGCCAATAAATGCAAATTACATGCGATTGTTTTTGAGAGGACTGCCAGAGGCACACAAGTCTTTCATGTAAACCTCTGCGCGAGACCTTTAAAGCACTCTAGTAGACGGGGAATGCCACATACAGAGCATCAGAGGCATCTACTATAAGTGTAAACTTGAACCTGCGTAGGCAGCGTACAGCAAGAGAAAAAAAATCAGCATTGCAGAACGGAAGCAGTCTGTGCAGTGTGACCTCCATTGTTCTTGTTGGACAGAAATAATCGTGGCTTTAATTCGCAGGTGAAGGGAGAACAAATTGCATGATGTTTCCTCATATTTATTTATATCCAGGAAGCGCTGGAGATTCTGTGAGCTGTGATGTGTTTCTACTTATATTTCATCGAATGTGAAGCGAGGCACGCGGGTTGGACGGTAAATCCATAACCCTGAATATTTACACTATGGATAATGACATGCTGAAGACAGGAGGTTTGAGCCTGGCAGAGTTTGCAGAACAGTGGGCGGATGGGTGTTTGGTTCTCCTGGAGTGATGTGGGTGGAATCTCAAGTGCCCGTTAGCGGCTCGGACATCACAGGTTGGGTAGTGGTCGGAGACAAGGCCTTTTAGAGACACAGAGCATGTACTCCTGCATAAATTCATGAGCTCGCTTAGCCGCAGCTTGAGTTGTCCCTTCAAACTTTGAACAGATGTTTAAGAAAGACATGAGATGCTGCTGAACCCAGTCAGAGTTGAACCGCTTGTTAGAGAATGAACAGACGAGTCAGAGGGAAAATAAAGAAGGATAAGTTACAGGAAGAGGAAAATCAATCATGAATTTAAAACTGACCCAATTTATATTCTAAATATGTTACTGTGGATGTTCCATAGTCTAAATTATATATAAAACAAAAACACAGTCATAGATTTAAGGAAAGCCTCAGCTCTGAAATTATTATTTTTCGCACTATTTTTATTAAATGAAAATTTATCTAGAGGTGCTATTTTTAGTCATTATGCTCCAAAAATGTGGAACCTTTTAGTAGGCCAGGAACACATGCTAAAACAACGGTTAAGCCTGGCGCTCCGTACAGACTCCTAATCATCAGATTGTTATTGACGTGTTGTTAGTTACGATGAGTTCCACTGGCTTCAGACATATTGTGTTCCTGACACACTGGGGTCCGTGACGCTCTGGGCCGAGCCGGTCAGATGGAGCATCAGATGGCGAGGGGAACTCGCTTCACTGCCACAGTCGAGCACTGACGCTCCTGGAGTTTCAGTAAACACAAACCTTACTGATAGTTCTCGGCGGAACGGGACATGAATAGAAATATTCCAGAGCTGACATTTGTGTTCTACCGGTGGGAATCTCTTAGACTGTTCAGAGTGTCATTCTAGATCTGTATATTTCTGGATCCGAGTGGAATCTGATCAAAATAATTAATCATCCACACTGTGTACTGCAACTGATTAGATCTGATTTGTGGTGCTCTTTCATTTTCTGAATTATCTGGATTGGTTTCTATGGAATGAGGTTGTGTTGGTATTCCTATGCCAAAAAACAACAACAACAGAATCATAGAAATACAGACGTTGTCTTACAGCATGACGATATGTAGCCACTGCGCTGAACTGCTATGTCTTATTAGGCAACGGCACAAATGTAGAAGATATTCACACTGTCAGTCCAAATCAGACTATTTCTGTTTAAATAATTGAATGCCCATATTGTGTATCACAACTGTTTAGAACAGATTTGTGTGTACCTTGGCACTGCTTTATTCTCTGCTGTGTCCATCAGTCTCAATATTCAAAGAGCTTTCATGTTATTTTTTGTTTAAAATAGAGAAATCTTGATTCTCCCACAATTCCGAAAAGACAACAAAACAAAATAACTAACTAATAATTTACTAGAGGGACTGACAAAATGATAATCGCTGTAGTCAATATATATATGTAATTGATGACGGGCCATTGAATTATTAGAAAAATAATGCACACCGTGATGCGGTCACGTATACGAGTCAATTATTCCGCTTATACTACGGTTGCCACACCTCAAGACATCGATCAGATGATATATTTCAAGGCATTCTTCCATTTTTTTATACTTCAATCGCTATTGTGAGTAGGATTATTTATTCCGCATCTCATCTAACGCCTCTCTTGCTAATTCCAAAACGTCATTTTAAACCATAATGGAGACTTGAGCCGTTAATAACAGACTAATGCAGTTAATACAGTTAATAACTAAGTTATGAGAGAGAGAGAGAGAGAGAGAGAGAGAGAGATAGAGATTAATGTTACCTCTGAGAGTCAGTGATCGGCAGCAATGAGACTTTAAGTTCATTTTCTTCACAAACAGCGCCGTTGTTGTTACCTCGCTTGTGAGAAGTCACGTAGTTTTTAAGTTTTTAAACTATGTTACTGTCGATTTTATCCGTTTGTTTACTGTATTTATTAGTTTGGTCAGTGTCATTGTGGGTTTTTGGTTATTTTTCTGTTTTAAGACCTTTGAAATAACAGAAATCATTTGGCGAAGTGATACGGAACTGTAATGCGGTCAAGAAAGCAGCTTGGAACTACTTTCGCCGTGCGTTTCCCTGAAAATAGTTGCACACCTCAGAACGTTCGTCAGCCAATCAGATTCAAGCATTCAACGGCCCCGTAGTATAAATATAAATAATTTATTTCAATGCATTATAAAAAAAAATGATTGAATGAAAGATTCAATGACTTACTCATAAAGACTTCACTTGTTTCATTGATGGATGAATGATTTAATGACAAATGCATTTTTAACAGTCACTTGTCTCTGGCGCAACAGCATACACAATGCAATCTTTATTTAAAGCATCAAGTTACTTTTAAATGCTGATTGACTCTTTTTTATATATATATATAAACGATACACCTTCATTCAAGTAATTCTTTGAATGTTTGTATTATGGAATAAGATTGTCTGGTTGTTCGAATCAAGATTGCTATCTTTTAAAAATTAACCGAGCAGCTTTTCGCTCTAACTTTGTGAAATATTATCAGTTTTGGATTTACGGTCTGAACAAGGCAAGGGCAAGTGTTGATGCTAGAAGCTAGCATTTGTTTACAATCTGCTCTATTTGCTTGCAAATGTTGCGTTTGACTTAAACATGCTTTTTCTTTCGCTTTTCTTCTCCTATCCCTACCTCACTCCGCCTTGCCCCACCACGCCCATGCCTCCGCCCACCTCAGTCCCGCTGCTCTGCGGGCTGTCTATTCTAACACCCGCCGGCTACAGCTTTGTCCCCCCCTCTACCGCCCCATTCTGGTCAGGTACAGGTACATGTTTTCTTTCTCCATTGGTGTCTTTTTGTCAAGGTCGCAGGAGATCTAAGGCTGCCATGTTTACACACCACCCCCCTGCATTTAACCCCGCCTCCCATCTCATTGTGCGTGTCTGTTTATAGATCATCTCACAGCCGCTATCATCTTCTCTAACGCATAGCCGCATGCACCATATGTCCTTTGTCAGCCGTACGACACTGACTGACTTACAATATGACTCATCATTATCTCATTTCAGGCAGTTAGCTTATTAGATCCATCATTATGGGCATTTTTTGTCAGGGGAGCCGTGATGAAAAGGAAGGAGTCGGGCTAACTTTGTGACATCTCTCTCTCTCTCTCTCTCTTCTTTACAAACTTCTGACTTTGAGCATGACGGCAGCTAACTGGCAGCCAGTTCTCTGTCTGTACAAGTCTTGCTCACTTTAAAACAGCTGAAGAGCGTCCTGGCACCGAGGCGGATCTCATCATCACACGTCTGGCGGAAGGCCTAGCTTCTCTGGCTGCCGTTCACAAAGTCCTCAGAGCCTCTGAAGTCCGATAAAACAAAGGCTCATTTGAATCCGCCACCATGTATTTCCCTCGGCCCGCCGCATTTAGAAAGAACCACCAAACGGGTCCAACAAAACGTCAGTGAGCTGCTAGAAGGAACACGATGTGTTTTTGAGGGAAAAGCCTTCTGAAATGTAATTAACCCAGCGGATTATGCTGTTGACACATCTCAAGACATAATCAAAACAGCCACTTCAGCTGTGATTGGACCCGTCCCAGATTCACGAGAATCATTTATTTAGAGTGGATGTGCTAAGGCAGGCAAACACATGAAGGAGTGCAGTGATTACAAGAGTCCTTAGGGAGACTGTACAGCCTGACTCCGCTGCATCCATCCTCTTTTTGTTTGTCTGGTTAATTTAGTCTGATTCTCATCTTCCTTTTTGTCCTGTGATGTTTGCTTAACTCTTTTGTTCTTGTCTCTACAGTGTTCACTCCTAAGGTGATGGGTGTGGCGATCGCCCGCTACGACTTCAGCTCTCGGGACACGCGGGAACTGTCTCTGCAGGAGGGCGATGTGGTGAAGATCTACAGCAAAACTGGAGCCAACGGCTGGTGGAAGGGTGAAGTCAATGGACGGGTGAGTGTGTTTATAGATGTAATAGGATGCATACTAGCTCACTACATATTATATATTTCATAAACGCATATTAGGCAATGATAGCTGTTTCAAACAGTGTCTTACAAATTTGTGACAGTTTCATGTTAGTTGCATCTTTAGTTGATCGTGTCGTATCAAGTTATTGTCACTGAAAAAATGCTTTTTTGCATTTTAAAGTAAATTTTGTGAAATAAAAACACAAATTAATGCTTTTATTCAGCACTGATGCATTACATTGATTAAAATTGACACTAAAGACATTTTATAATGTCACAAAATATTTTTATTTCAAATAAATGCTGTTCTTTGAAACATTCTATTTATTAATATGCTCAAGCTAGTTATAATCTATCCAGTTTCCACAAAAATACTAAGCAGCACAACTCTTTTCAACATGGATAATAACAAGAAATGTTACTTGAGCAGCAACCAGCATATTAGAATGATTTCTGAAGACTGGAGTAATGATGCTGAAAATTCAGCTTCGTATCACATGAATAAATTACATTATAAAAGACATCAAAATATAATAATATTTAACAAATATTACAGTTTTTACTGTATTTTTGATCAAATACCAAATAAATAAAGCATAAGAGGCTACTTTATAAAAATATAAAAACTCTTACCAAGCTCAAATCTTTGAATGTAATCTATGTTAAAAATCACGGATGTTTTTACTTCCAATTCATTTGTCACTTTAGAAACAAGGTCAGAGGGAACGCAGTGCATTATGGGATACAATATTTTAAATTCACAAATCTCGTGAATTGCTAAACATGATTTGCTTTACAATATTAGTTGAATAGATTTAATATTTAGTGGAGGTATATTTAAATTATTCAATGTTTTTAAATATAGAAAAGCAATATAATGTATAATGTATTTGAGTGCACAGTCACAGAGCACCTGCTTACTCTAAATAAATGTGAAAGTACTGTCTGTTTATATCATGCTTCTCTTCTCTAATCTGAGAAGACAGACATCCTGCTAAGAATGACGGAAAACTGAAAGCGCACAGATAATGTGGCATCACTATCAAATTAAGCGGCGTTATTTCATACTGAGCCCAAAAGCTTATTTGTACTTAAAGCACATCGAACTGTCAAATGTTTTTTGAGCCTCTTGAGTCGTCTTATAATGCTTTCATCAGGGAAGGCTGTAAGTGTAATTTAGTGAATAAAACGTTCAGGGCTGTTTTATGGATGCTAGTAATAGATTTTGGGATCAGTGCACTGCCTCCTTCTGAAATGGACAGAACTGCTTTTGTAGCTTTTGTATTTATGTATTGCATTCGTGAGCGAGGTGTGACACGATAAAACATCAAACAATAAATCACATCTCTCCCTTGTTAATCTGCGTTTTTTCCTATACAGCTGTGATTGTCAAGAGTTTTGTTTGAAATTGAGTTTTGATGGATGCTTGGTTTCTATTTGTGCAGTCCAGCCTACAGTAAAATATAATTGGTCCAAATTCCAGCTTCACATAGTTATAGTATTTTGAATATCAAATGCAGGGCTCAACAATACAAATGGAGCCATTAGTTGATCTTGTACATCTATTTGTATGCCTTTCAAAATTGAAATGTGTGGTTTTTGCTTATTATGCTGACTTTATATATGTGATAGTCTTGGAATAATGTAGGTGTAATTGCCCTCCCCCACCCCTTTTTTTCTTTTGAGGAAAAAAACAACAACACTTTTTTTATCAAGGAGACAAAAAAAAATCACAATATTTCACAAAATTTTGATTCACACACAAAAAAAGAAGATATATGTATATATATATCTTCCAAATGAATTGGAAATATATATATATATTTTCTTTTTACTGATTTAATAATAAAAATAATATTCACAATATTTTTTACATTTTAATAACAATAAAATAAAAACAAATGTAAAATTTTTATAATAATTAAAAAGTAAAAAAATTTTTTTAATTTGTAATAATTATTTAAAAAATATATTACATTTGATTTAAATAAACATATATTTTACTGTATTATTATTATTATTAATAATAATATTGATTTTCACAAGTAATATTATTTAATTATATTTAAAATTACTAGTAAAAATGTAACCCAATTTTGTTATCACTGTGAATTTTGCATTTTTAGTTAAGTCATACATTTTGCATGACTGAGATAGTTATAGTAGACCATAGCAGGAACAGGACAAGATTCAACAACACCGTTTCTTTCGCTCCATCTTCCTCTCTCTCCCTCTCTGATTTGGCCGATTAAAGAAACAGCTCTGTCATACTGTCCTGCTGGATATTATTGCTCAGGCCTGTGTGCAGCCACTGGAAGCGTTTAAACAATCCAGCGCCGGCCCTCCTCCCCTCCTCTTGCAGCAGGCGCATCCTCAAGGTTATCCAGGCAATGAAGTGACGCAAATCCTCTGTAATACTCCCCGCAACCTTCTCCTCTAATCACTCATTCCTTCTGTTCTGTCTCATCCACAGGTGGGCTGGTTCCCCTCCACGTACGTAGAAGAAGGCGAGGAGTGAACGGCTCAGCAATCGCGCACAAGAGAAAGGAAACGGAGGGAAAAAAGCAGACGAACTGAGTCAGAAAAAGGGCAAGCGATTGGCCGCTCACTCTGTGTCGTGTTTGTCTATCCTTGAGGATGTGCACGGGGTTTGATAGATGAAGGACTGTTTCTCAGGGAGCAGATTATCAAACACAACCCCAGACTGCATCTTAAAAGACCCTTCCGGCGTCTGGACGGAGTGTTGCGAGTGAATCGGGGCCTGAGACGGAACGCCGGAATCGGACTGAGGTTATGCCATGAGCTATTTCAGTTTGTCTGCTCATGGGGAAACATGTTTGTCCTGACCTTGCCTGAGTCCTCCTTACCTGCACTATTATTGATGACGCCCCCTCCCGTGTCTGTGTTGCCCCGGAGGTGTTCTCACACACGGCCCACAATCTCAACCAGCTATTCATCTCCGATTAAGATCATAGCTCCCTGCCATGTAGGCTGCAATAATTGATTGCTGTCTCTTCCCTGTTTCTATCTTGACGAAATCTCACTTATTTTCAGATTTACACTTTAAAGGAAGGACCGGTTGTTTTGTGCGTCGCACGTTTATCTCCAGAGATACACCGTGGGCTTGTCACGCCCTGTTTATCTGATTTGCACGCTACTGCATCGTCGGGGAGATGCGCAGCGAGACATTGACAGGAAACAAAAGGGATCGCGGTGACAGGCCTGTAAACAGCTTTTTCAGCAGGGGCCCCCGGCCCCTGAAAGCATTGTGTCACCCCATCCAGAAGGGATCCTGCTAGATAACGCAGACAGTGCCTTCGCAATCAACTAATGGAGGGGATTTACATACATTTGCAAGAAGAATTGACACATTGCAAAACAATGAGCCAGATAATTCTGTGTGAAATCCACCAGTGGATCAGAAGCTGAAGAATGTCTCTAGTGGTCGACTGATATGGGTCCGTGTCTGATAACTAAATTGCAGGGTGACCAATACTGTGCAAATATAATATTTCATAAGAATTATGATATTGACCACTATAATTAAATGCCTTATTCTATTCAAAATGTACTTAAATTAAGGGAAATTGACACAAATGTACATATATCGGTTGATTAGCTCACCACTAGAGTCACTGACTAAATTCTTGGCCACGAGTTTGTAAGTCATTTCTTCATTGCGTCAAAATATGGCATTGTTCTGTGCTGTTGGATGGAATATTGGCTGTTTTAACTTCCTGCTTCATTCCCCTTTGGGACCTGGCCCTACAAGATGTTCCAGTGCTGTAACAGCTACATGTAGATCTGCGTGCAATCTGAACTGACTCTAAACTGTGATGAAATGAAGTTTTCAGTGTTTAGACTGTGTTGAGGTGACAGACTCTATAATCAGAGAAAGGTCACATCAGGAAACAGTCAAAGCGCTGGTTTGTCTCAAATGGTTAGATAAAAGTGCACTCACAAAGGAATATTTATTTATTTGTGATCTAAGAAGAGACTTTGACAGGAAAAGACATTCAAAGGAATACCGACAAATGACTGAAAAGTTTCAATGCCGGTAGAGAACAGAAATACACTCCTAGTGTGCCTATAAAGCAGTCCAATGTAAAGCGTCTCGCTGTTCTTTCTCCACGTTATGCTTTGAACATAAAAGATGGATCTTTTTATTATTTCACTTTTTTGGTCTTCCCAAAGAGCTATATAATGTATTGTGAAATCGTGAGCAAGACTTTTTTCATTCCTATAAAATGAGAATCTATATGTAGAGTAAAAAGGTAAATATTTATTGATGTACAGGTCTTGATCTGTGTTATAATGAATTCATAATGTGAATAAGGTATTGATCAGTCGTCTCATTGTGTGAACTCTGTCTCAATGTAGCACAGTGTAACACCACTAAGTGACCGCAGCATTACCAGGTGCTTCTCTCTCTTCAATCTCATCTCCTTCTTTATCTTCATTGCATCTTCCCAGTCATCATAGTGCTGCCTTCAAATCAAGGGACATTTGTATTTATGAATTTATACACCTCCCAGCAACGACTGCTAAAAGAGTGGTGTTTTTGGGGAAATGTGCTAATATATATATATATATATATATATATATATATTCTGAGCAATTATATGCTCAAAGTTTCCCACCTAATAACGTTGATATACGCTCAACTCATAAATACGCTCATCCTGACATGATTTAAAGGCAGTGATATTTAAAGATTGAGTATTTTCCTGTGATGCCGTATTTTCTGTTATGTCACAGAGGATTCGGATAGATTAACGTCTCATTAGGAAAATCACATTTACCAGCTGTTTACGACACAGTCAGAAATCGGCTCTACCTCTCCCTCCCTTTATTTATAAAGGTTAAAGGGCGGTTTTAGCATTGCCGTTTTTTTCTTTCGACATCGACTGAAAGAGGATTTTTGGTCTGGCACTGAAATCTGGGGCGTAATCCGTGCCCGAGGCAGATTATGGTCTTCTCCTGGGTGCACGGTTCCCTACACTCCAACTGCGAGCGGTAGAATTGGTTTTCTAAGCTTTCTCACCGGTAATCTGTTCCCACTCCTCTCTCCCCAGAGATGAACCCTGACAGGACGGATTTAACAGGCTTCCACACATCGTTATATATTTATATACGGCAGAGTCTGTTTCAACACTGAGTTGTGGGCCACTAATCAGCCAGCGATCTCTAACCTCGAAGGAAAGGGATTTCTGCCTCTATTTCCTCTCTCACGATGTGTTCTCCTCTAATTCATAATCATACTCTCCACTCTTTATCTAGATGTCTTTCAAACTTTTGTATGTAATGCTGAGGGCATCTTGTGGGCATACAATTACTGTAAGTCAACAAATATTTGCAGTGTTAAGAGTCGCTAAATGTCTTATGCTTAAACCTTACCGTCTTTTTAGTAATATTTTTTGTGTAATAATTGCATTCGTGGCATTTTGCAACAATTTCTGGGGCTATCAAAATGAGCAAAAATCCATATTTACTGTATATAAGCAACCTTGAGTAACAGAAAGCGGTACTCTGAGGGCTCATGGGTAGTGACTCAATCCAAAGACAAGCCTGGCCGCGGTGGAAACAGTCGCAGTGCTCTAACCTGTAGCAGTGCAATCCGAGTGTCCCGCAGCGCCACCTAGCTGCTGTATCGCACTTCAACTGTATAAATGTACAGAATATTACAATAAAATGTATATTGCTTCTTTTTGCAAATTGTTTCGCAGTCTTTTTGTGTAGAAAAACTTGCTTTCAATAATAGAACTAAAAGTGTCCAATGGTTTGTTAAACCCACCCTTAAAAATTCACTATATTTCTACTAATGTAAAGAGAAATATAACAATAAATTATTTGTCTAAAGAATTAAAATCAATATTTTTTGACTTAGTTTTCACTTTAATTCTTATACTGAACATCCACGTGGGAGCAGTGTTACTTTAGTATTATATGCTATTATAATAGTTAGATTAGTATTTCGAAGTAGCTTTAATTTCTAGGTTTCATTATAGTTTTAGATAATTTATTTAGTCAATTTATTTTATTTTCTGAAATATTTATTGATTTGTTTTTAAATTTTACTATTTAGGTTTAATTTATTTTATTTCAGTCTATTTTATTTTTGTATTATTTAAAACATTTTCACATAGTTTAGGCTTTATCTAATATACATAATTTTATTTATAATAGTTTTAGTTTTATTAAATGATAACTCTGCATTGGAGTTTCTAGTTTTTGCGTAGTGTTTATAAACTTTCATTATTTTTTATAACAAATTTTCATTATTTAAACAGTTTTTATTAATATGTTGAATTAGCATGGATTTTGGTTTTCATTACAATTTCTGATTATTTTTTAAATTGTTATTTATTTCTAAACATTAATATTTGTTTATTTGTTCAGTTTTAGATCATATTTACTTATTTATTTTAAGTTAGGGTTAGGGTTTCTGCATCAAGTTTACATTTTTTTTATCTAATATTTATAATTTATTTTAGGTTATTTAAATTAAATTTCTGCATTTAGCAGACACTTTTATCCAAAGTGACTTACAGTGCATTCAGGTTATACATTTTTTTTGTCAGTACATGTGTTCCCTGGGAATCAAACCCACAACTTTTGCGCTGCTAACACAATACTCTAACCACTGAGCCACAGGAACAATTAGCAGTTAAATGTTTTGAATTGAATTGGAGTTCTAGTTTTAGGTAGTGCAACAACAGAATGAATATTTAAAACACAATGCAAGGTTTCTTGAGACCTTTGTATTTCAGTTAGATCAAACAATAAGCATCAGTCCTCAAGGTTGGCAGACTTATTCATGTATGTGTCTAGAAAGAGAACTCAGATGCTGTCAACTTTTAAATTCATCTTGAAGCGTGTACGTGTAAAACAGAGATTAAAACATGCAGTGCCAGTCTCCATCTGTTTGAGCTTAGGAGGAGAACACGTTCTGAAGAAGACGATGGGGTCATTCGGCTGGTGATGAGGTGCTCAAGCTATCGCCTCAAAGCGATGTGAGTCTGCCCGTCCCGCCTGCAGAAGAAAGCTGCAGATGAGGATTGATTTACAGAAAAGTCCCGAGACACTTTATCCCCTCTCTCGGCTTCTGAGGTAAGCACTCATTTGCTGGTAGAAATGTAGAGAAACCAGACTCATCCGTGAAAGCCTAGAACTGAAGCAAGACGTGTTAAACCACATCAAAAGTGACATCTATCAACAACAAAAAACCTCACCTCCATCGAGATGAAACCATCTTTGACATTTAACGGAACGCACTCTGTTTTTGTGTTTTTCTCATATAGAGTGAGCCGTACCTTTGCCCTTCGTGGTATTTTGATTACTATACAACGATCTGCAGAGGATATTGTTTTTAATAATGGAGCGCTGGTAAAAGCGCATAGTATTAGCTTTTTGGCCACCGTGGTAAAGATCCATGTTGGGCAGCGTTCTGGGAGCCGTCAGTGGAAAAGACTTAGCCGATGTGTAAATATCAAGCCCTTCGCCTCACATCCACACACAGTTCCCTGATGCATTAATAACAACGTCACTGATCTGAATGCTTTTTTCCATCCTGTGAGCCATTTCAGAAAAATACAACAACTTCTTAATTACATATGCTCACCACTGTGGCCGGAAAAATATGAGGTGTAGGATTTCCAAGAAATAATTACAAAGGTACACATTAAACGTGACATTTGTGTAAAAAGACTTAAAAAGTATTCTCTTGTAAAATGCACTCTAATAATCTGTTTGTCACAACTTTGAAAAATCTGTTTTTATAGTTTAGTACTGCTACAACAGATTACAATGCTCGTATTTAGTTATTTTATGATGGTTAGGACACTATCACCGTGTACTCTTTCATCAAGTTCACTACTGCATCAACAACAGCTGTGAGGACCAATAAGGTTTGTTTGCGGTTGTTTATTCTCTGCTTTTTTCTTTATGATGTATTTGTGCTTACTGAGCTCACTGCAACATTCAACTTTCTTATATACACACTTTTTGTGATAAATTACATGAATGAAACAGTCACACATTTTAGGAGGAACATGAGTAAAGGTATGCTATTTATTGTGAACTTGTATAAGTGATATTTCATCACATTTAAATAATTTTTTTTTGAATATTGTACCATTTTGTAATTAAAATGTTGTATTTGTCCCCCTAATAAATAGAGAACAATATAGGCCTACTCACAAAAAGTTAATTCAGTTTTATTTTCTGTTAATTATCAGAAAAAACACAAACCCTAAATAGATATTTAATTTAATTAAATTTACAGGGAAGGGGATCAAAAGTTTAATGTACGTGCATAAAAAAATAATCAGAAACTAATACAGCAACAGCAGCAAACTGTATATTTTTGCTCAGTTTGGGCCTCTAAATAAACTGATTTTTTTTGCTATTTTCCTGTAAATGCCTGAGGTATCATATATGGTAATCAAAAAACAAAACAACAGATTTTAGCTTCTTAAAATAATATTTTGTCTAAGGGTCAATAAACCGTTCCATTGTCAGGCTTTACATGTGTGATGCTTTGCAGTCTGTCTCAAGATTTACTGTATTTCAGCATGACCGAGCACAAATATAACTGCAGAGGACTGTAATAAACCCTGAGTTCCCTGGGACACATTTAACACCGCATCCTCTGAGCTGAGCAACACATACACGTGGACTTACAGCATGATAGAATTCATCAGAATCCATTAACAGCAGATCTCTGCGTATCACACACCGACAGAGTCTCGCGTCTATCCGGCACTTGAACCTGATAAGATAAGACCATCTCCACAGGAAACCGCAGTCTGCAGCGAGCAGAATCTTGCCAGAGATCTGCTGAAGCTCTCGGTGGAGGGATGTGCCATCTCTCACCCTGCCTTTTACAATGTCTAGTTTTCACGTATCAGCTGGTGAGAAAAGAGATGCTTTCAGTCTGTTCTGCCACCGGATCCTGACACGAGTCCAGCAAATCTGATTCAAAACATAGATGTTGACTGGTAATAACATTTACAGGGATTTCAAGTCAGGTAGAAATATTATTTTCTTGTTCAATACCTTTTCACTCCGATATGCCTCACATTGTGAAAGTAAAATAGGCTGTTTATGATTTAAAACAAATATGCACACGCAACGGTTCTACGTTGATCTGACATTTCTTTATTCATTAAATGTTATGGATCTATAAGTAGGTGTATAAATGCTTTCAACCCTGAGGTTGTGGGTCCTAGGCGTTTCGATCAAGTTCTATACTTTCAGGAGGATTACGAGATGGGAAAGATGCTCGTTTCTATTTGGTTCCTGAAGAACCAGACGCTCTGACTGTGTCAAATCCCTCACGCTATTCCTGAATGCCTCCAGGTGTATTCCACTTTCATTTGTCATCCAGAAATATGATGACATCAGCTCCACAGAGAGAGTTTTCATAACACTGCTGCAAGACATTGACAGGAAAAAATCCACCGATCACTTCTGGAGACCTGTGAAGTCATTGCAGGTTTACATGTGGCAGATTTTAATGAAATACTTGATTCAAAATAAAATCTCATGTTCGAATGGTTTAAAATCAGGTAGAATATTTCCCTTTGCTTCTGTATATGAAGGGAGATGCGTATGAGGAACACTTTTTTTAGTTTCTTCACTTTAAGGTTTTATTGTATTGAAGTTATTAAACAATACAATTCTAAAGCACTGGTTGAGATTCATTTTTGTAGTTTTTGATTCAGCTTGTCTTTCTTTGACTTTTATTTTGTTGTTTGAGATCCTGTGAGTCTTTTATTGTGTATATTATTTAAAAGATTATGGTTTATGGTGCTTTTGTCAGTTTTTGTAGCTTGACAGCTTCAGTTCTCATTCACTTTTATTATACTGAAAAGTAGAGCAAGAATATTTCTCAAAAAATCATATTTTGTGTTGCAGAGAAGAAAGGAACGGCACAGAAATGAGGTGAGGGTGAGTAAATAATGCATTTTCATTTTTGAGTGAAGTTTTCCTCGGATTTTCTTTTCGTTTCACTACAAGGACACAGTTGGGTTCATGTTGTCCTCTCAAAATGTCTTGGCATGTGGTATACTTTTAAATGTAATATTCACAAGATTATATTAAAGTCTGCAGCTCAGAATCTGTGACCTTTGGATTCTTTTTTGTTGCATTGAGTAGCAGCATTTGTGAGAAAAACATGTGCTTTTATAATAATGTCCTGGGTTGCACCATATGTTGTTCACAGAAAAGAAAAACACTAAACCCACTTCCCTTTTTTCCTTGACACTTATGAATATCTGTCTGTGTGCATAATGCAAAATCCATCGAGAACAACTGCACAGTCGGGAGTGTTGGCAGGCAGACAAGAAGCACATGAAATGACAGTGTTTGTATTCCCCATGGCTCGTATTTAGTGCCAAGAGCTGGTTTATTAGCCAAACACCTCATGTTGCCAAACGTGAGTAAAGGTAAGTAAGATCTGTATCTTTTCGACTTGTTCTGAAGGCTGAAGCCAGTTTCTGATAGCAAATGCCAGTTTCCTGCCAGTTCCGTTGGTAAATATGGCGTTGGTGTTTGTATCATAGACAGAAGTGATTAAATGGAAAGCAAATTGAGACTTTTGCTGACTCAGAAGTGCTCATCAATGTCTCAACATGTGTTCAGACCTGGTAAGATTCCAAAGTTGAAAATGAAAAGTTTTAAATAAGAAAGATTTTAATAAGAAACTATATAAATCTCATTAAATTAGACTAAGACCAAATCATTAGTCATGTCATCATCATTATAGTTTTACTGTTATGTTAACAATTATCTAATTTGATTGTTTCAATATATATATATTTTTTAAATATACTGCTATTTTGAAGATCATTATTTTATGTATTTGGTGTAACAGAATATGTTGGCATGCTTTAATGTTCAAAAAACACATCCTTTTTCAAATGCTACATTTGAATTTAATCACATAAATGTAGATTTGATGAGTATAAAACACTTCTTTCAAAATGTCTAAAACATCTACATATCTTACTAACGTCAAACCTTTCAACTGTAATGTATGGGAAAGTGTGATAGTGTATGTAACCTGATTCACAGAGGTTTTCACAGGCCTGCAGCAGCAGCTCATATAGTTTTAATCGTATCTCTGTGTGCTCCACTAGTGAGAGCTGCCGTTCCTCCTGAGAGAAGCAGGGAGGACTGCATTAGCCTAACAACGAACATCTGGTGGCCATTCATTACCTTGACCATCCTTGATGTCCTCGACCTGGAAAGACATTTTTCACTTTGTAAAGATTGAACTTTGGTCAAATCAACAAAGGAGATGGTGGAGAGGAGAGCAGGTTTAGAGGGAGGGCAGAGGGACGGTGGTGAGATATTCATTAGCTGAGTGGATGTCCGTCGTGGGACGTCTTAGAAGCGCTGATCAGAGGCATGGACAGGTGGAAGGATGAGAGGCTCTGATCTCGGATGACCTCTGATTAACTAAAGGGATTTGTGTGCTTGTGCAACACAGGACCTTTACTTTTTGATTTACTGCTCTTAAGACAATCAGCTCTGTCCCACATAAACCTGCTGAAAGGTCAAATGAACCATAACCGCATTACTAAATTCTTAAATAAATACATTTAAAAATAAAGCTAAAACATTTTCATAAAAACTTTTAAAAAGAACATAAAATGATTAACAATAAAAATAAAAATATAAAATAAAACCTAATATAGCCTAATGTCTTAAAATAATAAATCATGTTCAACTAACAGTATATTTGCTTAAAAATGCACACCTATAATTCTTATGAACTCAATCAACACATGCTTCTTCTCTATAGCGGCGTGTTCTTTAGTTGTGTAGGATTGGTTTGGCCTTGAGCATGGTCAAAGACTGTCTGAATAATGTATCGCAACACAGAGCTGACAAAAGCACTGAAATCCAGAATAATGTACAGTTTAAATGAGATTCATAATTTTGTGTCTATAAAAAAAATTGCAGCAAAGCTGAAAATTTTTATTGCAAATATGAATATCTGCAGCATGGCTATTTAAAACGTAAGGGTTATTCCCATCATGCAGTACATTTCTATGTCCCCATCCACTGTTGTTATCTTTAAATAAAACTAAAACTATTAAAAATGGGTTTTGGTGATAAAACAACACAGAAATGACCACATAACATACACCAGAGACAATGTTTTTGTATTCCTTGTTCTTTAAACATGGCTGCCTTTTTTATATGAAACAGGAAGCAGTTGCTCTAATGAGAAGAGCATTAAACTTTTCGTTCCTAACCCTGTGCCACTTTGTTATTCAAAACTATGAGTGTGTGTGTGTGTGTGTGTGTGTGTGTGCACACAGCCATCTATTTAAATTACATCCACAATGTCTGGTGTTCACACTTCTTGCTTATCTACCTCTGGAAAGGGCATGCCGTAGGTCTAAATAATGCATTACATCTTTAGTTTATCTTGGCCATACTGCAAAAGAAGTCTATTTCTCCACTACCGGAGAAAATATGCTTGCAGTGCTGCTAAGGTGTCAGTATGTGTGTGTACCTCTGAGACACTGAGAGAGAGAGAGCGATACACAGCAATACACTTCTTGTATATTTGGATCTTAGAGTTTTGTATTCTGGAGAGGTGTGAAAAACTAACTTGGAAAATGGCAAGAATAATCTTCAGTCATACACCTGCCTCAGCCCTGGGGACTCGTCCGTGCCAGGAAATATTTGTATTTTTATTTGTATGCGTCCATCACATGAGGCTAGGTGGTTTAATGAAGTTGTGCTGGAGTGATCTGGGCTATATTAGCTGATCAAGTGTAGAAATGGTTTGGCCCACAATTCTTCTGTAATGAAAACACTACTTAAATATGCATTAAATCATAGAAAGAAGTTACTTAGTGTACCTTTTTCCATTCCAACACTATATCAATCCACTCCTATGAGTAACTACTTTACCGGCACTACTTTATTGTCTCTTTTATTACATCGCCTTGTTGTATTTATTAAACACAAGTGGTGCACTTATCGTAGACTAAAGTGTTACAGGAATAATTAAGATAAAATTAATTTGCTGAAATTTACTCAACCTTAGGCTATATAAGATGCAGATACATTTTTTCTTCATTAGAACAGATTTGGACATTTAGCACTACAACACTTGCTCACCAATGGATCCTCTGCAGTGAATGGGTGCCGTCAGAATTAGAGTCAAAAAGGCTGATAAAACATTACAATAATTCACAAGTAATCCACACCACTCCGGTCCATCAATGAACATCTTGTGAATCAAAAAGCTGTGTTTTTAAGAAACAAATCCATCATTAAGATGATTTTAACTAAACTGTTGTTTCTGGCAAAATTATGAGTCCATAATCCATAATAATACTTCATCCAGTGAATCCACCGTTTAGAACTTTTAAACTATTTTCACTTTTAACAGTGCTTAATCTGTGCATATTTCTCTCCTGATTCAGACAAGAATGAAGCTGGTTTGAAGTAAACATGTCTTGATGGATTTGTTTATTTCAAACATGCAGCTTTTCACTTTTGTGATGTTGTATTGTAATGTATTGTGGTATTTTTATCAGCTGTTTGAACTCTCGTCTGATGGCACCCATTTACTGCAGAGGATACATTGGTGACCAAGTTTGGTTATTCATATTCCACTCACACTTGTGGTCTGTAGGGATTCTTGAACTTCCATAAATGTTCTGAGTTCTATTAAAATGTTCTTTTGTATTAGTCTTTGTGCTAGTGCTCGAATCTACCTATGCTCGTATGCCTTTTTTGTTATTGAAATGAATTCATGCCAAACAATCTTGAAGACCTTTTACATTTCCACAATGATTTGACTTTCAGGATTCTCTAGCACTCACACATTCTCCAGTGTTATACTTCATTCACGTATTCTACCTTTAGTGTGCAAACATGAACCCATCCACCTTGTTTTGCTCTTCATACAATGGGCCGAGCTTCTCCATTCCATCAAATCTGATGTCTTCTTGCAGCCAAATACCAAATGCAGTGCGGTCTCCCTTTAGAAAGCCTGTGTTTTTGCAGAGATATTCCCATTAGCGGCAGAGGGAACAATATCACCATTACTCCTCCTAGAGAAGGACTTAGATGCCGAGCCAAAGTTGGGCTTTTGTTCTGGGAAGAAAAGCGAGATGCTGAATGGTGGATAATGATCTTACCAAAGCCAGCCGGTCATCTGAGTCTAGCAGTTCTTTGGGTAACCTTGGTTCACTTTTCCTCTGTGTTGTTGTGACATTATCATATCAAATGTGTCATACCAGAACATATTCTTATGTGTGTTTTTGTGATATAAGCTGATAAAAATGTGTGTAACATTGTAAGTCTTACCCGGAGTAGGAAACCATAAATCAAAACCCTGAAACGTTAAATGAATCCTCAGTTTTTCATTCCTGTTATCAAAGAAAACGTTGAATA
The DNA here is from genome assembly GCA_003573665.1 of Oxygymnocypris stewartii. NCBI lineage: Eukaryota > Metazoa > Chordata > Actinopteri > Cypriniformes > Cyprinidae > Oxygymnocypris > Oxygymnocypris stewartii. The sequence goes on from QVTF01025613.1 coordinate 76,835, forward strand.
TGCCTGAAGTAAAACATCATCATATTTACTGAAGCTAAACTTCTTAACAAATGGAAAAGCTGATTTAAAAATCAATAGGCTGCCTTGTTCAAGGGCAGATTGACTCCAGATGCAAGAAAAAGTTTGACACATCGCTATAAGAAAAATATAAATAAATGTAATAAAATATGCAGAAATACAATTACTCACTGGATCTTTTTAGAAAATAATCCGCAGTATCTTTCCTCCTATAAATAGGAGTGAACCACGAACGATGCAGCTGATTTTGGCTGAGCATGTTTGTTGGCTTGGTTCAAAGAATTTGTTGAATACACAGTGGACCTGCTGAGTATATAGATGCACTGAATTGTTTATTCTCTTTGTCAGTGTTGCATATGTCTGCCTTGATAAAGAGAACATTGCATTTCTGAACCAATATAACACAAATGTACACATGGTGAACACCCGTTTTCTCAGCCAGGGAATAACTACAAGGGCATCTCTGGACTAGTTGAACTTTTTTAGGGTGTATGATTAAAAAATATAAAATGTATACATTTTCTATCACTTAAACGTATAAATGTTTATGTATACACTCTCTCTCTATATATACATACAGTTGAAACTTTGTATATGTATATATAGATACACCTGTATATGGTATTGCAATTGACCTTGAAGACAATTGAAGGTGTTCCTGTGGCTCAGTGGTAGAGCATTGCGTTAGCAGCGCAAAAAGCTGTGGGTTCAATTCCCAGGGAACACATATATACTGTTAAAAAATGTATATCCTGAATGCACTGTAAGTCGCTTTGGATAAAAGCATCAGCTAAATGTAAATCTAAATGACCTGCGGTTTCGAATATGATTCTTTATCATACAGATGTATGACATAATAGTTTACAGTGTGCACAAAGACTGTTGCAGGGACTGCCACTAATTGTTCTGCCATAAAGATATAAAATATTGGGTCGGCCTATATCACTTCAGCTCTTACTAAAAGTTATTTCAAAACAACCATAATTTTGGCAAATAATACTGTCATCCATTTTTTAAAATAATAGCTTACAAAGTTTTCGGTTGCTTATGTTGAATTTCCAGAATGAAATATGATGTGGACTGGTTTATAACTAACATGAAAGTGCAATATTACTTAATCAACATTTTTGTTTTCAAAGCAGACACAAACACATAAAACACACAAGCACAAGATTCATAAATTCGTACCCAGTTACTAAGAGCCACTGCAGATAAAGACAAATGTTTCAGGAGCATCTCCTTCAAAATGAATCATTTAGCAGGCCTGTGTTGTCACACACTTTATAATCGTGAAAAAGGCTGTAAAACGTTCTTCTTAAAACAAACCCGGACGATAGATGGCCAGTTTACTCACAGGCAAGACCAACTCCATAAAACAGGCTCTCAAACAGACATCAATAGCTGTTAATATTTAATTCTGCCCATCCGATAATGCGTTTCACTGAAACCAATCATTACTGTATTGAATTTGAGATAAATGGTGTGCAGAAAATTCTGAGGCTTAAAGCATTTTCCACTATTCTGCAAAGTATGCAATTTATATGCATGTGATATATAAAGACATATGTGATTATTTATCATGCTTTCATTGCAGGGACAATTTAGATTCTTCATTCTGCAATAAAAGACACATAAAACAGTACAACGCAGCTCCATAAAGTCCTTTTAAAGTTTTATTCACTTAAATTTCTCAGTGTTAAAGCAACAAGAAAACATTTAGAATGTCCTTTGGTGTGATTTTCTTTTTTACACGTCAGTATATATACTGTATGTAAACTGATATTCTTTGATGCCAGCACGTTGCCAATATACTTAAGGAAAACTTTACAATCCAACTGAAGGAGAAAAAAAGTGTAAATGAAATAAAACAAAAATCAGTCCAACATAATCAGATATTTAATTCAGTATGCACCTTGATTGAACGCACTAAAATGTTGCCCTTAAACACATTTCAGCAATAATACAAAAAAGTATATGTTCTACATTATCTTTACTCTGTCAAGAAAATAACTTCTGTATTAATACAAAAATGAAATACACTGATGACTGTCTAAGCACTTCATCTGTTTGGGTGAAAACATTGACCGTGGCCTCAGCAAACAGTCTGTCACATTTCAAAGTCATGGGTTTTTCGGTCATATTTTTTTGGAGGATAAGGGGGTGTGCCACATGAGTGTGACTAACATCACACAGACTGAAAGGAAAACCCCAAAAATATATACGCGAAAAAAAAATATCAAGGGTTACAGAATAACATTCACAAAAGCACAGGGTGGAGGAAGGACGGGGCTTTTGACACAAAGGACACTCTAAAGTTTAGTTTTGAAGGTGGGGTGGGACGTGTTGGCGGGATGAGCTCAATTTGAAAGCGGATCAAATGTGACAGTCTGAATAGATTTCCTTATATCCACAATGCACTGACAACAAAGAATGCTTGTTTCTTTTCTTTTCTTGAGTCTTCCTCCATATAATATTTTTTTTTTTTGTAATTGCCAGTTCACACAATCCGGACCGTTTTCCATTGCTCCGTGTCACAATAGCCAAAAGCAGTCTACAGCCAACATGATACCCATAATGGCTCAGGTGAGGGGCGGCAGCTGGCTTTACTTGTACATGCCGCTGGCTGAACGCAGCTCCCGTTGCCTTGGTGATAAAGGGAGGAAAGAGATAAGTCTTGTCCACTTCAATCCCTGTCGCTCTCTCGTTCTGTTAGGGGAGTGAGTATCTATTATGGCTTAGTTCACATCTCTACTTCCTCTTATTTGCTTCATGAAGCATATGCTCAAGTAAATTCTATAAATAACACCTTGATGTTTTTTTTTTACTTTTAGATTTTTTTTATTGAATCAATTTTTATAAATACGATTTTTATTGATGTATTATTTATTGTATTTTGTCTGTTATCCTAAGAAATTTCACTTTGATATTTGGGCACATTCCACATGGCCGGCCGAGTGTCGGTGGGTCTGGTGCGCTGCTCATACAGAAGAAGCTGGACAGTCGGAGATCTACCTCTCAAAGGATCCAGCAGATCTCCACGAGGAAAACAGGACCCAGGAAGGACAGCAGCGAAAGCAGGATCAGCCCATGGGGGCGGAGGGAAGCCTGGCCTGAGTCCGACCCTCCGCAGCCGCCCAGCTCGTTCTCGCACCGCGGTTTCTCGCACAGCAGGCCGGTGTACGCTGGAGGACACTGACAACGGATGTTGTTCACACACACGCCGCCGTTTTGACAACGCAGAAGTTCGTTGTCACACACTCGGGCTGTGGCATTGAAAGGGAAAGGGTAAGCAGAAGACAACCCCCCCATACACACACATATAAGCTACACCCAAAACAAGTATGAACACTTCTATGATTACATAGAGCTCTCTCCTGAGATATCATATATTCATATATTGCTGAAAATAGACAGAAATAGTCAATACAAAGTGCAGGCAAAGTATTGATTGAAATGAATCACAAGTAGAAAACTTAATATCATTATTAAATGAAATTCATAAGTAAAAAATATTAATAGACATTTTTTCGAACACAAAATTGAACTCTTGAGATTTGATAATTTTTTTTCCAAAAAGCATCCCCGCTCAACGGCCACCTCAAAATAAAGAGAATGTCTCTCAAGAGACCTGCCATTAACCCAAACCATTAAAATGGCAGAGATTTCTCTAAATCCCTGACAATGACTTGCATTCCCCTCAGGTGTATCAGGAGCATTTAACAACAGGGACACCGAGGCCAGACCTCGGACGTAAGCTGTTGAGCAAGCTTCAGGCAAACAAATTCCAGCGCAAACTAGCAAAACCAACAGAGACAAATGAAAACAGATGAACAAGCCATGCCTCTCACGTCTTCATCAAAGCACTGTAATCCTGCTGATTGGAAAATAACCATCTAACACACAAACGCTGACCTCTATCAGTTTGAGAGGAATGGTTCTGAGAGGTCTTGTGCGTCGCAGCATCTGTTTAATGGCTGTTACTGAGCTATTTTGGGCTGGACTGAGCTGACAGGAAGAGCTGGATGATAGAGAGAGGAGGTATAACTCTCCCAGTCATAAGAGGCTGATTAAGGAGCTGGCAGAACTACATGGTCTCCAGCTTCTCTCTCTCCATATCCTGTGTGGATACGGGCTTTATGGTTGAGTCAGGGAAAAACGAGCCCCTGTTTGTGTCCATAATTCCCTCTGTTCATCACTGCCGAGTCTTTTTACGATGCAGATCAATCGTTCCCAAGTGAAAACCCACACTCGTACCACAAAACAAGACCCAGATATTGTACCTGCAAGATGAACAAGCTATTTGAATTATCGGTGATTAACATGCATAAAGATTGATTTGGTTCAATTAGTGTCAGTCTCGTTAGTATTTGTAGGCAAACCATAATTGTATTAATGTTTGGAACAAACTGACACAATTTTGTTTAAATAATAATAACAAATGTATCAAGGTGTTAAGAAATATCAAATGTAAGAAATATTTGTTTTGATGTAAAGAAATACAGTATCAAATGTTAAGAAATAATAATAATAATAATACACAGAAAATTTAAATGTATTAAATTATTTCTTAAACTTAGCCAAAATAGGGCATTTACCTAATATAACACTTCACTTGTTTCAGTCTTTTCTGTCCAATCTTGTAAGACTTCTTAAATCAGTCAAAGTGTAAAGAAACATATGAGCATTATAACAAAGTTATAGTTGCCCTCATTAATCTATGTGTTTGAATTTGATGTAGATTAGAATATCTAGATTAGATTAGTTTATCTAATCTTTATAAAATAATCTAACAAAGAAGGATTTATTTTGAAACAATTTTCCCTCAGAAATTGCTAGTAAATTTAGAAGAATTCCAAAGAAATTACAATAAATAGAATATGATGCAAAATTAGTAGAAAGTCTGAAATATTATTTTCTTGTAAAATGTACTCTAATAATCTTTTTATTCACAACTTGTTTTATTTATATTTTTACAATGCCTGTTTTTCTCTGGTGTAGTCATGACCTGACCATTGTCTTTGAGCACATTTTACCCTGTCTTGTATGCCTGTTAAGAAACAAACAAATGATGAATCAAAATATAGAGATTCTTTATTGATTCCGTGTTCTGGATAGGAGACTTTTAAACTCCTAAACTGCACAAAACACCTTTAGACTACTGTAGATGTATCCTATTTGAAATCAATCGATTCTTCACAAGTGTATGGCATATTGACTGTTTCCAAATGAGACATCAATGTTGCCTTTTACCAAACTCTTCATGAAAAGGAGATTGTACAAAAGGAAGTAAGAGGTAATGAGTGGATTGTGTCTGTGGAAAGAGTTTTAGAACACCTCCTCTTTGAGGGAAAGAGAGCAAATTGATCGATTGCCTTTTCCATAACTGTGGCCTTTGGCAAGAGTGTTCTTGTGCTTCATCTGAAGAAAGACTTAAAAGAGGCACAGTTTTGCAGGTAATGTATCTCTCAAGAGTTTGGGTCTTTTTGCTTCACCCTGTGAGTTCAATTCTTTCTGTCTCCTCAGTTTGATATCTCCCTGATGACCAGGAAAAGGTGCTGAGGCAAGAAGAGCCACGTCAGTGATTTATAGCTGTTATGGGTGCTAACAAACACCTTTACCTTCCAATGAAGGGGGGCATGGAATCTATTTAGTCCTATAAACATTTTAACCTCTATAGCCTACGCTACACTCTCTAAAGCCCATGCACATCTAATAAATATAAGTACCTTTTTTAAGAGAGCAACATATGTAACTCTGTATGTATAAAGCATGTGCACTCACAAGCAGGAAAAACATGCTCAACCTCCAATTCCGCATTTGCAATTTGCTTGCACGTAAATAAATGGTAATAAAAGAATAAATTGAGCAATTTATTGGGTTTGCTTTTGATAAGAGGGATAATAATTATTGAGAACAGCAGTAGATTGCAGTGCGCTGGGAGGAAAAGGCTTATTTGAAGAAAGATTTGAGCTTTAATTGCATACCGAAATCTGCATACAGATGGACGGGATCAGGAAAATGAGCCTTAGATTGCATTTATCACACACATTATGGCCTTTGGGACTTTGAATGCAACAAACTTAAATCTCTTGTATAGGACATCTAACGAAAAGCGTCTGTGCTGATGACAACATCAAATTAAAATGGTTATGGTGCTTTACCTTAGTGTATATCATCGGCTGAAACAGACATGGTAATGCATCTTCATGCTGGTGAATGATGGATGTGTATAAAGAGTCAGGTCTCTTTATTTCTCTCCAATTTGTTTCCCAGATCAGAGAGTAATGGGAGTGCATTTGCTACATGTCACTATTTGCACCAATCGCTCTGTTTTACTTTAATCTAGTGACATGTGTGATGTTGTGAATTTCTGCTTCTCAACTAAACCAGCCTTGTAGTGTTGGGTCTAAAGCTGCACTGAACTCAATATACACATATTAACCGAACTGTCCATCTCACATTATTACAGCCAACATCCCTTTGTGATATCTGAGGCTTTGGTAAATGTTGACCTTTGATGCTGGAAGCCCATTGAAAAAATACAAATCAATGCTTGACCTACAGATTGTTTCAACCACAGCGCTTGGAGCCAAGAGAGAAGAACCAGCCATCACAGTGTGACCATAACAGCAAACAGCCAGAGAAAACAGTGCAGACGTCAAATGTTCTGCTCACTCCAAATATTAGCTCAGCTGCCTGTGTTCATCTGCGCAAATGCACGTCCATGGGATTGTGCCCGAGGATTGTTTGCGTGGTTTATCTCTGTGCTTGAGAAAAATTCTACAATAATACTATTAATAAAAACAATGGTAATAAATTATAAGAATAATTATCTCAAATTGAATTCTGCAGTTAAACCACTAACAAGGCAGCATAACAGGTGTGACTGAGCCTCGAATAGAAGTCAGTCCAAGGTTGTTTTTTTTTTTCAAGTGCTGTAAGCAAACCAAGCTGCTCATTCCCGGGTAAGCCAAAAAGAAGCAGCAAACAGAGAAAATAGAAAGAAAGAGGGGTAGAGAAAGAGAAACGCAAAAGAGAGCAGGGGACTGAAGCTGCAGGTTGGGTGCAGGTTCTACTTACATTTGCAGCCATTGTCCCACAAATATCCTGGCAGACACTCATGGCACTTAGCCCCTGTCGCTCCCTCCTTACATTTACAATATCCTGTGCCATTACAGCGATCAGTGTCTGAGCCAAAGGGATTACAATTACAGTCTGTAAAAACAAGACACACACATACACAGAGTGGAGAGATGGGGTCTGTGGTCTTCAGCCTCAGATCAGCTCATGAATAAAGCCCCTCAGTTTTTAACACAAAAAAGCATTTTCGCTCAAAATGGGCCTCTGCTGCCTCCTTCATGCACATTGCTAGTCTACAAAGGACAGATTTATAACCCCCATATCTGAACATTTACCTCACATCTACCATTTCAAAGGAATAAAATGAGAAGCATCAGCTTGGGAAGGTGAGTGAGGGTGGAAAATGGAAACAATGGCATTTAATTTAGTAAGGAAAACAAATGTTTGTGAATGTTCAACATCTTGGAAGTCCCATAATGCAAACGTGTAGACCATTACTGAATGACTGCACCGTGTATTCTGAATAATTTTCTGAAAACATATTTCTATATATAGTTTAGCATCAAAATGAGTGGCATGAAGGAAGGGAACATACAAAAGAGAAACATAAACAGTCACATGGTTTCCTGATTAGCCAATTTGCTTGCTGTCCATAAGTGCATTCAACTCAAATACTGATAACACTGATTGTCATAATTAAATTCTTTGATACTAGAGAAAATGTCCTTGAAGGTGACTATTTTATGGAATTTGCATTCATTTTAATGACGTATTTCTGAGTGAAATACGATTTTATTGAAGTAAATAGTCTATTTTGATTTTTGGCAACGTCAGTAACTATCCGGGTCATGGATCACCCAAAGACATCTGGCCAATTAACTGAGGTCTGCTTATGGTGATGAAGTGCCATTCAAAACCTGCATGTCTTCGATATCTACAAAGATGACAAATGATTTGAGCAGATGCTGAGCTACTGAGGGGTATTAAATATGCAACAGTTTTAATATTATCAATTCAAAAGAGAATCTGATTTATTCTCTTGTGCTTTCTCAGAAGAACTTGGACGTGTAGCCTGAAACTATGATGTGCGTAATGGCATTTCTGATCACGACTGCACACTTGTTCTTAAAAACGAATCATTTCTTTTTAAACTATCCTACTTCTTTTCATAAATTCATCAGTGTTTTCAGATGCCTAGCACAGCAGAACACTTTACAAGTGTGAACATAGCCTTAAGGTTTTGACACAGAGAAGATGCGTGTTTCATTTCTAAGTAAAGACATTAATACTTATTAATTATTAATGGTTTGCTTAAACACTAACATAAACCACTCCCAAGATGCACTTTTCACATATTTTGACAGTTCTGTGGCCCTCCTGTGACTACAAATATTGCTTGGTTGAAGTGGAGGTCAGAGTCTGTGACCTGTAACACCAAAAGATGTGTGTGTAAGTCACACAGTTGTGACCTGCTCCCAGACACCTCTCTCGCTCTCTTCTTTCTCTTGTTTCTTCTTTCCGAGAGTGACATATGCAACACGCAGCACCTTTTTCTGTGGGTGTGAACCCTCCCAGACACTTCACTGGGGAAGTGTGATGGCAGACATCACCTCTGTCTCACAATGACACCTGTCTGGCTTTTCTTTTTATTTTTGTTCTCTGCTCTACGTTTTTCTTTTTTTGTATTGGCTTTGTAACGGACATCGAAAATTATCCTATTTTTCCCCTACAGTGTCTTCTGTCCTAATCTGCTTTGGATCATCACATCATACTTGCTGGTTTTGTAGTCAAAGCCTGGAGGGATGTGGATCAACGTGACTTTGCTGGCGCACACAAGCATGCGTGAAGAGATTCGGGTGAGGACAGAGGGATGGACAGACACAGAGAAGGGAGTGAGGAGATGGAGGATGATAGAGCAATAGAAACAGAAGGCCAGATGGCAGATTTGGGGGGAGTGTGATCTGTGATAAGCCATGTTGGTGGATGGGAGTGCTGGAGGACTGACCTATGCAAACATTCTCATCGTCCAACTCTGCTGAGGCATTGCGGTAGTATCCAAGCTTGCACAGCTGGCAGTGCTGCCCTCTAGTGTTGTGCTTACAGCTCACGCAAATGACAGTGTTTAGCACCTCGATGTAACTGCAGCGATTGGAGTGACTGAAACATTCGCAGTCTTGCAAAAAGGAGAGAGAGATGTGGCTGTGTTTAGGGTAAGTGTGTGCGAGTCACGGCGGTGCTGCAGAAGAGGGGCACCATGGCATGCAAGGTTTGGATGGTCTGAAAGAGCAGAAGCGGTGTTAAATGTAAGATCACATTAAGATGAATGGAGAAGCGGTGTTGTTATTAGAGAGTTGGCCTCAAGCAAACCACAGCGATGGAGAGGAAAATAAGAACAGGAATGTTACATGGAAATCAAACACGAGCAGATGTAATTTTCAACCTCGGCAGAATGCGAGTGCACGTGCGATTTGAAATTTACATCCGCTGTATTTATATTCTATTGCTCATGGAGAGTTGTTTCACAGAAATTATGAAAGGGTGTAGTGAAGGAGCTGGAACTTTCAAACGTGAATAAAACAATGGCTTCTATTTTCTATGCCCCCGAAATAACAAAGCCTCTCAGGTCGAAAACGGGTACACAAACTGTATCCTCTCCACAGAACTACTGCTATAAAAATGAAAGACAAAACATTTTTTTTCAGTATTGATTCTGTCAGCTCCAAAATGAGAAATAGCACAAGCAAATCAGAAATAACTTCCTATCTATTTCCCCATAGTCTCCAAAGAAACCAAACAACGTTTACCCAGGACCCGCAAGGAGTCTGTCCTAGTTTCAAAGTGAAGTTGTATCTCGATGCTTGGATGCTGCTCTTGGCATAGCATAACATAAACTAATGGCATTACCCTGACCTGCCAGGGATGCTTGGTCAACCAACTGGCCAGCATCTTCAACCCAACGGGTCTGACAAATCTGAGTTACGCTCATAAAGCCTGCAGGTCTCTCCCTCCTGAGATGATTCCAGGGCTTTCGGTAGAAATGGAGGGCTTCTCATTATCGAGATCTGGATTGAGGTCAGGCCTCCTCTGCAGCCTTTTCCCCCTGTCCCCCGACTGGAGGAGTAGAGACAGACATATCTCCTGTAAAGCGATCTCTAAAGCTGCCTGGATATGTCAATCATTCTGCCTGGAAAATGTTTTAGAGGACCCACTTTAACAAAAAATGTACAGGCTTCTCGTCTGTGTGACACTGCGGAATTATATCAGATTCAATGTTCTCATCCACACTCGGATCAGCAACATTCACTGTTTATAACCCGTTAATTTGACAAAGTCAACATGATTTGAACACTTCACTCCTGATTCATCAAGTAAAATCTTTGTCTCCTCAATTTTCAGACTTGGGTCTCTAAAGCATTCGGTACAGAGCTTCGATGATGACTCGGGATGGAGCTAATCATAAAACAAAGTAAACAATTACACTAAAGTCAGTATCTTTTTACTTGATACTATGCAAAGTGGGAATAGTAGGGTCAGGGGTAGGTGTTCTGCAAGTACAGGAGGTACAGGACTCACTCTGGATTCATTGAGGGCATGGTGAAGGGGGGTAATTTGGACAACATACACTGACACAGAATAGCGAGAGTATATGAATCGAGTCCTCCTACCTCTCTTACTGTTTGCAACTTGTACCGAAGGAACGGTTGATAAAGCAACTTGAGGAGCTACTAGACAAAATAAAGACAACATAAATAAAATAAAAACATATTAAATCAACAGGAACCCGAATGATGACATAAACATTACAATCTTTCTGTACCAAAAGCATGAAACTGACAATAAAACAAGAATTTGGACTAATCCTGTTACTCTGCCATTAATGATAGAAAAGATACAAAAAGAAGACAAATTTGCAGAGCGCACGTTCCATTTCCTGCAGCTGCTGTGCTTTGGAAGTTTTGATGGCTTTAGAATAGAAAAAGCCTGCATTGCTGGCAGAAACTGCTCAGCTGGCATTAGTGTAGTTGAGCTTCCCAGGCTTCTTGTGTGAGAGCGCGTAAGGCTTAGATCCCCACGTCCCGCTGCCAGTCCGACACAGCAGCAGAATAACAGGGCTCAGAACAATCCCAAAGTTATCAGCTCATCGTGCAGTCACAAAACAAACCAAGGGGCAATGAGCATTATGTCCTTCACAAACCTCCAACCCCCAATTCAATCAAAAATGCTGTTTACTCAGGGCCGTTGTTTGCGTGATGCTTCTTTTTGGACATCTGCGCAATGGATTACCTTGGATCAGTCTACCTAAAACAGCCATGAAAACACCCCAGCAGGGCTGAGAAAATATTGAGAGGGCCCAAGAGAGTGCCATGCCTAATTAAAATGGAGGGTGTAACGCTTTTAATCATCTGTGTGTGTCTTTATGGCTGTTCAGCTTGTTTCTTAGAAATGCTGATTGCTAAAAAATCTCACGGCTTTCAGACATGTCAGGAACTGGTACGTGAAAAAGAAAAGGCAAAAAGAAGACGTTTGTCCATCTGGAATGATTCAGTACAACAAATATACAAAAAAGACTAGCTGTCAGCAAACTTTTGCTGAATCTGTTTCACTCTTACATCAGCCTAAATAACGTTCTGTGAGACAGATCAAATTTAATTGTATCCAAGTTAAAAATGTACCCTACCTTGATTTCGGTTAGCGACACCTAGGGATGAAATGTTCTGCCGAACTGCATGCATACAGGAGAAATCAGGTGTTAATTGAATGCACTGGCTGTCGGATGTCAGATGCACTAGAACGTGTCCAGTTTGGACTCATGTACACATAAACAGCTACACACATCTCCAGATGGGTCATTCATAAAGTTGAGCAGATAGGCTCGATGAGAACAAGCAACCAATAGACCAATCACAGATCATCTCTAGAGATTGTATGTAATTGAGCTTTTTGTTTTATGGCTTACTCTATATTAATACATGGGAATGACGGCTGACAGTGATGAAGGGAAATTGTGTCAGTCTTTCGGGTGTGAGACTGGATGTGTGTATACATGGTTGCTTGAGATGCTTGTTCAATTTATAAAATTGATTCATTTGAAGTGTTGTTCTGAATGACAAAACATAGCAATCAATTAAAATGACGATTTGTTGGGAATATCCTCATAATTACATACAATTCATTTCCTTAGAGACGGAAATATTAGGGCTGGGAATGGTCAATCTCAGAGGCAGCACTAAAGTGAGAGGACCAAACCAAACGCTCCATCCATCCAACACAAACATGGTTAAGTACCTTATGTGCTGCTTCGTGGTTGACCTTAGTGTGTGGGCATGTGAAACGAGGACAGGGTGCAGGAATTCCAGTGAGGACACGTCTATGAATTTTAATTTGATTTATTTTTCACCAGGGACATAGCATGGTGGTTGGGGACTCGGAAAGCATGCACACGCAGTTTACTGACAGAGGAAACCCATCTAGAAGACCCATTATGAAATTGCCTCTATGTCCAATCACATTGGGAGAAATGACTCTTTTTCCATGTGATTTGGGGAATTCCGTGAACTTCACTATGAGTTTTCAGTTCAAGCTCCAGTAATACTTTATGAAAGAAATTAAAGATGAAAAACAAATAATTTCTGTAAGATTAATAAGATGTGAGTTCAGGGTGTGTCAACATCATAACGTGCTTCTCTTTCTTTAGATTAGTACTTGGTTTGTCACCATCATCTTATCAGTAAATTTGCTTTGTTTGTTACTCAATCTCATTCAAAAAATACAACTATTTCAAACAATTCTTAGCCTTTAGTTTTCATTTGCAATGTAAAACCTAAACAAAACAAAAAAACTATTTGGATCCATCAAATCAATCCAATATTTGGAGAAACACTTTTTCCACAACCCTTTTTAATGGACGTTTTCCCTTGATTTTTGAATCCAGTGAGACACAAAGAGTGAGCAAGCAGCAATGGACAACCATTGGAGTCACTATCAGTTTGGAACAGATCTGACCTCTGAGTGATGGACAAATCCAGCTGTCCTCTCTCATCACATTCCATGACACTCGCACACACAGAAACCACTGCGTGATACCCATGGGACCATGCTGAGAGCTTTTTTATTGATATAAAATGTGTTCTGTATTAGCAAGTGATTCGGAGCGATACTCATCGCATCTGCTCTTCATAAATGTTTTTGTTAGTGAAAATTTTGATAAAAATTGGATAAATGAGAAGTGACAGATTTTAATCAATGCCATCCCAGTAATGAAATGCAATCCTGTACAGCCAAAATCTCATCTAAAAATATTAATTTTGCTCTAATGCCTGCATTAGGCAATTCTGGCAGGCTTAATAAACTTGAAATAGAATTGGGAAAAGTCAATAAAGAATTCAATTACCCTCAAGCAACTCTGCGGAAACTGCAGTGTTTTCTTTTTCAGTCTTGGGCATAACATCTCTGTCCTCAAGGACACTATTTAACAAGCGCTCTCTATAGTTTTGTGAAGGAAGAGAGAATGGTGTTTATAATTGTTAAAGTGATGGTCAGAGGATGGTTTTGGTGCTAAAGTAACATCGAGCTGTTTGTGACCCTGGTTGCATTGTGAGTGTCACCTCTTTGTGTCTTTCTGGATGGAGGTGTGTAAATTCACGAATGTTCATGGTAGTAGTAGCATGATGTTTGAATAAGAAATAATGGAGTGAGCCCATGCAGAAATGGCACAGCACAGGCCATGCTATACGGCCAAATACAAAACACACTTTAGGAGAGGAGAAGGGAGTGTCCACTTGGTTTGACATACATTTCTGATTAAAAGTGCAACTTTTAGTGCACGATTTTTTTTCTGTGTTCACCAGTTTCAGATGGTCACTAGTAACATTAAACTGTAATGTATGTACAAATCAGACTCCATTCACTTGAGTAATAAATTCCAATGTTCATTATTGAATATTTGATTTGTATAATGCTATTCCATACACCTGTGATATATTATACCAATCTATCCAAAGAGGAAATGTGTATATTTGTCCTGGACTCAGGAGAAGTGAAGCGTGTGGAAATATTCAAGGCTCTACATGCATTCTGACTTGTTCAATATCTCTGTGGCTCCAGTTTTCACATTCAACCTTCCTGCGCCTGTAACTCTATCTCTCTGTTGGCTTATGAGGCCACTGGCAGGACCAGATAATACCACAAAGACCTGCATTTCTCATATTAAAATGATCTTCCCCTCTTTCTACTTCGGACAAGATCCTGAATTGCTTTACAGCCCTGTAGCATAATACATGTAATGCATGCAAAGTCAGCATTTGAATTAGTCCACCCATAAACTTCACAATAAAAAAATACCTGTTTTCTAGAAATAGTTTAAATAAACCCTGTTCTAATTAACTTCCAAACAATCAGATTAGGTTGTGCAGTTTATATCCGATAGATATAAGAAAATCAGAAGTAAATGTTAAACCAGAAGTGGACCTGAGGTGAAGTGAGAAGCAAAGCTGTTTATCTCGCACTTCCTGTTGATATAGATTTGTTTACTTACTAACTGGACCAACACTATTTGGCAGACCTGGAAGAAAGATGAGAGAACAGATTATATAAGCAACAGTAAATAGCACTAGCAATACAACAAATAGCAATTTTAACAATAATATTTAGCAATTTAGCAATAATAACAAACTAAATACAAATAATTATGTATATTAAAATAGTATTTATATACAAATATTAATAAAACATCCACAAACCAAATAATGTTTTTGTCAAATAATAAGAGCAGAGAATGTCTTTGCATTTTCTTTTAAAGAGCAAATTCAAAAGAAAGACCTTGTAGTGTTTTATCAGCTTTCTTAATAAATAAAAAATAAAAAAATAAAAGGGGGAGGTGCCATGTTTCTCAATCAAGAGGACCATTTGGAAAACGTATTTCATACACAATGGAGAACTTTTGAAGACAATGCTCTGGTGGCAGAAAGAGAACTGAACTCATGCCCCTGCCATGTGCCATCGATCTAATGTGTGCCATCTAATCTCCCTCCCTGATCTCTGCTTCACAGGAACAGCTAAGAGCCAAATTTATGACCTTTGGAAGGAGGGCTGAGAAATGACTAGGAAAATAACGGCTGCAGGCACCTCCGGTGAACCTGTGTGAAGACTCAGAGAGAAAGGAAGAGAGAAGAAAGTGGAGAGGACAACCTGCACAGGGAAATATAAACTCTAACATCATGCCCTGGTATTTAATACAAATGAGACTTTCCTTGAAAAAAATCCTGCTCCATTTTCATTTAAGAAGTGAGAAATCTTGCACACTTCTCTGACTCAAATCTTATATGCAAACTATAGCACATGGGAGTTTTAGTTCCATTTTCACTGGTTTCCATCCCCTAAAATGTTTTGCTGTCCGCCCATAGCACCCCCCTGTGGACTCCAGGAGGTGCCCATTCCCCAGTTTGAAATCCCCTGCTTTAGAGTGAAGTTTTACTTTGTCTATATATGCCAAATTATATCAACAGTGAAATAGCAATACATGTTCTCTCTCTGGTTGCAAGGGTGTTCTAACAGTTTTTCTGGGAGATTTATTCAATTATTTACTTGGATGACACTTGGCTCCCTCTTTCAATACGAGTCAAGGATTTTTATAAAAAAATTGAACTTGCAAGTCATGACGGAAAAAAACATGGCTCATGTTGATGCTGAATCTGACACCACAGAAATGCATACAGACGTCTGGATATACCCTAAACAGTATCAACAGTGTAACATAGCACCTCTCAGAGCAAACTCTTTGCTTTAAATACAGTAAGGCTTTTAGTCATGGTGCGCATTCATCCTCACGATTCATGTAAGTGAAATTCAACCTCGTTTTTTATTTATTTATTTTTCCTCTTTTGAGTTGGACAGTCGTCCGCCTGAGACGGACGCAAAATATCATGTGTCATATCATAAGATTACATTTCAATCACAGCGGTTTTCAACCCCCCTCACCTGCTGGAACTCTCCATTATGTCGGGGAGCAGGAATCGAATTGTGAAGCCTGATGCAGAAACACATTAGGCTGCTTATGTTTATTGCATACTCCATTGATTTTTACCATCTGAACGTCTGTGCTCTGGGGTTACTCGAGTCTCCAGGATCAACCATTGATGGGCAGCAGTGTGAGTCCTAAATGAATACTCATCCTGGAAGATTTTTCCATTTTAACCATTCCTTATTTTACATGTTAGGTTGACATTTTTATGCTACTGGCTGTTTAAGACACCTGAAATATTATCTGACAGAATTCAAAAAAGTTGTACCTTCTGGGGCTTGTCACTGTTGAAGTGTGAAATAGACAATTTTGTACATTATTAGTATCTTAGGGTAGTAATATGAACCCTTTGGGGGGAGGGGTGTAGAAAGATGTCCCACCAGTAAAGTGCTTTAATACCTCAAAGTCACAACTTTCTGAGTGTATATATTTTAGAAACATACCTGCATATACTTATTCTATGTTCCTTCTCTTTAAACAAATACTTCCTTGATTTTGTGCAAATCCACCTTTCCATAAGTTAATAAGATAATTTTTTTTCAATCAAGCAATTATGCTGTCAAAATACTCCTGCAATGTTGTATGAACCTGCACAGAATGATAAAGAATAGACAGTCTCTTGGGTGGAAAATCCACCCCCACACACCTAAACACATGTTATACTGACAGTTAATTTTTCAGGCTTCCTCCCAGAGGTTGACGGGACGTAATTAACCCAACCTGGGCAAGATACCAGATCTGTCCTGCCCTACATAACACATTCACTCGCATGCCAAGTCATCCAGCTTGAGGGATTCCCGCTGGACGGCACGAAAATTGTGACGACTTTCTTTTTCTCCCATTTGAAAGCCAATCTGTTCTTTAACTGCCCACTTCCATCGCCAGCGAAAGGACAAAACCCTCTGTGATGCTTTATTTCATGTTTCATGTTGGAAACGAAGCTAGTTGAATTGCTGGTGGCTTCATTATTGTTGTTCTGGTAGAACAACATCCTGACCTTCACAGAGTCTCATCTGTTTGCTTTTTCCGTCCACCTGGACATTCAGGTAACGCTTATCTACAAAATTTCTACCCTAGGCAAAGTTTGTAATTACTTTCCCTGGCCGCTTACATCTCCTGGTTATCCATCATCCGTTTTCTACCCGGACATGAGCCGTGACATGCACAAGCAACTGTATGCCTCAAAACTGAAGGAATTGTCAAGTGACAATCCACTTGACTTGTCGTCCAACCTCCGCTACAGTAACGGTGCCTCCATCTGAACGTCTTACAGGGCAGAGTGAAAAGATTTGTACGGGAGATGGCAAGTATGAAAAAGTGACTGCGATGAGTCACAGTCACAGTTAAGATTCTGGGAATGCGACGCACGGCGGAAAAAATCTGTGATGGAAGAAACAAATATTTGAAAGAGAGATTACCGTTGCGGCAGCATGGAGAAAGACGTGGAAAAGGCAGAGTAAACAAACCAGGTCTCATGGGGGAATAAGGAGAACATAACACAAAACAAAGAAAGAGGAAAAAAGATGAAAAGAGAGAGCAGGCGTAATATGCTTTCGGAGCTGACACTACGAGAGTCAAGATAGTAATGGAAACAGTGGGGGTTGTGGAGGATATGCAGCCAGGGTGGAGATGTTAAAATGAATAATTAGTTAACACAAACGGTACAAAATAACTCTCCTCTTCCGGGAGAAGACAAGATGGCCACCTGGCCTTCAGATAGCATTAATTAGAGCATCAGTATGGCAGTAGAATGAGGATTGAGAACACGCTTAGTTACACTTCAAGATTGTTCATGTTACACAACAAGAAAGGCAAACACCTTCTACGGAACGAAACGCGTTCGGAGGCTGGAATCATCTTTCTCTCCGAGTGTATGTTCTTTCTATAAGAAAGCTTGCATGGCTGAGGATGGCAGGTGGGGGAGGAAGGGTACAGCTGTTATAGTTTCAGCCCAGGAACGAACCGTTTGATTCAAGGACGCCGAACAACGGCAGGCGAACACACTGACATCTGGCAGCCCTATACTTATGTACACTAATTAAAAAACAAAACCAGCCATCAGTCGTACACTACGGCACCGTTGATAATAATTTACTCTCATTGCGACTGTCATCTCCAGATGTGTTGGGCTGTCTTTGCTAGCTAGGCTGAACGGAAGTAAATGAGGTATTATGAATCTCCTCCCCTGGTGGATCTCGCTCAAGCGTGATTTTCATGGCTCCTGTTGTATGCCGAGTGGAATTTTGTATCCAAATAATTAAATGTTAAAAAGCTGTAAAATCAATAAGTCGCATAAAAGCTTATATCATGTTCAGCTTTTATCCTCGCGGACTGAAGCTGAGGTCAATGAGGAGTGATAAAAACCTTTACTGAAACCGTGTCGGGACACAGCTCTCTCTTTAAGTGCTTTGATCGTGAGTAATTTACAAGGCCAGACCAGGCTGATTTGAAGTTTCATTTGCACAGTTTAATCCTACCAGGACAAGCGGAATTAGTCAGTTCTCTGTAAAGAAGTGCTGTCTTAAACCACAGAGTATTACTCAGCAGAGACATGGAAAACAATTAGCATCACTTGCTAATCCTCTCGGTGCATTTTTAAATGTAAACGGAGAGTTGCTGATCGCCCTGAGGTCGCTGTGTTTGGGAAACAGCAGGCACGGTGCAGATCAGACCTTATTTTGACTCACGTCATGAAACCCTACATCAATCTGACAAGCTATAAAACACACAAACATTAGTCAAGTTTAAGAAGGCATTTTAGATTCAGATCAGCACGGGCCAGAACATTACGTGTGAGTACCATTGCCACCTTTTCCAGGAGGGAGAAAATGGGGGTGTCCTCATCACTTTCCCTCTCCTCGAGAGCAGAAATGGTCTGTCATGGCTAATTCTTGAACTGATCGCTCTCCGACTCGCCGTTCCGATGTGAAGCGAGAACCTAGCCACTTCCCAGAAGTGTGAGCGCGCTTTGAGGAAGAGTGATATCCAACGCTCTTTCCTCAATCTCAAGCTCTTTTCCTGGTTTGTCTGACCCACTCAGACTAACGGGAATTACTCTGCCCTACACAGATAAAAACGGAAGCGGTACTACTCAAAACTATAAATTATGTATATGTGTGTGTGTGGTCTTGGTAAACCCTACGTTATGGGAACAAAATGTCCCCACAAAGTTGGCAAAATCCGAAATCCTTGTGGTGAGATTTTTTTGGTCCCCATGAGAAGACAAGATTATAAATCATACAAAATTAGGTTTTTTGAAAATCTAAAAATGCAGAAGGATTTCTGTAAGGGGTAGGGGTTTAGGTGTAGTGTTGGAGTAGGGCGATATAAAATACAGTTTGCACAATATAAAATTATTATGCCTACCGAATATCCACATAAAACATGTAAACTCAACATGTGTGTGTTTGTGTTTGTGCTGTGCGCGCGTGTGTGACAATCTATAAGGATTGCAAACAAATTGAATAAATTTAAATTAGCTTACACTAAACAAAAAAATATTTAAATAAACCTATAAAATACTTCTTTAATTGCTAAAATTAGTATGACCTAATGCTTAATTCATTTTAGTGCATCATTTTTAGAACGTTTTGGATTATTGCCTTTGTTCTGTGTATGCATATGCATACAAAATGCTACAATACTACTTAGCTATAGGATAAAAATAGCAGATTACTGGACATATTACTCTATTTTTACTGCTATTTTTTCAATTTACCCCATTTGTCTCCATTGCCCTACCACATGGTGTCAAGCAAACAGAACTGTTGTAAAATCAGCTGCAATTGGTTTTAAAATGACAAACTGCCTTTCTTCTGTCTGAAATATTATTTTTGTTTAATCTAATTATTTTTAATCCAAAAAGAATGATCTAAGAGCCTGTCTTTTGCAGCATTATTACGTTATGGATTTCTCACTCTCCTCACACAGGACCATAATAAGGGGTTTAAGGTGAGGCTGTGTTTTATAGTGGGTTCAGAGTCTGCGCTGGCTTTTTTTAATAATGTCCTGTCAATCTCAGTTCTTCAAAACACTCCACTGGCTCCTAGAGGGTCATGAGGTACAACAGCTGCCAGGAGGCACGCATTGCTCCACTCAAACATATGAATGTACAGACACACACGCACACGCACACACACACACACACACACACACACACACACACACACACACACACACACACACACACACAAACACACGCACACAGAAACACACACACAAACCTGCTGAGGACTGAAAAGGTAGTTTTGGCAAGCACACAGTTTCTGTGCATGCTAAGGTCATATCTGTGGTATGTGCCGCTGTTTTAGACCCAGAAGCATATGGCGAGTGTTTAATAGTGCTAGTTTACTTCTGGGCAAACATTCTGTGTGTTGGATTGCAGGCTTTGTCTCCAGCCATTTGAATTGGACTGCAGTGGTGGTGTATCCCTCCGGCTGGAATTACAGTCAGCGCTGGTTTTCTAAAGGCTAACTGTCCTTCTGTTATAGTTCTAACATTTGACATGCACTGCATTCTTTGAAAGACAGGTCCTACAAGTATTCTGCATCTTTTGGAAGGGTAAACACTCCCTAAAGCAATAGTTCACCCAAAAGCAGAGCTATGCCATCATTTACTTACCCACATGCCGTTCAAACCTGTGTGATTTTCTTTCTTGTTTTTGTTTTTTTGTTTGAATTTTCTTTTTGGACTTTTATCAAATAATAATACAAAAATCAAACGAACTGAAACATTATTCAAAATATCTTCCGTTCCGTAAAACAAAAATTATGTCATACAAGTTTCGAACTACATGATGGTGAGTGACAGAATTTATTTCATTTTTTTATTTTATATTTTTAAAGGCAAAATAACAGTAAAAAGTAGGTGCTTTGGAACTGCCACTATGGTAATACTATGGTATTCTCTGAAGTACTGTAAATGTAAATACAGTATGGCATATGGAAATCTTACTGTACCATAGTATACAGTGGGGTCCAAAAGTTTAATTTAATCCTGGAAATAAACTGAAAAGTTTATGATTTTTATTATGATTCAGAATAAATCTTTTTAAAATTAAAAAATATTATTTTTTAAATTAAATTTTTTTTTTTTTAATTATTTTTTTTTTTTTTTAATTAAAAAATTAAAATAGATTTTCAAATCCGCAGAGCTTATTCAGCTCAAGTGCTGCTGTCATTAAAGCTAAAGAAGGACATATCAAAGAGAAATTCAGAAATTCACATTTAACTTAAATATTTTGGGATCTAATGGATCCCAGTGTGTATCAAATCACAATTGATAACATTACTATAGTACCACCACCACTTTTTGGACTTTATCTCAGTGCAGTACATAATAACACGCATTCTGTTTGTAATTCAACATAAATAAATGTTTAAAAAAGGATGTTTGATAACCCATCTTAAAGTTTAGAAGTGACTGTGTTGTTCAGCGTTTGGTGTCAGAGTTCCTGTGAGGACCGTTTTAAACTGGAAGTAGGGTAATGGCTTCTGGGAAGACACCATGAGCGCATTGTGAAAGGTAGGACAGCAGTAAGAGAGATGGTTTATGGTCAAAGTAAAAAGGATATGTGAGCCTTGTTATCCACAAACACAAGAGCCTGTATTGTTCTTTCCAGTAAGTGGAATGGGAATGTGTGTCTACATTGTGTGTGTGTGTGTGTGTGTGTGTGTACTCACAGATATTTGCTGTGCCCTTGGGGATGGGGAGATAGGATCCTGCGCTCCAAGCTCTGGCCTGATAATTCCTCTTACAGCGGCCACAGTCAGGCCCCGTGGTGTTGTGCTCACACTCACAAGTCAGTCTCTCTTTGTCATAGATGCAGCTGTTGGCGTGAAGGTTGCACTTGCACCTGTCACGGTGAAATAAAAAATAAAAAATAAAACATATGCCCTTGTGGATTTTCAATCATGGAGTTCAATTACACCCGAGAGGGAGAAAAAAATTGGAACCAGCACTTAGAGACCAGAGTGACCTTGTAAATCATTTGCATTTCAAGTAAACGTGCATCTGCATGTGGGGGTATTCTGAAGCTTTCAGGATGTGACTTCAAAACCTTGCACATGGTGTCAAGGATTCTGCAAAATCCACATCATTATTTTGTATGTTTTTTCTTTCCTCTCGAAAGATAGGTTATTTATAATTATCCCACTGGAAAATAAATAATTACATACAGGTCAGACTTGCAATGAGAGAAGGAAAGCTGTTAAATAATATACAAAAATAAGTGCCGTATATTTGGTAAATACGTTGCACACTTTGATTATTTACAGATTCTTTGCTACATACATTCTATTTAATATCAGTAAATTCTACAGCACTTGTGAAAGTTTTAAATCCTCAGAGGCAGTCATGATTTAAATGTTGATGGTAATACATTTAGTATGGCCACTGAGGACAAACCCCAGCAAGCATTTGTCTCACATACACACTATGCAAGGAGGTTTTCTCCCCCGTTTCCTCTCTAAGCACGGAAATTGATTTTGTATGCTGGAAAGCAAAAGATGGATATTTCTGTGGCACACATGCAGTACTGACGTAAAGAAATGTGATGCAGTTATGTGAAACTGTTCTACAGCTAGAATAGAGTAGCTTAACTTGTTTATGAGAGTCTGTTTTTCAGTTCACCTGTGATTCTTGCTCCTAATTTAAAAAGAAATTGACCATCACTTGCACAAATATGTTCCAACTCATTTATTAAATGTTATTTACTGAATAACAAAATTGTATTTAACCTCATCTGTATCTGTATCATAACCTATATAAAGTATAATCATAATATACCTTGTTCCCCAACACAACTATGTATGTGATTAAGTGTGACTCCCATTTTGTGGAGTAAGGGAATACAAAAATATTAATAAAAATGGAAACAGAAAACAGAATGTATGTATACATATAAACGAATGATGGAAGTGAATATAAATAAATAAGTACTTGGTCCACATGTCTCCAATGTATATGTATCACTATAAATATTTAACATTATTATTATAGCTGAAATAATACCTTGCGTTAATAAACATCATGTCACATATGCATTAAGTTAGGAAAAAACTGAATTTCTTTAAAGCTCCACCGCATCATTCTAACAGATTAAAGTAACACTGTAAAAAAATCAAAGCTGATCAGTTGCTAGTCTTTGATCTAACTTTTTCCAGACTGAGGCTCCTCACGGATTACGGGCATAACCAGGCTCTTGATGTCTGCAGTCTCTCTGTCTCACGCAGGTGTACAATCTGTTCTGCGTGGGCACAGAGGAGCCTTATTAAAACCATTAAAACCGGTGTGTCCAAAGAGATGCGCGCGCAGGGGCTGATAAATGTGATGCACCGAATCACGTTTGGAAGTGACAAATGACTGCTCAGTCCCCACAGGTATACACGGGCAGAATAAATGAGAGGACATTATTCTCCAGACACCCTGATTTGCATCTCATTATCTATAGGCTTTTTTATTTAATTTAACAGAAGGTCATGTCAAATCTCAAGATTCTAGGACATCCTCTTTAAAACTGGCACCTGTCAGCCAAGCATGAATCTGTTGCTTCTGTGAAATGTCAGCAAGCTTGCACACAGAAAATCTCTCACCAAAAAATGAAACATGATGCAAATTAGTCTCTGATATTATAGTGGGTCATTAAACTGCATATAAACAGCGAGTAATAGACTTCTGAGACCTATTAAAACTACACAAGAGTAAAAACCATAAAAACAGTGGTTTTACAGTGACATGCAACATTTCAAATGGGCAATGAGGTACTTATTCAGTAAGAACTATGCATTGCATTGAATGGCTCACCAGCCTGCACTAACAAGGCTGGTCCAGTGACTGAACAAAACAAAGCCATCGAGCTGCAAGAAGTAAAAGGCATGTGTGGCATTCTGATGAGGCCTCCTTGTTAAGTTCAGGTGGAAGTCTCAGATTCCACGCCGCACTCCTTGTATCTTGACCTTCATATCCTCTTATCACCAGTAACATTTTAATCACGTGTTGATACGAGACAGAGCTGTGCTGCTGATGTAACGAAGGGAACACAGCAAGGGCCCGCTGGGTCTCTTTGCCGTCGGCATGGTAGCATCGCTAACAGAAACGAAACATTCTCGTTCCAGTCTGGTCACCAGTGGAGACGAGGTGCAATAGCTGCCTCAAGGAGAAGCGCAGTAAAAAAATATATATTTAATTAGACTTTAATGCCAAAGCTGCTCTCCAGGGCTCCACCATAGAAACTGTCTCAGTTTAACCAGGCTATGCCATATTCGCAAACACGTAAACACCATGAGACTAGAATCTTCTTTTGCTTATTTTGTGAACAATTCCTTGGAGAAAAAAATTGAAGTCATTGTGTAGAAATAAATGTTTAATTCTAGTAATTAGGTTGTGTGGTCAAAAAGATGGCTAACTTGCTACAAAGAAGAATAATGAAGGAGGTTTTTGCTCATTTAGCTTTAAGTCTAATAAAAACATTTACATGCAGAATGTTCTCCTTGAAAGACAGGAGGCAGAACATGCTGTTAATGGTGATTTATTTATTTATCTTTTATTGCAATACTAGCCTGAAGCGCAGAGTCTGTGACCTCCAAAATAATGAAAGCCTGATTGACAATAAGAGCACAAACAACATCGTGGTTTCTCTCTTTAAATGGTCCCCCTTTCAACTGACCTCTTGAAAAATAACTTGTCTTCATCATTTCGTATCTTATCTGCTCTTGCGCCAGTTTGGAAACCGACAGCAAAATAGCCCTGGTTCTCAAGCCGCCTTGTGCCGTACAGACTTATCAGGGGACAATTATTAGCAATTATCTCCAAATTAAGCTTACACATGCACGGCTAAGCATGCTGATCCAACCACAACAGGCTGAGCGAAGACAGAATGGCCTGTGAGTGAGCTAAGTAAGTGAAGTAATTATGTTTAATTAAATGTGCAGGTGTTATTGTAACACAATGAACAAGGTCAAAACTCTCACTAAAATCATTGTTTGCACATGTCAGCATAAAAACCAGTGTGCAAATAGTAAAGATGAGGAGGCAAACAGACTTATACTAAACCATGCAACAACAAACTTCAGAAGACTTGGAATATAGTGCACAAGCCATATGCATTAATTGAACATTTTAAAAATAAAATGGGTTTGGAGCAAACTAAGATTGAATAAAAACTTTGTCATTTGCTGTCTATTGCAACGGAATTGGAGCACAGGAAATGTTCTACAGTTTTGAAACGGGCTGAAGTCCCCAAATGCAGAACTCAGGTCTGTAGCCATTCAGGTGTGGTATCTAGGGCTTTTTTTCGAGGAACAATGGCTGAGCTTTTAAAGCAGATGGGAAAACTGCAGTGCTGGGTAGTGCTGCTTTCAAACTAGGGATGTAATGCTTACCAGTTAATCATGATAAATCATGATAAAATTCCCCACGGTTATTATTACCATTTCATATTTTAATTATCATTAAAACCGTATTCGATTACCACGATTACTTCGCATGAGTGCGAAGTCAAAATACAAAAAAGCCTAACTTATACAGTAGCCAGTAAAAAACTTCTTCAGTTTATTTATGGAAAAATATCCATGACAGCCTCATATGATTACTGAGCTTTAAAAAGGCAATGATTTAATTTAAATTAGCACAGATGAGAAGAAAGGTGGAGCGAGTGAAGGAGACGTGCTAGTGCTGATTCTGAATGATGCACATTTGTCACTAGAGGGCGTTGACGCTGCCGTTACTTGCCGTCTTTTGCACTCTAATCGTGAAACACTTGTTTACTTTGTTTTCGTCTATTATTTTAAATAAAGTCTCTCTTTAGTAAAATATCTTTAATAAGGTTATTTAACCTGTTAGGAGGACAACACTTTTTTTCAATTCGAAATTATATATTGTAATAAAAAACAAACAAATAGTCTACCTTGACAAATGCCTCAATGACTATTGTGAAAATGTGATACTGTCACATACCTAATGTACATACAGTTTAATAAGACTATAACTAATTACATAATTAGCCTATTGAATAGAGTCTGAAGCAAAATTATTTAAAAACCTTGTGTACTTTCTGTATTCTGATAATTTAAATAATTGTGCTTGTAAATGTCTCTTTATATCCCCTTAATAAGCTAAAACACATAATTAGAAAAAAATGTAATTGCTCCGCTACATTTTTTTCTAAAGATTTTCAAAATTTTTCAACATGTACTCCTTGTGAAAAAGGTAAGCGTCAAGCCCTGAAACAGCTGTAATTCAGCGTTTCCATATAAAGCGCTTACCTGCTGTCAGAGAGTGGATTTACAGAGACGTACATTCACATTCAGCCAGTGTGCGGTTTCTGTCTAGCCAAAAACTGACTGAATGCCATGCCCTGCTGTACATTTTGACCAGTTTATGAAAAACAAGCTTAATTCTACACATATAACCATTTCAGATAAGGTATCTATAATTATTTATGGAACAGATAAAATACATATAAACATTTATTAATCAATTATCATTTTGACTTAACCCTTATGTTAAGGCTGAAATGTGTTTCTGAAACTTTTTCAAAGCTTTATTTGAACATTTACATTAGATATTTGAACATGCTATGAAACTGTTGTCAGTCAAGGTGTCATTTAAAATCCAAACACCATTGGTGATGTTATTGTTTTAGTGATTATGCAAACAAAAAGCGATTTTATTTATTGATTTTTAAATATAAAACATGGTGAATTGATTTATGTGTCTGTACTTTTTGAACATCTTCAGCACATATTAACAATACCGTGATAATACTGATAACTGTGATAATTTCGGTCACTATAATCGTGATAAGAAATTTTCATACCGTTACATCCCTATTTCAAACATCCAGTTACCTAAATATTTTCAAAACTTACACATCCTGGCCAGCACAGTGTTACAATTCTGTCCTTTATCTTTACTTTTTACTATCCATCAGTCATTTTGTTGAAGATGTTGTCTGAAGTTTGATGATGGGTTTGTGGTTTGCCTGACTTTTTGCCTGTTTCTTTTTTTGTAGTTGATTTAATGCTTTAGACTTTCCCTTATTTTAGATATAAATTTTGCTAAAAAGAGTTTCCCCAAATATATGAAGGAACCCTGCTCTGATTTAACTTTTTAGGATGCCAGGTTCTTAGAAACCTTTGTTTCTTTCAGTACTGATCTACCATCTGTTGACTGCGTATCTCTAAAAAACAAGCTTCAAACTGGATGTAGACATCAAACAAATAAGTGAATTCCTGAGGTGAGAAGATAATTGTCATCATTTACTCAACCATGTCATTCCAAAACCTGCAGGTTTTCTTCTGTGGAACACAAAAGGGGGAAAAAGTCTTCTTTTTGTCCAAACAATG
Source organism: Oxygymnocypris stewartii (assembly GCA_003573665.1). Lineage (NCBI taxonomy): Eukaryota > Metazoa > Chordata > Actinopteri > Cypriniformes > Cyprinidae > Oxygymnocypris > Oxygymnocypris stewartii. The sequence continues at coordinate 104,297 of QVTF01025613.1, forward strand.
AATGTCAATGAGTAAAAACAGTCCAAAATTATTTTAAAAAAGTTCAAACAATCAAATGTCCTTAAAAATACCCTTATATATGTTCCACAGAAGAAAGAAGATCATACCGGTTTGTAATCACATTAGGGTGAGTACATTATGATGGTATCGTCCAGATTTTGGTTTACATCCAAACTTTTGGTTTACTATCACCCTTTTCTGTATACTTTACTTCTCTTCACTTGCTTTGTATTTGTTATGCTTCTGCACAGCATGTATCACTAATCCCACTGCATCTGCCTTTCCACCCCATCAAGGTAAAGACAAATTCCCCTTCTCTGTAAAGTGTTTACTTCTCCAACCACTGTAAAGTGATTACTTCAGCCAGTTCTGACTCTTTGTGATTGGCTGTGAGAAGTAGCTTGTCATAGGCTGACAAGGTGAGGCCTGGGTACCGTTCCTCACTCTGAATCTGAGATAAATGAAACAGGGCATCTTGCGTGCTGACTCTAATTGCCTCCTGACAAACACAGACAATTGCTCCGCAGCACAGCACAGGAAGTGAGAAGTGAGTGCAATCTCTTTGAGACAGATCTGTGCAACTATTGCTTTTTGCTAAACTGCATGGACTTGACAGCCAGAGAAGTTACATTCAGGGACAGCTTTGGGGAGCCGAAGATGACCATCTGAGAAACCAACAGACTCCTCTGAATTCAACTAGATGTAACAATACTTACTAAAAACAGTTGGTAACAACCTGCACCACATTAACCCTCTCACTCAACCGCTAATGAGCTACAAACATGACAATTCAAGTGGCCTTGGTGGATATTTACTGGATATTCTTTACTCTAAAATGAGGACCGTGAATGTTATTTAAGACTCTAGGCTAACAATTATCAGAGTTTCACATTTTCTAAACAACAATGTTACCAGGATGCAGTGAGGAGCTAAATTGGAATAAGTCTGAATAACTCTAAAGCCAAACATTGCCCCTGAAATTACAACACTGTATATACAACCCATTTAACAATTTAAATAACATTTAGTTGTCCCACTTTTGTTTTGTGCAGCAGTCACAAGCTATTACAGACTGTTAATGTTAGCCCCAAGACATTCATATTATTCAGGGGTCAGTGAACTAATCACAAGATAAAGAAAAGCTAGAAAAACTGGAGAGGCCAAATCTATTCTGGGCTACTGCTGCATTCAATTCAACCCAAAAAGAATCTGGGAATTTCAAAATGTCTACTCAACAGACAGGTTTATTTTGTTCTAGTATAGCTCATGAAAAACATACATAACATTTGACAAATAAAAAAGACGTATAAAAGTATGAAGGTGCTTGATCAAAAGAAACGAGTTTAATAAAAATGATAAATCAACAGGCTGCTGTATAAATCTGTAAGAAACTTGTGTATTGTTTTGGTGATAATAAAGGAAGACTCTGGGGAGGGTTGTGAGATAAATGTCAAGGAGATTCTTCTAAAATGAAGCAAACATATTCCTTAATGTCTCGTTGAGCAAACCTTTACCGGTACCAAAGTGTTTTTAATTCTAGCTCTTTCAAATAAGATTGAGAAGCTAAAATGTAGTATCTGTAAAATCAGCATACCTAATCAAAATACTTTAAAATAAAACTGATAATGATGAAGGTATCATACAGCACTGGAAGTGGAATTTATTAAATAGCAATTCAAAGAAATAGAACACAGGTAATGCATTTCAGGAAATTAAGTTCCTCCACCCTGGTCCACAAAAGTTAATTGATTAAATATATAAATACATATAGATTTTTGTAATAAGATGTGTCTTATATATTAACAAAATGCAATCTATCTATGTATCTTCATTACATTCAAATTTGCTACCTTAATTAAAAATAAATTCTAATTCAGAAATTAAATTGAGATCATTTTCAATTAAATTTTGTATTGTATGATGGGTAAAACCACTCTACAAGTCTGACAATAATTAGTGGTTCTTAAAAAAACTTAATTTGTTGTGAAAAGAGTCATTGAAACCATTGTAAAATGCAAAGACAAAGATAAATAAATGCCTATTCATCTGCAGATCCCCACTACAATTTACAAAGCATCTCACAGCGCAAGCACCAGAAAAGCCCTTATTAGCCTGACAGCCGAGCTCAACACATGCCAGCCATGACACACAGACAACATGGCTCTCTTTGATGGAGTATAGCTGCAGAATTCGTTTTAAGCAAAACTCACGAATCTGGCTTTACACAGCCAATCTGTTGTCTTGTTTCCCATCCCTTTCACACCACGGCAGCAAACAGCTTTGTTTCGGTATATCATTCTGGAAAAACAAGGGTTCGTGACCTTCTTCGATTGCTGAATGTGTAGCGTGGTGGATGAGGGATGTATTTAAATCTTAATGTGTCGGGTCTGAGGGAGGCGGGTGAGGGGAGGTCAGAGGATATCTGTGTCGTAATGATGCATGGCTGTATGGGGCTGGTGAATTGGCCTGGCTCAGATTGCCAAGTTCTCCCCAGACGCTCTGATTAAAGACTCTTAATCCATCATCAGAGGCGGCCTGAACCGCACAGATGTGCCCAGGGTCAGAGGGCAGTCCGCGATCGGAATCCTAAGGCGCATTGCGTCTTCATCTGTCCCGTACAACAGGCATCAGTCCAGAGTGAGGCGAGAAATATTGGATGTAAGCATCTCATAAATTCTTAGCTAAAGCACCTTTATACATAATAGATGTTCAAAACGAATTTAAAAGCTTCCCACGCATAGCTGATTGAAAGAAACATCACTGTAATCTAAATCAGGGTGACATACTCGGATGTTATGTGTATGTGTGATGGGGGTGTGGGGTAATCAGAGCCAGAGATGTTGAGTGAAGGTGAGGTCAGTAAGGGGATTACTCATAGATATCCGTCAACAGTCATATTATGAGTGACCAGACCTCCCCCTCTTGGTAATTAAATAGGTCATGCATATGAATGCAGATGCTGTCAACTACAAAAAAAGGGTGGAAATTATTTCAAAACACTGCTCTTACAGTTTTTGTGAACACAATATTGCCTTATGAAACTTTCCTATGAGTAAATACAGAGACATTTGCACTCCAAACTAAATATTTTTTGTTGTTTGTTCAATTTACTTTGTTAAAATGAGCTGAAGCAAGTAAGCAACACAATCTTGAACATTCTGTCACAACTTTGTTTCATTATGTTGTATGTAATTTCATAACTAACTGGGCCGTGGATGAGTAGTTCCCAGCATGCTTTGCATGGGACTGCATTAGGAAAGTAAATATTGAAATCAAGTGTAATTTTATGTATTTTCAGTAAAGATAAATACTAGGCTAGTTAGTGTTTAATGTTCAGTTATGATGTCGAAGAATATGTTTTTGAGTTTTAAACTAAGTTAAAGTATTCCTTTTTTTTTTATAAGTTAAAAAACATTTTTGAGCGTGCGCATAAAATGGACCTTTAAAAAAACCTCAAACACTTTGATAGTTAAACGTGTATGTTCATTCCTATGGAATTCAGAATGAGCTTAATCCCCTCGCATGAAATACAGGTATATGAAATAATGTGAAATACAGGTATGTGAGTTACCTAAAACCATAACAACAACAACAACAACAATAAATAAACTAATGAATGAATGAATGAATTATTTTAGACTAAAATAAAATAAATGTAAATGTAAATACATTTTAAAAAATGTAAACTTATTTATTCAGTTTATAAACTTATTTCATTTAGTTTATCTTGATGTATTAAAGTCCCCCTGTAGTGAAAATTAAGTTTGTTATGCTGTCTATTTGTGGTGTTTTGTCACCACAAATAGTGGTGTGCCAATCCATTACCAGAACAAACCCAAAAATAAAATAGAGCAAAAAACCCATGAACCAGTGGTTTAACGTGAATTTAGAACTGCGAACTTGAATAATAAACCGCGGCAACAGTGTAAAAGTAGTCAGACCCACCTCTCCCGCATCAGCATCTGCACTTCACACGCGTATGCTCGTGGAAGCGAATTGGAATCACAAAAGCTGCATTCAAGTATTCAGGGTATTTTGTGGACAACACATCATCAAGTAAGTAACTTCAGCGAAAGTTACAGTATCCAAAATCTATAGTAGTATCTCATTGATGCTAAAATAACACTGTTACGTGCAGTGGGAACGTCTCAGTTCCCTTCTCAGGGTTGGCTCCAGTATAATGCATAAATCTAAAACAGAATAAAACTAAACTCATTTAATTAAATTGTTAGGCTTGCAGACAAATAGTTTTTTGCACCAACTATCATTTTGAAAAATTCATCAATGTTTCATTAATAAGGCCAGATCAAATCAAGCACCTTAACATTTAAGGTGGACTTTGTACAGAGCAAGATATTGACTAATGACGGCCCAAAAATGACATAAACGTAACCCTGATTTTGACACATTAACATAATAATTATTGTGTTACAGTGCTAATCTGAAGGGAGGCTAATAACTTTATTCCAGTCAATGGCTTTGAATGGGATAGGGATTTTGTTGGAACCTCTAAATAGGATCAGCCTTTCCAGGGTAACACTGTGGCTTTGTGCTGTAAAAATCTTCCCATCACCTCAGTATCAGCCCTGCTTATGGTGCTAAACTGTGTATACATGTATGTGCATGCAAGCGTTTGTGTGCATGTGAATTTGCACATGTCTGTGGCAAGAGACGTCTATCTGCACATGTTGATTTTTCACACTAAGTTTGCATACAATGAATTTACTGAGGTTTTCTTCACTGAAACATAATTAATCCATTTGTGTTGTGATTGCACACATGTTCCTTTGCTGAGAGCTCTGTAAAGGAGGAGTAACAGAATAAGGGCTGTGCCATCTGTGAGTGATGAGGTCAGAAAGAGATAAAGAGAGAGAAAGACAGAGAAGGTACGAGTGAGTGGAATGCAAATCAGCTCTGCTTGTGAGGAAGGAATCTTTGTGTCAGTGTGAGAGAAATGTGCATCTAAACAGTGATTCAGACTCTCTCTCTCTCACACACACACACACACACACACACACACACACACACACACACACACACACACACACACACACACACACACTGATGCTCAATAAATATTCACACCAATTCCCAAGGCACTTTCACAAAATACACATGAATCACTGGTCACATCAGCTGTATGTAATGTGCACATGAAATGACTGATTTCAAAGTCGATATGTGAAACATTTGTGCTTGAAAACACACTGGCACTCTGATCTGAAAATTGTTGGGGAACGCAAAAAAATACAGTCACTTCTTTATTAATCTTAATATTTGATGTTGTCAACACTTCTCTTTTGAAACCCTTTTTAAATGAAACATTAGCAGCAGGTTTTTATTTTTAAAGCAACAGCAAAAATGTCACCATTTAGATTTTGAGATATATTTTTAATCTCATGTGAAATGAGTAGCTTCACTATGACTGCACTATATCTATTACACTTCGTTTCTATACAGAATGCGCGTTTATCAACATTATATTATTATCATTTTTAATGTTGATTTTCCACTAAGCATCTTAGGAGGAAGCACTAAGTATTAGGAGGAATAAAGAAAACTCCTGCTAGGATTTGGCCCCTTTAAAATAAATGTCTTTTACAGAGGATATTGTTTAAGAAGGGTTAAAGAGTTTACAATATAGGAAGACTGGTTTGCTAACACCCTCTAGGCTATGGTCTGTCTCTCCTCTGACTGAATGTGCTGGATCAGGCAGTCGCTGGTAATCAGTAAGGGTGTCTAGAGGCATCCAGACGTTCAGCATGTTATCATTAACACAGTTCTCAGTCAGTCAGCAGAGTCCCAAAAGACACAACATTCTCTTCACCGAGAAGCGAATGCATTTCCCAGTCACTGGATGGCTGCTACATTATTGATAAGTCAGAGTGGTTCAGCCGTTCTTCTTACTTAATGTCAAACAGGTGAAATAATTATCAGCATGTTTACTAGACTGCTGGTCAGGTCTGACAAATCTGGAAAGCAACCACGAAATGTTGGGTAGATTTTGTTTGTTACATTTTTTTTTACAAATTTAATGAGGACAACATTCAGTCTCATGAGCTCGGTTTCTTTTTGATGGACTTTCAAATACATATTTTAAATCAGTGGTGGATGCGTGTGTTTATTCATGCATCAACCAAAACGTCACCTTCTGTGAAACAAGTGAAGGAGAAACCACCCGAGTCACAACACTGACAGACTTTACAATTAAACACATACAAAAGTGCTCAAAGCAACATGTCATTTTCATTTCATTCAATTACATCAGCTCTGTTCCACAACCTAGTGAGCTATTTACCTAGACAGCAGGCACCAGAATTCACTAACATGCTCAAGGAAAAATAAAGATAAATAATTATTATAAATATAATCATTATCATCAACATGTCCTTCAGTGCTTACAAGTATAAATACAATTATTTCAATATAATTATAGTTTTTTTTTCTTTGAAATAAAAATGTTCTTTAGTTGCTGCCTAGATAGAGTGTTCCGTATATAAAACAATACCTGCAGTGTCAGTAGTCCTGACTCCATGCAATGTGTGACTGACAGAGCATGTGAGCGGAGCTGAGCGGTGAGAATTTCCGCTCCCCGCTCACGTGGGTGTTCGCTCCCCCCGCTCCACCGCTCAAAGTCGGACCAGATCGCTCCGCTCAATTCCGCTCCCCGCTCATCTACAATTTCCTCCCGCTCCGGTGAAATCGCTCCACGCTCGCTCAAATTTAAAATTACTCTGCATGCCTAAGACCGGAAAGGAAAGGAAAATCAACACGCAGCAAACCCGCTCCGTGACGCGTCCGCCACGCAGCCTATATCCTATAAAGAACTCACAGCAACATCAGTCAAAATAGAACATATATTTATTTAAAACTATAGGCTAACTATACGTATAGGCTGATGGTTTTGTTAATTGTTGAAGGCACAGGTGAATTCTGGGTGGATGTGTGCATGCCCTAGGCTCGTGGTGTGAGCGGTATCGGAGCGGAACCGGAGCGAGACAGAGCGATCGCTCCAGACTTTGGATAAAAACCCGCTCCGCGCTCCGACTATATTTTGCACGCTCCGCTCCCCGCTCGCTCCCCGCTCCGCTCCGCTCACATGCTCTGGTGACTGACAGATGGCTCCTTCTGACCCCCCACAAGTGTTTGCCTGTGCTTGTTTCACAGAGTTGAGGTTACGATACATATGGAGGTCAAATGTTGCAAAATATATATATTACAAAAAATATATATATACAGGTGCATCTCAATTAATTATAATGTCGTGGAAAAGTTCATTTATTTCAGTAATTCAACTCAAATTGTAAAATTGTGTATTAAATAAATTCAATGCACACAGACTGAAGTAGTTTAAGTCTTTGGTTCTTTTAATTGTGATGATTTTTGGCTTATATAAACTTAAAAAAACATAACTTTTGATGACTATTTTGACTATTAATGCTACCATGATAATATAAATAAAACATATAAGTTAAATATTACATTGCTATTAATTAAAATTAATATTAAGATCAATTTCTCTGCAGAAAATTGGTATCAAGTACTGTTTTCTTTTATCATGAAAAACCTAATATGCATTCAAAAAATGAATGCCAAACTGACCAAATAACAGATGCCCGCTCTCTTAAGTTCTTTGAACATCACCATGAAATGGTGGTATTTGATGGACGTTTCCTCCAGGGTGTTGACTAAATTTAGTTTGCCATCATGAATTGCTCCTTTATAATGCATAAAATCAATTGGCCTGACAAAAACAGCATTTTTTTGTATCATTTTCTTTTTTTACACGAGCTAATTAAACATGTGAACTGCAGAATGATTTGCATGGAGCAGAGATAGATTAGCCCTCCCCCTTTAAATTCTGACCAAGCATGGCAGTCATGCTTCAGCACGACACACACACAGACACAGACACAGACACGCCCACGCACGCACGCACGCACGCACGCACGCACGCACGCACGCACGCACGCACGCACGCACGCACACACACACACACACACACACACACACACACACACACACACACACACACACACACATCTGGGACCTGGCAGCTGGGCTACCCAGACATGGCGCTTTCTGCTTCTGTTTTGCCGCACAACCCTTCTCCTCTGCTCTCCCTCCTTCTACTCATAATTTTTTCTACATTTACGGACTGCAGGTGCTCTGCTTTGGGGAACTCTCAAAGCAGTGGGTATCTTATTATGGCGAGGCAATGGTGGAGAGTGACAGAACAGTGAGCCCCATGTGCTACGACAGGAAATGTTGGGCAATATGTGAAGCTCTTTGTATGAAAGCTGGTGAAAACCACAGGCTGTGAAACACCAACAAGCAGATCTGTTATCCGTAAATAAGTTTAAGAGAGAGCACAGGTCAGGCAGAGACAGGGAGAAGAGATGTGAAAGCAAACCAAATAGATTAAATAAGAGTTTTTCTGGACTGCAGGAGTGTCGGTGTTTCTGTTTTGTGACTTGTTAAGATGCTTTAAACGAGCTTCTGCAGGTCTAATGGTAAAGGGCTGACAAGCCAGGTGTCACCTTCCATTATCTTGAGTGATGCTACCTGTCTGCTGTTCATTCATTCTGAGAACTACAATTGCCTGCTTAAGAACAACAGAGAAGATGAGTCACAAAAAGATACTTATTAGGTTTTTGCAAGAACAAAAAAAGCAAACAAATTATTTACTTTATTTTTTTATCGGTCTTGTTTTTAATGTTTCAATAATTTTCTTTTTATAAATGTTTTATAATCTTAAAATGGTTCTAACAAGCATCTACATACTCTTTAAAGAAAACATGTATGAGGAGTGCTGAAAAGTGGCGGTGGTCTTCAAAATCAAGGTCAGCATTTAGGCAGATGTGGACAGGGATAAGCAGATGCACAGAACTGAACGACTAAATGCGCTCATCAATCATGGGGAGAGCAGAGTAACTCTGAGGAATTGTGGGAAATAATCCTTCACCTGCATTTCGTTTAATTCCCAAATCGTTGAAAGGAGAAGTCAGCTAATGCACTCTTATGAGTGAGAGGGAACAGAAGAAAGCAGCGAGAGAGATGACTGAATTCTGGAAGACTGAGAAAATAAGCTGGACATTTCTTGAGTTGGCTCAAGGGATGTAGTGACACAAGCTATGTATCTGCAGGGTCAAGTGTGTATTTTTACACATTAAATTGTTTTCATAGCTCAGTTGACACCTGGAAACGGCATTTGTGAATAACATGATGACTGGATGATGAATGAGGTGCCAGAATGAATTGGGTGTGTAATTACACTTCAGCATTTGGATCTCTTGTGCTCCGATTCTGTTTCTCACAGTAGAAACACACACACACACACACACACACACACACACACACACATACACACACACACAGTCTCAGATTAACTGCCTGGGCAGCAGCTTCCTGATGTGTCAATGGTGTTAAAAGGTCAAATGGAATATATCTAAATCGGTGTCTATATCAACCGATAGAAAAAGTTGCACTGAAATTCTTACATTTCTGTAACAGTATCACAAAATCAAACGCTTTAAATAAAATTAAATGAAGAAATGCAAATTGGATCGCAATCATCTGAGGCCGGGAGGTTATAACATGATTAGATTAAGTTTTGTGGTGAAAGAGCATGTGAAACAGAAGACTGCTGAAACATCAGATGACCAGACCAATGAAATGTGCTGATGTGGAAAAGCTGAAGTGCCGAGCACAGCACATGAGATGGCAAGAGGAAGATACAGAGCGGAATGACTTATTCAGGAAGGGGGGGGGATCTCGAAATTAGCACAAATAGATTATCTGTCCTCCGGTTCCTGGCCTCAGCACGGCCCAAGCAGCCGGGAAAAAAAGAAAAACACATTGACTTCTCGGCGAATGACTGCCTGTCCGAGCAGCCAAGAAGGACCGCAATTAAACGATCAATCACCGTATCATCGATCCCCGTGGGAGACAATTGTATCCGGGCCTAACTAAAAATGCAACGGTTTTGCACAGATAACAGAAAAGCACGTGAAATTGAGTAACAGCTCTATAAAAGATATAGTAAACAGTGAGTAAACAGATTAATTTACACTTGATCATATTAAGAAACCTTTTTTGTTTGTTTTTTACTTAAATACATTTAATAATATATGTTGATTGAAATGCTTAACTTTTAATTTATATATATAGATAGATAGATAGATAGATAGATAGATAGATAGATAGATAGATAGATAGATAGATAGATAGATAGATAGATAGATAGATAGAGAAAGAGAGAGGGGGGGGGGGGGTAAAATATAAAAAAATATATTTTTTATAGATCCATGCTTCCACTTTTAGTTAATAAAGTAATGTCAAAAAGTTAATAAGCCACTGAAAGACCTGCTCAATGTACTCACGAGTAAACGAACCATCCAACCGCAAACTACTAAAACACAGTTAATGCTGATCTGTAAGATTTGCAAATTCAATTTCTGTACTGACTGTTTATAATGTAGCACACAACGATGCATCAATCTAAAAAGACAGCATGAAAGTTGTGATTCACAAATTAAAAGATGGTCTTTTAGACATGGCTGTTGAGTGAGACATTAACACCCCTCTTTATCTTCACTGCAAGCTAACCAGGAACAGTAGGAGTCTTCGGTTCTCCTGCAGACTATGTTTGAGAGAGAGGGCTGATGTATAATGTATACATTATACATCAGAATGAGTGAGGGCCAGCAGTGTGTCAGAGGAGACAGAGTCAGACTCAAGCTGTTCCTCTAGGAGCCTGCTTCATCCCTCCTTTAATTACACTCTATTGATCAAACACAGATGGAGGGGGAATGAGGGATGAAGAACAAGAAAGAAAGACATGGAAGGACAGGGAGACAGAAGTGTTGGGTGTAGTTTTTAGTTTAAACTCAATAGTTTATTGAGACTTTTTCTTTTAACAGTTTTAAATTTCAGTTATTGCACTTTTGGAGAGAGTTTCATCATCTTGACTGCCGTAACCAGAGCCAATCCTCCCTATACGCAGAATACGCAAGCTGCGTAGGGCCCCCGAAACACCAGGAAACACCATCAAAGATGATTTCATTTTAGTTTAATTTTTGAATTTGACCAACGGCTATGAAAACATGAATGATAATAAATTGTAATGCGGTGCTGTCGTCGCCCTTTTTCTACATAAAAATCAGTCAAATGATGTAACGTGAATGTGGTAAAGTCTCTTGCTCGAGACAAATACAACGAGTTGAAAGCATAGCGAGCCGTGGAAGAGACACTGTTTTCGAGCGCCTTCTGCAAGTGCGATTTAAGACGGAGTGAAACGCGGACAAATGTGTTTCATTCGTAACCAATCCCCCCCCCCCCCCGGTCGTAACCAAACACAGCAATACTGAATGGAGGATGACAGACAGCCGCAGCGGAGAGAAGAGTTTAAGTGAACTTGACTTAAATACTAATCTCTACCTCACATTGAACTATGTAATGCTTCAGAACATTTGGAATATAGCGCACAAAAACGTTATGGTGCTTTATAATATTTTTGTGCCTTTCGTGGAGCTTAACAATAGCACAGAATACCATACGCACAATATCGGATTTGGATCAGTCTCGTCTGACCAATACCTGATCTGGCAGAAAATGACCATATCGGAGCAGATATCGATACTGAGTATCGGATCGGGGCATCCCTAATTAAATCATTATTAAAAAATATGGCATCTTAAAACAACAAACATTAGTGTGTGAGACATTGGACTAAATTATACCTTTTCCTCTCTTTTCTTTAATTTTGCTGACCTACTTAGCTCTATGTTCTAGGGCTGCATTTCGGCTCCTTTGTTTCATACCGATATAAACTGAATCTCTTCTGAGATCAGGAATTCCTGTGCTTGGGGTCATCTGCCTCATGCCAGACTTTAGTGGCTCACGCACCGTGAGGCAGAAAGATATTTCAGGGGATAAAGGAGCGTATGCTTCCTGTGAGTATGTGGAGGGAGATGAATCATGATTCTCCATGACAGGGAGGCTCAGAGAAAAACATACAACAACGAGCATGCTGCTGAACTCTGGATTACCTTTTTAGAAACAAGACTGACAAGTCCCTGCTCTCATAAATATCCGTCAGAGATGACATTCACCGATCATCACTGTGCACCATTAAAGAAAACACAGCCTAGAGGGAGGTTTAAAATTTACAGCCTTCTGTGATCAACATTTCATGGGCCATCTTCACCCACTAACAGGTTTAGAAACATCCACATTTTCAACACACAGCATTGTACACTCTGATATGAAGTTTGATGTAGATTAAGACTTTCTCTGCCTACTTTCCGCAGTCTAATTACTCTATGATAAAAAAAATTGATTGCTAACTTTTTACTGAATATTATGTAGAATATCCTGTACTATGTTAGAGGTCTGCACAGGCTTTAAGTGAAGACCAAACCCGGCCTGTACCCGAGATCGTCTGACCCCGATTGGCACAGTTAGATTTAGAGCCCGAACCCGACCCGAACCTGAAATATTTTTTTTCCCCACAACGAATAGCCAACAAAAAAAAAGACAAAAGTCTGTATTTCACGACTGTATGCAATGGTCAGTAAACAAATACACAAAGAAACAGATTCATCAAGACTCAGCCATTTCATAAGGCAAAATAAAAAACACTTACCAGTTATGAAAGTTTATGAACATCAGGTGCAGCGGTCGCATACATTCTGCCGAGTTTATGAATGGTTGTATGGACAAGATGATAATTATTGCATCATGCAAATTATAGTTATTTTTGTCAGTTAAGGCTCATTAGCATTCGGCCTACTTTAAATCAGACTTAAGTAAGATCGTATTTATTTGAATTAATTAATAATTTATTTGAATTAGCGAGAAAGAGAGAGAGAGAGAGAGAGAGAGAGAGAGAGAGAGAGAGAGAGAGAGAGAGAGAGAGAGAGAGAGAGAGAGAGAGAGAGACTTTTAAACCCCTTTTATTCAAAACAATTTAAGGGTTCGAAAACTTACATGATTAACAACATACATTACAAACAAATAACCAAAGACAACCATTTCACCAATTAAAAACTAAACTTCCATCTTCACTCACAGACACTAATGCCTCTCTCACACCCCACCTCCATTCAAAAAAAGCAACATACTGAAAAGCATCAATACACTGATAATGTTGCTTTTTTTGAGAGAGAGAGAGGGAGAGAGAGAGAGAGAGAGAGAGAGAGAGATGAAAGTTGCGTTTGCATGTGAACCTGCTTCTGCGTGTTTCTCTCTACAAGCAATGAGGCTTAGTTACTTCAAAAACAGCGATTTTACCCCCTCATTGCAGAGAAATATAATGTTGCGAGTCAGTAGCCTATCGAAGCTATTTTACTAATAAAAGTTGCCGTGCTGTTTATGCGCTGCGCGATCTCTGATATCTGTGTGCAATAATGTGTGTGTGTGTGTGTGCGTCTATGAAAACAGCATAGCCTCTGCATATAATTTTGGTTTAGCTACAAACCCGAATCCGACCCGAGCCCGAAGCTATCCATTAAACATTACTCATAAACCGAAATACTTTTAGTTTTCAGGTCGGGTTCGTGTTAATGTTTAATGGATAGAAGACCTCTATACTATGTGCACTATTAATATCTATATATATATAATACATTATTAAAATTTTGGTGTATTTTGAAATGAAAATTTCAATATTTTGAAACCATTAAATACTTTCTTTGAATGAATTAGCATTCTTCTTATTGACCTCTGACACTAATGTGATGAACAGGCAGGGACAGATGCTGAACTTAATCTTGTCTCTTCGTTAAGACTAAAATAAATGTAAGCATGTAGGTGAAATGAGATGGATACATGTATAATTAGAGAATTAACTCCTGTTTATAGCCTGGGTGTCAGAACAGTGAATTTCACAGTCTTGAGATTGATCACAGGGTGTCAAAATTACAACGTTTCAGAACACTGCAAAAAATCATGACTATGCAGGAGTTTACTAAAACATGAAGAACAATCTAAAAAAGCTTTCTAATTTCAATAAGGTTCTCATTCTGTAAAACACACACACACACACACACACACACATAGAGACACACAGACACACACACTGAAATTAAAGAGTTAACGAGAACAGTAGTTTTTGTTTGATTCCCAAAGTACATATTTGCACTTAAACTAAATCTTTCCCCCAGATCTTTTTTATGTATTGTTAAAAATAATTGTAATACCACTACACTGTAGTTCTGTCTAACTCTTTAAATAAATCAAGCCTATGCATAAAACATTCCCCTAAAAATATAAAGTGAAGTACACCTACCCTGCCTCCCAATACACAGAACTACAGAATGAGAAATGGTTTGTTAAGAAAACGAAGATAAGAAAAGAGCCGAAGGCAACAAACCCCAACCAAAATTTGACTGCAACTGAGTTAAATGTCTTACCTGCCATGTACTTTAATGTCAGAGATGGCGTAGAAGTATCTGGAAAGGTTGTTCTCATCCACCATGGTGGCGCCCGTGGCAGGCCTGAGCAGACGTATGCGCAGGTCAGTAATGGTGAAAAAGTCTCTTAGGTTTTTGGTGGTGTCCAGTTGTCCATACAGCGAGGCCATATTGTGCAGCTTGGGGCCAGCGAACAGTGCGAAGCGGTCTTTGACTTCGAAGCGTACAGTCTTGTCATTCTTCCACACGTAACCTCTGGAATAGTCCTCAGTGCAGATAATGTCCAGCAACGTGTGCTGGGTAATGTCCCTCACCGTTTTAGGCTCCATAGTGAAAGCATCAAGGCAGTCGGTAGCGTAGAACTGGTAAGGCTGCCAGCTACGTCCATAGTCCAGAGACTTCTCCAGAACCATCTGCTCTGGCCGACCCGACTCAAAAGTGAAGACAATGTCGTCGGTCAGCTCAATGGTCTTGTTCCATGACAGCGTTATGTTGACTGCCAGAGGTTTAGGGTACTTCTTCCAGGAGGTGGACTGCCAGAAAGTAGTGGGGTTGCGGCCCTCAAAGTCGAACATGAGCTCAGGGGGGTGGGCCAGCTCTTCTGTGGCTGCGTCGCACTCGTTGTTGCACATATAGGGGTTTTCCTACAAGATAAAGCAAATAAAGAACACAACAGTTAAATGAGAATCCAAACTAAAGGGCTTTTAAAAAAAGTGCTTTTTATTGGGTGCACATACTGTATGGGGTATAGGTTGGTGCAGGCAAATTAAACGAAGACAATTTGTATTTCAAAGGCACTGGCCTTGGTGGTACATGAGTGATATTATGGATACAAGGCATTGGTTGAAACTATTCTCCAGCTGTTGGCGAAATCCAAATAAGGACTGGCCATTAAACGCCCAAAGACTCATATATATATTTTATAGAGCCATTTAAAGTCAAGATCCCTCATGCAGACAACCAGTAAAACCAGTCTTGTTTTGAACATAATTTATGAGAAGATTATTCCCTGTTTTAAGTTCCATCAACCCATGATAATAAAGAACAAGAAAATTGAGTCTCTAAAGAGGTAAAAATGGACAGGGATTCATGTTAAAATGCTCATTAAAAAGAGAAAAATATGAAGGTCAGACTGACAAAATGTGAATAATACACTCTCCTCAAGTCATTCTTTTGCATAAAGGCTACCTTGTTCTGCACCTTGAGGTAAGGACACCCAAAGGTGCACTATATTTGTCAGCCACTGCTGACAGGTGAAAATATACCATGGATCTGCAATTCAGAAAGAGGCATTGAAACAAGAGTGCTTCTGGTTTGCATGAAGACAGTATGCCCTAATGTCACTGTCCTTCCTCACACTGCAGCATCCTCTCAAACTAATCAGTGTACTGGTATGTTCTGTTGCACCACATGCTGGTGTACACTAAGCAGGGGCTCATGAGGCTGTTATACAGTCGGGGGGCGTTGGTGTCCTCCAGGAAATACTCCTCAAGAGGAACGAGCTCCAATTTATCTGAACAAGAAACACAGCAGCTGATTAAGTGGTAGATGTCTATCTCTCTGCGGGAATCCACAGGCCTGGACGCTGGGGAAGAGCATGGTGATAAAGGATAGGTGGAGAAAGGGACTGCAGAGAAGAAAATGAGCGACACAGTGGCAGAGGTACACAGGGAAAAAAAAAGGAGTGCTTCTGTTAATAGGCTTTTCCTCTTGCCTTGTCCTCTAAGGCAATGTGACAATGAAGCCAAGACAACCATTTAACCTCTTAATTCTGACAAAGTGGCATTAATATGCTCTCCAGCCAGTCCTCTACAGCCGTGCACATAAGCCTAGAGAATGATCAGACCTACCAGTGAGTCCACATGCCTCTCACTAGACCATCCAGTCAGGAGGGCAGAGCTGTTCATTCATGCTATTCTATCTCAGCGTGTGCTTCAGGCACTAGCCTTCCTACGAAGATAATAACTAATTGGTGTCTATAGCACTCTATATTTAGCTAGCAAGCATCAATTTAACTATTGCTTATACTTGGAGTGTGTGATTAAGTGATTTAAACAAAACCATTCCCCAAAGAATCAAGCTAAATTAAGCTAAAATGATGTTAGTGTTTTGAACATGAATGATAACTCCTATTCCACAGCTTGGTGAGGAGAGGTGTGCAATTCATTTTCCTCCTGGAAGACAATAAAATAGGAAAACAAATTGCATAGACTTTCATTGATGCTGTATTTATTAAGACTTGAAGATGGGCAACCACCCAGAATTTCCTAACAACTGCTAATAACAACTGCTGCTATGCAAAAAAAATAATAATCAGAACACCTGATTTACTGCACGAAAATCTCCATCCCAGTAAAGTATGGTAAAGTAAGTTGCGCATGGACAAGCACAATGATAAATCTTTGGAAAAAATGGTTGTGCATATTTTGACAAGTGACAATCAGAACATATTTTCTGCAAGAATCTGGATCAATAAGTGTTTTTTTTTTGCCTACCTAGCACAATTTAATGAAAACGGAAGATTCAAAATAGAAAATATATTAAGACACCAAGGCTGATTATGAGAATAATTATATTAGATAATAATAAAGTCATAGTCAAAGAGAGAGACAGATTTCATAGTAAGTGTAAAGAATCAGCCTAAGCTTTCAAATATTATAGTATCTCCACAGATAATTATATTTAAAGGGGTCATACGATGCTTTTATAAAAGATCATTGTTTTGTGTAACATAATTTGTTGACATGCTTTAATGTTAAAAAAACACATTATTTTTCAAATACTGTACATTATTGTAGATGTCCTCTATGCCCAGCCTCTCTCAAACGCAGTTTTCTACATAGCCCCTCTTTCAAACAAGCGCAGTCTGCTCTGATTGGTCAGCTGACCCAGTGCATTGTGATTGGCCGAACACCACAAGCACTAGTCGGAAATGTAACACCCCTTACAATAATCACGAGCTTCAGCTTTCAAAATGAATGTAAAGACAGTTAATAATGTCCGTAGTTTTTTTTTATCTTAATGATTCCTAACAGCATCTAAATCTGCTTTTGCATTCGCACAGAAACACACAGCATCTCCCTGACACAGCTGCATCAACACTACAGCAGATACTGAAACATGCCTTCTTTCTTTGCGTGTACATTTGTGCCGCATTATGCAAACATTTCCACATCGTGATGTAGACGTGGGGGCGTGTTTGAATGAGGTGTCTTAGCCCGGATCAGCCTTCTATTTTATATAGAATAAATCATTTTGTGGGAGACTTTGAGCTTTGTAACTCTGCAGATCTTATAAATAGACAAACAGCTACATCCCACATTAAAGAAAAGGAAAAATAGAAATCACATCATATGACCCCTTTAAGGTCCACAATCTGATTTCCTTTCACCAACATACACTTATAGATCTACACATTCTCACAAGCTTGTTATTTTTATTTATTTTTCTATCTACAGGGCAGTAATCTGTAGTGCTGCAGCTGCAAAAGTAAAGGTTGATGTGAGGAAATAGTCTGCACAGTAATGCCTTATAAAGATTAATTAGATTTTTTTCCAGTCACTGCAAATTTATCAGAAAGAGACATCACCTTTAAATGCAGCCCTTGAAAAGCAAAGTTTCCAGTTTGTTCATGCCACCGAGAGCTTTAACTCACATTGACTCACATTCGAACAACTGACATAGCTGCCACAATGACAAAGATCAGTAATTACTAAATATGTTTATATTAATCCTAAACTGATCAGAACACCCAGGATACGTGGAGCAGGGATTGTGATGGCTGAGCGTATTTGGAAAAGCAGACAGCTTTCTGTGAATTGGTGCTAATGACAGTGTAAGGCTCCAAACCGTGTAAGGTTAATCCCATTCACAAAGAGCTTGAAGAAGTCTGATGAACAAGAAAGAGGGCCAGAGATAGAGAGAAAGCAAGGCGAGAGAAATAAAAATAGAAAGAGAGATGTGCTGAACATGTGCTGGTTCTAATCCGAGCCTGTTGTCCCCATTAGATGTGTTCTGGGTAATTTGACACCAACAAACACTCGTCATGAATCACCTCACACTTGATTCCTAAACACAGCCTTAAAAAA
Source organism: Oxygymnocypris stewartii (assembly GCA_003573665.1). Lineage (NCBI taxonomy): Eukaryota > Metazoa > Chordata > Actinopteri > Cypriniformes > Cyprinidae > Oxygymnocypris > Oxygymnocypris stewartii. The sequence goes on from QVTF01025613.1 coordinate 122,799, forward strand.
AAACACGGTCCGTCCTCCAAATGCCATTTGTCTGTTAAGTGCCTGGCAGAGCATTTTTCTCACGGCTGATCATACATCGCTGTAGAATGAAGATGTATTATCAAAGCAATAATTTGTCTCAAACAGAAGAGTGCAAATTAAAGCCATGTCAAAAGCCTGCCTCTTCACAGCCACAATCAACAGTGTATGCTTACACTCAGTAATGACTCCCATTATTTCCCTGCTGATAATCTCAAGCATTGAGGGATCAAGACTGAAGGCGCTTTCACATGACTCATGTCAACATTTCTCAGTGCACTGAACTCTATGTAGCATCTGCAACTTTGCCACTCCCTGGCATGGAGGTTATTGTAGCATGACTCTCAGAGAGTATTAACTATGGCCCCGTTTGCCACTGACCATTTGAACTGCAGTCAGTGATTGCAGGGGAATTTGCATGATGTATCAATACATGGGTTGTGCACCACTCAGAATTGAACTGAGAATGCCAATTTCTGAACTGCATTCGAATTTGAAAGTAAGTTAGTTGAATTAAATCAAAATATAACATAAAATTGTTTCAATTTAACATTACTGTCAAGACACTGGTAGTAGTTTAGGACCAATCTTGACCAAGCCACATGAAAAAGTATTATTCAGGTGGAAATTTCTGGTCAAAGGCAGAAGTAAATGAGATACGACTGTCCCACTGGCAGGCATATGGAGCTTATAATATGACAAAACTATTTGAATTTGAATTGTGTAAATTTGAATTATTGACAAGTGTCATTTAACAAAACTGAATATTATGTGTCATTTAACATAGTTGTGAAGTAGATTTTTTGTTAACTTGAATAATGAACATTTGAAATTTAACACAATTATTTTTTTTATGGCAGTTTTAATAATAATAATATGTTACATTTATATAGCGCTTTTCTAGACACTCAAAGCGCTTTACATAGTAATTTCTAATAGACATGTATTTTCAGACAGTGGAGTTTTGATTCTGAATTCTTTTGACTGCAAATATCCAGTTTTGATAATTTACACTTGTCAATAATACAAATTTACACAATTCAAATTAAAATAGTTTTGTCACATTATAAGCTCCATACAGGCAAGGCTTCAGATTACCAGATCACCAATGTGACCGAATAAATTTACTGTGGCTGACAGCAGATTGTGATATATAAGACCAACCGACAGATGTTTGTGACATGTAACCCAGATCACAGGCTGCTGTCTGTGTCTATTTCTCTTTTTTTTCCCACTCGATGGACCTATGACGAACACAAATGTGCAAATGTGTGTACACACACGCCAACACATCAATATGCATCGCAACACAGCAAGCGTATTGTCTGTTCCATCACTCTCTTGCCATGCTTTTCACGTATTTGATTGTGGCTGTTTTGAGCTCTTCAGAAATGACAAATAGATCAATATCGTTTCATTGGAATGAAATTACTATGCAGCGGCCACACTGAGATCAGTTCTCACGTTGTGAAATCTACTGTGTAATTGTCTCAGCTAAAGGAGAGCAGTGTGAAGAGCGATTTCTCCTCGATCGTTTCAAATGTTAATGTCTAATCTGTCAGAGGCCATTTTTCCAGACCGCATGATAGGCTCAGGTCAGGCTTTTTGCATATCTCTTTTCCTGGCGCTGACATTAAATGATTTAAATCAAATATGTTCACATGACACGACATTAGCCACTAAATTACAAAGGAGCAAATTTGATTTTAAGAGCACGCTTGCAGGTGTTACAAACACAAGGGTCTGGGCATGTAATTTCCCTCGATCTCTTTTTCTCTTTCTGTCTCTCTCTCCCTCCCCAGACTGCGTTAAATCCATCACTTGTGCATAAATGAGACCTTGGTGGAGGGATAGATTTCTCCAAGGCCATCGGTTTGATTGAAGCTCCGACTCTTTTTCAATCTGCCTCTGTGCTCTCGCAAACACCTTTGAGCTCGTCCTGCAGAACGGCAACAAATGTACTTGGGCTTCACCGTGACGCTGCTTGAATACAGGAAACACAGATTACTGTCTGTGATAGACCCCAGGGTAAATTACATTTCCACCAAGAATTACATTCACATTTTCAAACTAGAGGTCAACAAGACGAGATAGCAGACAAAAAGAAAAGCCAGTTCAATCCCCACCTGCCTAATGCATTGACACATAAATACTCTGCCTGTATTTAACATATGCACACACGTCAGCATGTTCAGGGCTTTTCCCATGGGTTTTAGTAATAGTAATTCTAATTCAAGAAGTAAATGAGGTAAGTGACGTGAGCTGATCAAATCTAGTTAGTGCTGCATGCATCACTATTATTATTACTCATACTCATTACAACAATCCTCTAACCTTCACAGGTAAGTAATACAGTTTTGCCCATAGCTTATTTACCATGTTTGCTACAGTACTGAATCAAGAATCAATAAAACAATGCAGCTTTCACTTGATGGATGATGAAATGTCGAAAAAAAAGATAAATTGAAGGACGAAGCTGAGACATTCATCAGTATTAGACAGACAGACAGACAGACAGACAGACAGACAGACAGACAGACAGACAGACAGACAGACAGACAGACAGACAGACAGATAGACAGACAGATAGATAGATAGATAGATAGATAGATAGATAGATAGATAGATAGATAGATAGATAGATAGATAGATAATGGATGGATGGATAGATAAAAAATACTGAGAACTTCATAGCAACACCTGAGATAATATTGTTCTTCTGTGTATTAAAAAAAAGATATAACATATAATTTTAGATGGTCTGGGTGACTTCCCTATGGACACACGGTGAGAAATGGAAAAAAAAATCACCACTTAAGAGGCTGTTTTCACAGATGCAGATCACACTTACTGGCTTCAAATATGTCAAGGTGATTCCTTGAGGGATGAAAAGTGAATGGCTGCCTGAACTTTTACAAAATGGACTTAGTAAAGCACGTAAAGCACCACACGAGAGCAGAGCTTTGAAGATGAAGCCTCGTTCTTATATCAGTTGTTTATCAAAAGCTCACCACTGCTGTAATTATTAATGGATTTCTGCTGCCATTTAGCGATTAGAGTGATTACATGTCAGATCTCAAGCTGATGTGTTGTGGCAGCAGAAATCTCTCCGGCTTGCAGTTGTGTCTGTTTGTTGTGCTGGGTCAACATTGTCAGGGCCAGAGGTTCAAACTCTTTGATAGCTTGAAAATGAGTGTACGAATGAAGTCAGAACGAAGTTAGACGCTCCACCCCTAATGTTCTGCGTAGTAATAAAGAGAACTTCAAGTACTGATAATTATTTCCTCTTTTCAATGCCATAAAGATTGTCCATTTATTTTCTTCATAAAAAGACTCAGCAATTACATGCAGGGAAGCACCCATAGCTGATCTCATTAGACAATCACAAAAGATAAAAAACACCACACAAAGTTGTCTGATAACCTGCCTCGCTCAGTTATTCTTTCTTTTGATCTGCCAGAACTAATCAGCAATATTACTACAGAGCACAGAATCACATTACACTTATTTGATTTTTACAATCAAAAATACTTAACTTTAAACCAAAGTCTGACATACCAAACATACACTCCTTAAAGTGGAAATGAAGCAGTCAAGTTTAAATTATTTGGGAAAATAACTTCCATTTTAACAAAAAAATATATAACAAACATGACATCACAGAGGACCTCACCTGGACTACCAACACCAAGTCTATCTCCAAGAAGGCACAACAGCGCCTACACTTTCTCCGCCGGCTGAAAAGAGCAAGCCTGCCTCCACCCATCCTCACCACCTTCTACAGGGGTACCATTGAGAGCGTGCTGACCAGCTGCATCACTGTCTGGTACGGAAACTGCTGTGCAGCAGACCGCAAGACCCTCCAGCGGACAGTGAACACCGCTGCAAAAATCATTGGTGCCTCTCTCCCCTCCATCCTGGACATTTTCCTTACACGATGCTCCAGCAAAGCAAAAAGTATCGTGGAGGACCCCACCCACCCCTCCCACAGTCTCTTCCAGCTCCTACCCTCAGGTAGACGGTACCGGAGTATCAGAGCCCGCTCCGCCAGACTGCTCAACAGCTTTTCCCCCCAGGCTGTGAGAGCCCTGAACTCACATCACACCGCCCCTCTCTGAAACCCCAAACAACACCCCCCCCCCCCCCCCCCACCTTACCACATCTCAGGAAAAAACTGTTAAACTTTTATCTCTGTGGAATTCAGGTGAGCGGGCCTGCACAAGCCACCTGTAGCAACACCTGTAGCAACACACACATGCACTAGACACTTTCACACACCATTGTGTGTCCATAATCCCACAAAAGACTGACTGTAATATACGACTGTAATGTATGTATGTTTACTGGCTCATGCACCACAAATCACCTTACACTGTTCCCCAGCCAGCTGCTTGAATGTCTCTCTTTTGCACATGTACAGTATTTGAAGTCATCTGCACAGTTGTACAGTTTGTATTTTTTGTACAGTTTGTATTTTTTGTTTCCTGTTTTTTAGTTTATGTATAGGTAACCACTTTTATATATAGCATATGTATAGTCAAAGCTGACAGTAGGTTAGTAGGTTAGTTTGTGTATAGGTTTATACTGTTTTACTTCGTGTTGTATATCTGTATTTATGTAGCACCGTGGTCCTGTGAGGCACGACATCTCGTCCCACTATATGTCCACACATGTAGTGGAATGACAATAAAGCTCAACTTGAACTTGAACTTGAACTTGATTAATGTAACCATTTTAAAGGAACGAGGTTGTTTTGTTATAGCTTTTGGAGCACATTTGTGTGTTACATGAATCATGTTTGTTATGTTTTTTTTAATCAAAGTGGAAATCACTTTACTAAATAATGTAAACTAAAATGACTACTTCACTTCCACTTTAAAGGCATGCAGCATTTTCTTGCTCGTTTGAAATAAATCCAAAGTTCTGTCATGGAACCTAGATGACGCAGTCTGATAGGTCTAACTCAATCTGATATAATGACATCATCACATCTGGAGCAGCTGATTGGTACTATTTGTATCAGCAGCCAATGAGCTTGCTGCTCAACACTAAAATATTTGGCTAGTGCTTGCTGTAGCAGTTGCAGCACACTTCAGAAACCTGAGGTGCTATAAAGCACCATATCTTTAAAGGTACTATACATCACCTTTGTCAAATGGTGCTATGTAGAATCATAAGAGGTGCCATATTGCATTGTATTTCTTCAACTAAAATGATGCTAAACAGCACCAACAGTGGTTCTTTGGATCATAAAGAACCTTTACAGGGGCTTGACAGGTTCTTTGTATGGCAGTGGTGCTATAGAGCACATTGATCACTCCAAAGAACCGCCAAAGAACCACTGAAGCACCAAGAGTTGGTGCTATAGAGCACCAAAAGTGGTTTCCCCATGATTACAAGCCAAAGAACCACTTTTAGTGCTATCTAGCACATTTTTTAGAGAGTATGTGCAGCAGTAGTATTTCTTACATGCTCACAGCACCATATTGTGGATGTATTGGCTGTAGCAAGTCTCGGTAGCATATCTATTCCGCCAAGACCAAACACATTAACACTGTCATGTTCATTACCATACCAAACCCTTCAGAAAGTTGTCATGATAGAAATGAGAAATGAGAAACACTCTGTTTTTTAACGCAAGGCTAGATATTAGTATTCCATTCACAATTAAAATATATTTTTCCAATTAGTAGCTACAGGAAAATATGGGGACATTTGCCAAAAAAAATAGATATTTGTTTAGTGTATATAGCTCTGCATATCTTACCACGTTTATTTTTGAGTAACATTCCTGATCATTTCACTCTGATCTTAACAGTTTGTGTGGCACATTTCAATATGGATGTTTTGGGAAGCTTTTACAATGTAGGCTTTATGAGATGAGATGTGGAAGCACCACATTTATTGGATGTGACAGCAAATCTGAAACATAAATGTTATCCATTTCACATTCAAAGCATTTTGCCATTTATAACAGCGCTTATTTAAACATAGAAGCCTGTTGACAAAAATAGCCTGTCTAATTCTAAGGGTGTTTTTTTATACAAAATGTATAATAGGTTCAAATTCAGAAACGAGGAATTGGCTTGTTTTTTAATTCATGAGTTCAAATTTGAATTGCATTGGCCACATACCACAAAGACGCTGACCTGGAATTGAAATTGGAATGACAGGAGGATAAATTTACTATATTATAAACATTAAATTAGGACTTGAGAAAAATATGATAAAATATACAATATATTTTTATAAAATACTGGGACTGGAACAGTTGATAAACTGATTAAAGCAAATGTATTGGCTTTTACAGAATTATTTACACATTCTTTCATCGAGCCAACCACTGGGACCATCCACATCACGAGTCTCTCAGCGGTTAACAAAGCATAATTCACAGTGCATGATCGGGGCAACGGTGTGGGTTACTATGGCAGCAGAAGCTAAAGGCAAAGGCTGTCTATGGTGTCTTAGACCTGGTAATCCTGGCCTTGTCTCAAACTGACTGACAGATAATATTTCCTCTTTCTTCAGTACTTCTCCCTCTGTGTTTTCTTTATTCAGTTTGACGTTAATATTTTGCGTGTCTGCTTCACCGCTATGGCTGAATGAATGTGTCTCTGTGCTGACCGCATCCTCCTCTGAAGGTGCCCAGGATAGAAAACTCATTTCACCAAGTAAGGCGTTTAATTTTGCAGCATGTCCAAAAGACTAATATTTTTATGATAATAGTAATGGGCTAGATCTAAGGAGACAAACATTGGTTGTTGTCGAGATCCGCAAATCACATTGCCGCAATTCATAATGTCTTATAAAGATCTGCGATATGGACCCATGTTGTTCCTGCCAGCTACAACTTGCATTTTAAAAGTCATTTCTCAGCCATGTCTTTGGTGAATCTCTGTAAATAGCAGCCTGGGGGTTTCATTCAGGATAATTTCATAACAACTCTCCGGGTTTGTATCTTTTTGACAGGGAAATTGTCTCTTGATATGAGAAAACTTCCTTTGAAATCTCAGACCCTTAGAACAGCCATTCAACTCATGATACAGTTTCAGCTTAATTAAGAGTTGCTGTGCATTATTTTACTTTAATTACTGCTGACTGTGAGATCTCCCTTTGTGTTTAATCTGGTTTATGTTGCATTTCTGACACAATCTCAGAATAGCAAAAGGGGTTTGGCTGCTGAAAGAGTCAAAACAATTCAGTCAAATGTCCCTGTTTGACACCTTCTCCATTCCTGGATATAACAAGTTTTTTTGTGGCTGTATTTTGCAATTTTTTTCATGAGTCTGGAGCACTGTGGAATGATTAAACTGCAATATGATTTTGAATGTCAGTCTGTGTGAGACAGAGAGCTTCAGCGGTCTTTAAATTCTGCTCCTACCACCCCTGTAGATCAGTGAAGCCTCTTTGGCCCATCCGCCGGGGATTCTTTTACTCTTTTTCACTGAATGTGAAATATGATTGACAGATGACTCTAGGGACCATAGCACAATCCTCTGTACTCTGCTAGACTTATTCATGTGTGCACACAGCACACACACAAGCATCCTTTGTGTTTACAGAGACAGAAAGACAGGGGGTGAGAGAGCCAGACACTGAGAAAGAGCACTGCCTTGTTACATTGCGCCAAAAAAAAACACATTTAAAAGGTGAATATGCATTCTAAGCATGATTTTATTTTCCCATGTGTAATGAAACCAGGATGTCTTTCAGTCCAGACGGACTCATTTGCTTCCTGACAAGCTGCTATTAAAAACTTTAAAAGGACCAACTTGGCTGATTAACTCCACTCCTCAGAAATAAAAGATTAATTAAGCTCTCTTAAAGTGACTAATTAAGCCTTGAGACTAATCTAATGAGACAACCCAGAAAATAGCCTGAAAAGCCCTAAATTCTCATTCTACACTTGTCAGGGCTCAGCGTGGGGTCCACAAGAGCATGTGTTGGGAATCAAGTATGAAGAGTTCAAAGTGTCTAGTCAACATCGTACAATATTACAGAGATGGAAGTTTTCCATAATTCTTAAAAAAACTATGAATGAACTCATATTATTTTTAAACTTAGTTTTTCTCTACATACAGTAAATGGCTCCATGCAAGTTTTAATAGCACCACTCAATGAAACATTTCCATGAATTTGAATTTCTTAAAAATTCTGTGTAGAAAACAAGATGGTCTAGAATTCCTCAGTTTGAATGGTCCATCTTTTTTTACATCAAAGACAAAACTATTTATTCTCCCCTCTGGAATAGTGAGTTCACACTTCAGATACTGGAGATAACATCCTGACAAAACTATTGCACTGTTTTCAATAATGCCAATAATATGAAAATGTTTCTTGAGCACAAAATCAGTATATTAGAGTGATTTCTGAATGATGAAGACTGGAGCAATGACTAATGCCTCAGCTTTGCTATCAGAAGAATAAACTATATTTTCAAATAAATGCATATTATTTGATGTACATAAAAAGAAATATATCATTGAAGGACTTCAATAAAAAAATTTAAAATAGTACCAACCCACCTTGCTTCTGAGAATTATAATGCAGTGAAGCAATTGCATTCATAAAAGTTGTGGAGCAGCATTGAGAACAAGTTTCTCTCTTTCTGAATGTTTCTTTGTGTTTCTTTGTTTTCATGGTGAGTACACTTGGGTGAACTCTCTTTAAGGTTAATATTTTTCAAACGTAGAGTTGAGTTAGGTGTGTCCCACATGCTTTTTTATTATTTAAGTAATCTATAGGCCTGAAAGAACTTCAAAATCTGTGAACAAACTATAAAAAGAACAACTGAATGAACCTGCATAACCCTGCAAGCACTTCTACCCCACATTTATAAAAATGATTTGTTTCTGTGTTTTACATCTCTCTTACAGAACTGAACATTCCACTATATTCCGCTTCTTTCCTTTCTCTTATGTTTATTGTCAAACTTTTTTTCATTATTGATGTTTATTGTCAAACTATTTCTATCTCCTTTTCTGCTATTCCATCTGTTTCTCCAGCAGGCCCCTTAGCTCCGACTCTCTGTCTGACACATCTCTCCTTGAGATCGATGCAGCTGACAGCTCTGAATGAAGTTGATGCACATGTGTCTTGTATAATGCTGGCCTGGCAATAAGAGACCAGCACTAATGCAGCTATTCACAAACACATGCTTACACATAGAGAGAGGAGCGATCTTTCCTTCCCACACACACTACCCCACAGTAGCACATGTCTGTGCTATCTGCCACTGTATATTTCATGTCTCAAAGCTGCCCCAGATTCTGCTGCAGACTTTTGGCAACCATTGCCACAAAGGTTTGGGTTTAGTATGCAGATAATGTCTGGGGGGAAAAATCATTGGTGGTCAACAGCCAACATTGTAGTTGTATTCTCCAGAGAGGGATGCTGTTGTGTTGGCATCCTCAGAGGCTTAACCATGCTGGTCCAGCATCTAGACTCGATCAAAACCAGAAGTGACCTGCAAAACTCAACCAGGACATTTATGCTGATCTAAACATAACAATAAAAGACATTACTAATGATAACTAAAGACAAAAACTTGCTCTGCTAGGTTCAGCACCTGTGCTGTCAGTAAGCCAGGAAGTCAAGTCAAAGAATAGAAAAATCAAGAAAATCACTCCCGGCAAGCCTTGACATTACATCTATCTGAGGTAAAAGGCCAGGCCCAGAAGCATCTTGCATGACTCAGGGAGAGGTCCGAAAGAGTTTTATAGACCCCACGCAAAGCTCTTTGAGAGAAAAAAAATCATCAGCCATCATTTTGAAATGTTTTCTAAACAACAGCTCAGTTCGAAATGACAAATTCAGACAGGTACAAACACAAAACATTTAGCAAAAATCCTTAAAACAATCCCATGAAAAGCTTAAATGAATCAAAATAAAAAGGTTGTAAATAACATTACATTAAACCACTATCATGCTATCAAGGTTTCTTCTCTGAGAACACTTCTCTCCAGCGGAGCGTGTGTGGGGCTCTAGCCAGCGGCAGAGGGAGGTTGAGATATCCCTGCCAATCCCCCTCCATCCCTCCGGCCTCTGATGGGAATATGGAGCTCGCTACAAGTAATTAAATCAGCCGCCATTCAGCTGCATAACTGCCTAAATTACAAGAATGACAGTGAAAAGGAAACAGAGAAAAAAATCACATTGTGAATCTGTAATTGGTTTGAATCTAATTTGGCGTGCTACTGACATATTTGCAATGAATATATTTAGGCATTATCTACAGCACAATCAGCAATTTTGTACATAAAATATTATTTAAAGATGTCTGGTGCCATATAATGGCATAATGGTTCAACTGAAAGGACACTTCAGACCCATCGGCTTGATAATGCAGTCTGGACATGCATGAGGGTTCTTTTTAGTCAAACTGCGTTTAGCTGAGACATGCTGTGAAAGCGATCCTTCATTTGATGCTGGCAGACAGAGAGGAAGTGAGAATGCTCAGGCTGAATGTAGACTGGAGGGTGGTTTTAACTGTCCCCTGTCAGACAACACTACAGCTCACATTTATCAAGAATCAAAAACAGGTCTAGGGGAAGAATGTATGCAGATGTACACATGTACATAGTGCTGAGCCAGAGCCGGTGCTTAATTTACAGTCATCTGTTAGAACTGTCTGTTTTAAAAAACTCACTGGAGACCAACAATACTGCAACTAACTACATTACTATATAATCTTCCTACAAATAAAACTGCCACATAACAGCCTTAATGTTAAGAACATATTTTAGTATCCAAAGTAATTAAAATAAATATTTCTGCCAAAAACTAACCTTGGAAAAATGAATTAACAATCTTGTGAAGTGAAAAACTGTGAGATTGTAAGAAAAAAAATCTATTATTAAGGCATTTTAACTGAAAATCTGTCACTTCTGGCCAAAATACTAGTCTATAATCCTTAATAACACTTGCTCCAATTAAATTGTACAAGTGAATTATTTTTTTTTTTAGGGAAACTATTCCTTTAATTCAGCAATTGAATTGGTATTTTGTAGAGCAGTACATATTGTATGGTATTATATTTTTCCACCGGGCCGCACTATGGTCCAAGTGAAAGTCTCACGGGCTGCAGGCATGTAATTTACATATTACATAATCAATACAAACCAACCAGATGTATAATATTATTTATAGCCTAAATATTATGATATCTAAACAATTACATTTATTGAAATAAATAATTAGACTCACCATTAATAAAACACCTGATGCTGTCGGGAACCAATTTAGTGAAATTCTGCTCGAAAGGAGTAACAGCACAATGAAGTTACGATTGTAAGTTGCAGTCTGTAAGATGCTCACGGAAGTGTTACTTGACACATGACATTGCAGAAAGTGTGCATTCATAAATGTAGCCTATGTTGATCCAAATATGGAAAGCATTTTTGAATTTAATAATCTGAGGTTCTCTCCAGAGATGTTTTGCCACATTTCTATAATTAAGGAAGATTGCTGCGTAGTAGCCTATGGGTGTTTCTATTTGCCTGAACATCTTCAGTGTGAGTGGCGGGGCAAACGGAAAGTCGATGCCGAAAGTCAGCACACATTTCCACATTTAATTTTCTCCCTTAACACATTTGTCCATTCTCAATTTTACAGAACTAATGCCCGCTGATGACTATTTGAATTTAATTCTGCCAAAGTGCGCACTTGTAAGTGTTCGTTAAATGTGTAACATTAATTACGTAAGAAGCCTACATCTGCTCATGTCTGAAATAATATATGAAAAACTAAATTATTTTACATAACAAAACATTATAGCTTATATTTGTTTAGTACATTTTTTTATTAATTTATAAACTAAAATGAATTGTAAAACTGAAAAAAAAATTATTATGTTTAAGGGTCGCATTTGGATTCATCATTTGGGACATCATTTGCAAATATGCCTTCACCGGTCTGGAAGTTTTTCTCTGTGGCAGAGGAGGACAATGCCATTGCTATTTGTAACGCATGTTCAGCAAGGATTCCGAGAGGAGGAAAAAAGGCAACACAACAAATCTTATGTCTCACTTGAAAGGTCGTCATCGTGGCGAATTAACATTGCCGTATGTAATGCAAATGCAAATACATGCAAATACATACGAGCATCATCACTGTGTCTGTCACACAACTCTATTCAACTTTCGGGCTTAAACTGATAAAACTAACTTGAAAGTAGAAGCTCACGATTATGGTAAGGGGCGTTATATTTCCGACGCGTGCTTGGGGTGTTCGGCCAATCACAACGCACTGGATCAGTTGGCCAATCAGAGCAGACTGCACTTATTAGGACGCATTTGAGAGAGGCGGGGCATAGAGGAACTACAATAATGTACAGTATTTGAAAATAATTTTAGAAGAATAATATACAAGCGGATATAATTCATATCAAATTAGATAAATATGTTCAACTATGTTAAAAAAAATTATGCTTTTCAACATTAATTAACTCCATATATTAAATACATCAACACATTAACTTGACATCCTGTTAAAATATAACCTCACCATCTACACTTTCCATTGTTGAGTGACAATCACCTCCTTAATTACAGCGAGAAATGCAACATATTCAACTACATCATCTTGGTAAGTGAAACACCCTCCTGGGAAAACTCCACTGGCTTTTACCAAGCTATCAAACAAAACCACACTAAATTAAAAGGCAATGTGGCCACTGTGATACAAAGGAAAGAACACTGTTTGCTTATTAATTTTTAATTGTTGCACTTAACTGAATTGTTTCAGAAGATAATGCAGCACTGTGCGACTTCAGTTCATCTCCTGAGTGTTTCTTAGTAAATGTGAGATAAATCATCCTGGCAAACGTGTACGCAAGGCTCCTTCGCTCTCGAGGTTTGCAAGCAAGATATTTGTTCTTGTTAATTCTGTGAATGGAGACAATATTTGTTTCTAAATTTGTGCTGGCAGCAGCTACCTGAAACATATCTCAGTAACCACAAGCCCTAATAAGAGGGGGGAAACAAGGCACACAGACAGAAAAGGAGCTCACACTGTCACTTATTGGTTTCCATGTTACTGCTTGTTTTACTGTTGTTTCGTAACAGCTCTGTACTGACTCCCGAGTGACTGAGCTCACAAACTATTCTACACAGCTACAACACAAAAGCGGCTGCGGCTTTGTGATCATCTAAATTTATCTACAGAAATCAATAGTCCTAATGTGCAAAAGTGAAGAACATCAAACAGAATAGAATGAGACGATGGGTATCAGAGCTCGCTGTATTGGCAGATTTTTTAATCCTTTTTACGTAAAACACAAAAGAGGCTTAGAAGAGATAGATAAATGGATGCAAATGAAGGGGAAGGAGTGCCTGCAAATTCTGATTAAAAATATAATTACTAATGGCAAGAAAATGAGAGACAGATAAAGACCTGCAATTTTTTTTTATCTAAAAAAATATATATCCCCTTATCATTCGACTGGATTTTATTTAGACACAACTTCCTGTTACTGCCACTACCATATCTAAATTAACCTCCACAGTCCACACCTTTGCCTTCTCACTCTCTTTCTAACTTGTCTCCCAGGGCTGATTACTTCCCAGGTTGGATGTAATTTATCCCCTTAGCTGTCGAGGTGTGGGCCAGACTCCTCTCAGCTCTCTGTCAGATCTGAGGGACCAATGTTCTAAGGTTGTGACCGTAGTTAACTGGCTGTCCTTTTCGCCCACCCCGGGACAGCATGCATTGACACCATGAGTCAGCCTCCTGTCTGCTCCTGCACACCCCTGGGATGCACTGCCCTGGCTAAGGATATCGAGACTCATTTTTCAGATTCCATTAGTTTATAGAATACTGCTGTCAAATACATGGACATATTTGACTACAAACAGTGTGCAATGTCATGATGTGTCTGGCATGTGCAATGACCCTGCTGAGATTAGGGATGCAACGATTATATATTTTGCTGGTTCGATTATTGTCTGAGGAATAAAGATGGTTTTACGATTATGATGATTATTATGCATTTATTAATTTCCCAACATAGTACTAATATATAAAATCACATGAACGCTCTTTAGAAAGTGTTATTTATTGCTGGCTTTTGAAACAGAAATAACACAGTAACCAACAATACAGCACAAAATAACAATAAACAAAAGACAAACAAAAGTCCATCTCTCCCATTAGAATAAAGAAAATGTGACCGCTGCTCTGTAAACATCCATGGATTTCTCTTTTTAGAATAATAAATGGAAATAGATCTCAAAAGTATTTAATGTTTTCAGTTTGTACATTCTTTATTCTTTTGGACCTGGGGTAGAGAATTTGGAAACATGGTGAAAAATAAATCTTGTTGGTTTTTACTTATGAATAATACTACAACAGGGATAGTAAATAACAAAGTCAATGAAGTATTATATACAACTAATATTAACTTTATCCCACAGGGGAAACTGTTACTAATGATGGAAATAAACTGAAATATTATTGTAATCAATACAATACAATCCATACGTATTCATTTTAATAACCTTTATAATAAATCATATGATTTTACATGTGGCCTGAGAAAATCATGTCTATTGTTTTGGTTTGTGAGATCGGAGATTGCGCTGGGCATGTGTACATACATTCAGGAGGACACAAACTTCTTGAGAACGCTGCCCCTTGACTTTTATTAATACATTCGATTAAATAGCCTACTGGAGAGACACAGACGCAGGTAGGCTAATTCACACAGGCAACTGTCACCTCTCTCTCTCTCTCTCTCTCTCTCTCTCTCTCTCTTTCGATCGAATAATTAAAGTAGCTAAATGTTATAATTAATTAATTCAAATAAATGTGATCTTACCGCACTATTTCATCTCTTACTGATCTGAAGCATGCAGAATGCTGAGCTAACGAGCCGTAGCTTCGCGTCAGGTGGTTCTTGTCTTCATGTTGTGCATTATAATCATTCAATGTACAGCTAGACGGGCATTATCCCTTATGTATTTCGCTCTTTAGCAGCAGTTTTTTATGGCAATAATTAATTGACACCCTGGTCATTCTTGGTGTACCCAAAATGGTCCCACACTATCGACAAGCATTTCTCTGGTGGAAATAAAGCTTCCCTGTTTAGTCCCTCTATTACTAATCTAATGAGTGTAGTAGCCTCCCTGTCTCTGATAAGCACGTAATTTTAAACTTCTGCACTGCTAGTGTAACTTTGTTTTCGTTTTGTGCAAGCTGCAACAGTCCCTTTCCGTGCAACAGAAACACTCGGTTTTGCGGAACCTTTACAATGAATTAACTGTGACGTTTTAAAGCATGGTTAATCGCGGAACCGGTTAATCGCTGCATCCCTAGCTGAGATAATGTGTAATTGTTTACAACTAAACACAGCACTGAATAATATTTAATATCAACAGATTATGGGTAATTCAAAGTGTTTTTAGAGTAATGGCACAGACATGTTTAAGTATGTGGCTCAGACCAATGCATCCACGGGGGGCAAATGATAGATCATTTTGAATCCAGTAGACCCAAACCCATCTGCTCTTGAAACCGAAAGCAAGACTTTCTGATGACTCGCATAAGACACACAGAGAAAAATAAATGCTGAAAATTCAGATGCACTTATTGAGGAAAAAAGAAAACTCTAAATAAATAAACTAAAGGTGCCGGTGTTTGTGACAGCTGTCAGCAGTATTATTGAGTGAGTTTGTAATTGTCATGCAGCGGGTGGTTCATGGCCGAAAGGGAACGATTGAAGATGTTTTGGTGCTGCCAGTCAGAGACATATCAGCCTTCCAAAATGATCCACTGAATATTAATTAAAGGCAGAGTAAGCAATTTCTTGAAGCCAATGTTGATATTTGAAATCACCAAAAATAAAACAAGCCCTCACCCCAAAAGGGTTTCGTCCCTATTATGATAGATCCGCCCCACATATATGCCTACGCAACCCAGGCAACGAATAGTTCTGTGAAACATGAGGCGCTTTTCCACCGAAATTGCCTGGACAACTATGTCCCAGGAACATTCCCCCAGACCTGTTGCTGTCAACGTTTCCATCGTGGACTAAGTACCGAGAAGATTAAGCAAATAGTCTAGTGACTTAATGTTAGGTCTGCGTGTGTTTCTCAATACCAAGTACGCAAATTTCGGACTTGCATCCTCGGTAGTTCGGACTTCTCGAGTTAGACTCGGGAGTGTGAGCTCCCGCGGACGGAATGACGCAAGTCCGTAATTCTGCAAACAGCAGCGTACTTGATAACTTCAGTCAGCTCGCCTCGGCTACTGCAATCTTCTTTATTTTACAGACGAACTATATCAAACAACACTGCCTCTTTTCGTTTTCATTCAAACATATTAATAGCCGCAGAAATGTAGTTCAGGGAATGTGCATACATTACAATGAAACAAAATATTATATCAAACACTGCAAGTTTTCATTTTCATTTTAACATATCAATATAATAGTAGAATAAAGACAAAAGATCACCTGTTAGATTTACCCAAAACAAATTCTATCTTATGTTTAACCACTACAGAGACATCAGAGCCAGCGGTAAATGTCAGAAGGACTAGCCGAGGTTATGCTGCGCTCTTTGGGATACATGAGCATTGAGCGGCCAGTGATCGCATGGAGCTCACGTCTCCGAAATTGGCGAATAACATTTTCAAATAGACACTATTTTTTATAAATAAACCACAGATTTGAGTTCTAAACAACTATATTCTCGCCTGAAATACACGCGTCCAGTGTAGGCAGGCTTTAGCTGTCGCGGCGCGGCATGTCTGGTGTGGACACAGTGTTACTCACCTATCAAGAGGAAACAAAGCAACCTCGGCGTCCGATCGCAGGCCTTCCACTCCTTGAGTTCTCTCCAGCGCTGGAAAGCTGATCCGATCCAATATTTACACATGTCCTACTTCTTGCCTTATCGTTCCGCAGACGTTTTTCTCTTTTGTTTTTATCCGCCATCTCTATCTTTCTGTCACTCGGCTCGGCTGTTCACTGAACACTCTCTCCTCAATATCATGAGTAGACACGCCCCTTACTGCTGATTGGTTACAAGTTTATTTTGGTACTCGGCCCCGACTCAGTTTTCTAAAACGTTTTTGAAAAATTGCTTACCCTGCCTTTAAATTTGGCTCACTGAAAAAAGAGGCATGCCTAGGTTTGCTTCAAAATAAAAACTGGTGAAACATTAGATGTGTGTAAGTTAATGAGCGCTTGTATTCCTTACTGACCTCCTTTGATAGTAGTTGCATGTCTATGCCTTTTCATTATACCTCAGTTATTTGAATGCCATGTAACAGCAGATACAGAAAGCTTTGTGAATTATGCATGATGCATTGACAAATTCAGATATTCTGAACTACCACACAGAAGTTCTTGAAATTCTGCAGCTGAACACTTCAAATTAAATTAAGTCTCTTTATTAATCATACATTTTCATTTAAAAATAAATAGTTATATTTAACTAGATATTTTACTACTTGTTATAAACACAAATGCAACATATATTTTCATGGAACATAAATCGAATGGAAAGGAATAGTTTTTTTTTAAATAATAATTCTAAAAATAAGTGAAAATGAGATAGCTATTTACAATATATTTTATAAATATATATACTTTCTGTGCAACACCGTTTTACGTACCTTACTGCACGTTTTGGCCAAGTTTCAAAAAGAAATGTCCACTGAGTGGTGCTAAAACACAGGTTAAATACATGGCATGAAATGAATGAACCCTGGCCCGTTTTATTATGTAGATATAGATACATATTAAGTAATTGTGCGAAAATTACGCTTTATTAATCAAAACTAAATTTGTGTGAAAAGGAGTTAAAGATGTTGGAGTTTCACTGCCTCTAGTGTTTGTTTCTTTTGGAAACTACAGTAATATGTAGTTATTTGTACGTATTTCGTGTCTCGCTAAAAAGTGCACCCAGGTACTTAAATGCCATGAGAGCAGGTAGATATGTATATATATTAGGGGTGGGCATAGATTAATTTTTTTAATCTAGATTAATCTTGGAATTAATCTAGATTAAAATGGCTCATTTGAATTCTGCCGAAGGCATTCAGAATATGTGTGCTACCCAAATAATGGCTAAAAGTAAGTCTTTGAGAACGGGTTTCTCAAGCCAGGTGGCGCATTAGACCAGGGGCTCATCTCCTGTTTCCAAAATGCATCACAAACTGCTTGAGAAAGCTGTTCTACTATGATAATTGGTGATGAAAATAAACTATGTTCAATAAGATGTACTTGTGTTTACTAACTGTTTATTCAGTTAAACATGAATTTTGAACTGTAGGCCTACATAAGAGGTCGTGATGAACTGTTTACAGTTTCCATTGGGAAGCTTCTTAAAAATAAATTTTCCCTGAAGCAAACCCGGCGGCTTCATAGCTGCATCCATGTTAGCACGTCACGTCTGATGTGGTAATTTCACAGTAACGTTAGGCATACACACAGGTTCGAAGCAGAGGGTGACACGGGAGTGAATTCTCAAGTTCACATGAGACCTAAAGCGCATCCTGTTTGCTTAAAAGCGCAACGTTTCGTTGTTATTCTGAGTGCACACAAATAAACGTAGAGTCTTTACAGATTCGAAAGATGTATTAGGCTACTTTTATCTGTATGACCAAAAATGACGGAGATTTTAAGAGCAAGTGAGCGCACCGGAGCCTGTCCTGCAGCAAACGCGCTTCCACACAAACACTTCAATAGCGCACATTTCTCTAGGTTAACATCATATTGAGCGGCCATGTAAAGTTGCTACTACATACATCTTTCAGATGAAAAGCCATATTTGAGGTTGATGAATGATAGGTGAGCGTTTGGATGTCCTGCCCGATTGTATTACCACATAGACCAGCCGTTAACAATCTGTCCATCACGGACAGCGAGCCTCTAGTTCGAAGACTCGTTCTCGCCCCCTACAGTGCAATTCGGCTAGGTATACATCCGCGCTAAAATATCAGGGTGAAAGTCATCATAGCTTGCGTAGTATAGACCCAGCTCCCAACCCAACTTTGAGAATAGATTAACGGCGATATTTTTTTTATCGCCGATAAGAGTCTCACGTTAACGCAGCACGTTAACGCCGATAACGGCCCACCACTAATATATATATATATAAACATTTAAACTATGTAATAGTTACAGTTTAGCTCTAGAAATAGCAAAGTGGGATAAGCTGAACAAATTGCTGGTACAAACTGCTACATTACCTCATGCCCTATTATATTCGGTAGCATACAACTGAACATCAAATGTGTGTATTCCTTTTACAATCAGTGGTTTGTATAAAATGACTATTCAGAACATGTTAGAAGGCTGCATCTGTTGATCTCTTTGTCTTAATGTTAGCTCTTTTCTGTGCCATATGCTCATTAGAAGTTGAGGAACAGTGGCAAAACTGCAACCATGGGAAAGACTTCAAGAAGTAAGGCAGACAGAACAGTGTTCAGAAGAAGACTGGAATGGGATTGTAAAGGCTTTGCTTGTGCTGTCTTTGGTGTACATCTAACCTATCTTGGACTTCCAAAATACAGCACTAAGCCAGTAACTCAAACAGCTGCCAGACTACATATCACCACTGCATGCTAAGAAGGCTACTGAATGCCTGAATGCAGTCACACACCTTGATCCAGATCCTGAACCCTCAGCCTTTATGTCTCCTCTACCCGGATTTGAATCAGTCACACTTGAAGGAATGGTGAATGGAGAGGTGAATCCCCATGTGAAATCACCTAATGTCTAGTGTCCAACAGCAAAGCTATTCCTGTTCCACTTTTAGCCTAGATAAGCAACACAAGCAAGCTGATGGTTATTCAAAGATAATATTCTTCGGGTTTTAAACCCTGATTGAAAATGAGTGCAAATATGCACACAACAAAATGTGCTATAAAATTAAGTTACAATTAAATAAACTCCCAATAATGTAGGTAATATCTGGCAAAAATTCATCAAACCGACATAACCTTAAAGTAATCTCTTTAATGAAAAGCGTTTACATGAAACAATTATGGCAGAAGACATGCCTAGCCTTCCACATTGCCAGTTTAAAAATAGACAGCCGAAACAACTTTGGATGGAGATAATTCTGTAGAAAGGCCTGTCGACTGGGGAGAAGAGCGGCTTATGCTGTGTTCTTATCTACGAGCAGAATAAACCCAGACGCCGTGACACATGGCACGCTGGCACACACCTCTGCTTTCATCCATTCTCTGAAAGCAGAACAGAGGTCAAAAGCATTACCCGAATTCAGTGCCAGTGTAAAGCACTGCTAGACATCTTTAGCGTCACATACTATGACATTCTAAATAGGTTTGCTCTCAGCAGCAGAGAAGAACATGCTCTGATAACACTGACGTCCAAGCGAATGTGCTATTAAATTGGCAGAAGGCTCTTACAAAGTTCATACAGAGAATCATTTAAACCTGGTTTTGAAGCATTGTACCTTGTTTGCCAATAGCAAGAATATGTGGCGTTACGTTTTTTTAATTGAGCTTATCATAGTTAAGTGTAAACTACACCGAAAGCTTTAGGCAACCATAATGGGCCTTGCACTCATGGCTCACTCTAGAGGAAATGTCTGAGGGGAAATACATTAGGAGTAGTAATTAGGATTATTAGCAGGGTGTAATTTGCTCAAGAGGGAATAAAACAAATTGCTGAGGCGTTTCTAAGCTAAATCGAAAATGAATACAAAATGAATGGCATGATGAATAGAGGGATTTTACAATTGTTGACACGATGGACCCTGGTGTCACCACCAAACCACCTAATGAGTGGAGAGCACTGCAGGGTCCACACATATTGCGTCAGATACTGTAAATGCTGACCTGTGGTTTTCTAGCAGCTGTATTTTCTGTTCATATTCTCTAAGGCCATATGAGTTATTAAATAAAAACAAAAGAGCCATAATCATAATTTGCATGCATCTGATTTGTGATTAAAAATCTGAACCTGAAAAAAAAAAAAAACCCATTTGTAATCACTTTTTTTGGATAAGGAAGGATGGTTCTGATGGGAGTTTTTGTTCTAAGTAAGTCGTCCTCAAAACGGATTTACATTCTCAAAAGTTTTTCCTCATGCATGCAAGGTTTTGTTCTTCTTTCTCTATGGCTGCTTCACTGTGAAAGAGCAGCTTGAAACAATAGAAGCTATGAGACAAGGCCCTAATGAGATTTCCACAAATTCCAGCATACATCAGAGAAAATAGCCCGTAGTATGGCGGCTGTCGTTTTGAGCTATGAAGTTTGGTGGGGAGGGAGAGAACAAACACATTAAACACCATTAAAGAGCCCCTTAACACGCCCCGAGATGAGCCGTTACTCCCAGAGCAACATCTGAGGCTCAATGTGTGTCACTAAATCACTTCATTTCTATTCTCTAATGTGCAGCATGAGGATACATAATCCATTTTCAAGCTACGGCTTTTGAAAACGACGACCCGCTGAAGTTACAAGAGTTTCACTTTACGTAGTCTTCCCTAACCTATGGACAAAGATACACCCCTATACACGAAAATACGTGGATAGCGACTAAAAATGATGAACAATGCCCTCACTTTCTTCTATGAGATGATTAAAATTAAAGAAAAGCATATAATAAAAGGCAATGCTGCCTTAGACAAGCTGTGTGGTTTGTGGTTAGGACAAGAAAGGAGAGATAGAGGTGAGGAAGAGAAGGGGTATAATCAGTTCAACCAGAATATTTTAGGAAATTGGTATGGTCATGATGTCACAACCACAGGCAATTCACATATCAGTACAGTAGTTTATTTATTTATTTATTAGCATATAGAATGTGGGAAATAACCTTATTAAAAACTACATTTACATTTTTCATACAAGAAACCATATAAAACTATTAAAATGTATTTTCAGAGTAAAAAAAAATGCTACAAGAGTGTAGAATGTGGTATTTTCTCCAGAAAAAAAGAAGAGTAGGTAAGGCAGAGGGGAGGAGTTTAAGAATAAAACATGTTTAAACAGAGGGGAGTGGAAAGGGAGAGGTTTAAATGCCAGACATGTACTGGCTGCTGCTTGCGGGATACACACTTGCAGACACAGCAGTCCATCCACCAACAGACTCAATTTACAGATTGGAGAGCAGCAATAAAGAGCTAACAATCTCACTACAGACATCACTTCTGTAACCGCTCAGTGTCACGTCCATTTCTCTTCCTCTCCTCGCCCTCCCAAGAAACTGTAATTTGATCCTGTTTTTTAATCAGGGTCTCACTAATTAAATGAAAGCTCTTGGGCCTCTCCTAATTTGGTCTTGGGACAGTCTCATTTGCACAGTAAATACTGATTCATATCAAAAAGTGTGCATTAAAGCTGCAGGTTGTCTCTTTAATTAAAGACTGAAACTGAATGTTCATGACAATGGATGGTAATAGGAATAGGCTATCATAATAAACAATAATGTAAACAAAAAATAAATATTAAAAACAAAAGAAAACAAAAAATATTATTCAAAATGTATATGTGTATACCAGAATATTTTCTTTTTTACAAAGTAATAAGGTTAATAGGCCCAACATAATAACTTCCAACCCAACCAGAATTTAGAGTCAGAAACACTGTTCTGGAAGTTTTTTTTTTTTACTTCTTAAATATCCATTAAGTGAATTAAATAAAGCAAGTGTCATAAATATTGGTATTAAATTTTGTGGTCTTCTGCAGAGGCAGTGTTCCACCTGACTGTCGAACTTAGGCTACTAGCAATAAGCTCAGAAGCACATTAGCAATTCATCAAAAAAGCAAATGTTATTCTGCAGCAAATATCTAGGGAAACATTTAGCATTTGATTCTCAGTTCTGATTGCATTGTTATTGATTTCAAATTTTCTCGGCACTGCCTGGGACAGATGTAACAGATCATTGCATTTCTGAACTGTCAGTCAGTTGAGGCGCTCTGTCTGGGGGCCAGTGAAGACAGCCAGAGTCTCTCTCTTTCTTTCTGTCTTCACACGGCTCTCAGAAAGAGAGATCCAGCCCTCGAGGCCAGCAAAGAGCCTCCTCAGCCCTTTTCTCATCGCCCAATATCCCTTGAAAAGACAGCTTTTTCCTTTTCTTTCCTCTCCTTGATAATGAATAGCTCTATTAATCCATCCTCCACTGACCATTCTGAAAAAGAGAGAAAACGAGAGAGATGGCTTGAATTGTGCATTTGTGAAGTTTCTTTTTTTCATCTTTTTTAATAAATTCCTTTTACCTCAGTCAAGAAACGTAGCTGTTTGTGGTCCATTGCCTATTTAAGGAGATCAATTTTATTTATCGATAAGGTCCTTCCTTTACTCAGCTTTTTATATATGTCTCCAATTAGACAGCTCTGACATCTAGAAACCGCACATACTCGTTAATCTCTCTGTCCCTTCACACATGCACAACAGGCATTTAATGTGGCTGGAACAGCAGATCTGGTCCTGTAAAACCCCATGACCCAGTGCAATGATACAGGACTTCGTGGATCTAATTCAGCAGTGCCCAAAACAATCCGTGTCCTCATACTGCACACAGGATGTTTCATTCAAGTGGATAACGTCTCGGTTACTTGCGTAACCCCCGTTCCCTGAAGGAGGGAACGGAGACGTAACGTCAGAGTGACTGACTAATGGGATCTCGCCGGAGAGCCCAATCACCTTCGAGTGTTAACAAAACAAGCCAATGACAGTTGGCGTGCATGTTTCGCCACGCGCACTCCGCCCCGCGGTGCGGGTATAAAAGGAGAGCGCGTGCAAACGCACATCAGTTTTTCGCTGAGGAGCCGAGACTGTGCCCCGGCCGTACAGCGGTGGTACAGCAACTATGGCGACGGGACGTTACGTCTCCGTTCCCTCCTTCAGGGAACGGGGGTTACGCAAGTAACCGAGACGTTCCCTATCAGTCAGTCACGTTCGACGTAACGTCAGAGTGACTGACTAATGGGATCCCTTGGAAAACGCCACTATTGCTGACCCCCTCCAGTGCTCTGCAGAAGCCGGCAAGTCCCCCCACACCAGTTGGGATGGATGATAGGACAGGGTTTAGGCAGAGATAATCGCACTGCTGTTCCACTCAGCGGGTAGAATACACTGGGAAAGCGTACCCCAAGTAGGGGGAAACGCTACGGAGCCACATCCCGCATAAGGAGGTATCATGTGGAGATTACACGTATGGACTGGCCAAGGGTAGTACCACATACGGGAGTCTCTGAGGTAGACCCAGCCCGCCTGGGGTGAGATAGCTACACAGCAGAGAAGGCAGAGGGTTCTGCCAGGGAAGACACGGGCTCACCATGGGGGGGGAGCCGTACCGTGGAAGAATACACATGTGGGATCATCAAGGGGGAATCACTACACATGGGCACCTAGCCCAGCACAAGGGTTGACCTTGGGCAACGTACGAGTACTGGACCTGGCGTCTGGTGCTCCGCCACACCTGACTGCCGAGGGTGCGGGAGGAACTTCAACAGGGTTCGCCGTGGGGAACTGAACTGAGAAGCAACAGGGCGCACGTATCCGGTCCGTAGAGGGGAATGGCGCAGCAAACGTGATTGACACCGAGCGGGTTCTAGTGTTACTGGCCATCCGAGACAAGTACACGGGAGGACACTGGCTCTATACGGAGATTGTAAAACCTCGCAAACGTATTAGGTGTCGCCCAGCCGGCAGCTTTACAAATGTCTGCTATTGAGGCGCCTCGCGCCAAAGCCCAAGAGGAAGCAACGCCTCTCGTAGAGTGTGCTCTCACACCAAGGGGGCACGGTAAGCGCCGGGCCTGATAGGCCAAGACTATAGCCTCCACTATCCAGTGGGCGAGTCTTTGTTTGGAGACAGCTCTTCCCTTCTGCTGTCCTCCGAAGCAGACAAAGAGCTGGTCTGAGGTCCTGAAGCTCTGCGTGCGGTCCACATAGATGCGCAAGGCACGAACGGGACAGAGCAGAGCAATGGCTGGGTCTGCCTCCTCCTGGGGCAGCGCTTGCAAGTTCACCACCTGGTCCCTGAAGGGCATGGTGGGAACTTTGGGCACATATCCAGGCCGGGGTCTCAGGACAACGTGAGAGTCAGCCGGCCCGAATTCTAGGCACGAATCGTCGACCGAAAATGCTTGCCGGTCCCCTACCCTCTTGACTGTGGCCAATGCCGAGAGGAGCACTGTCTTCAGAGACAGAAAGTTAAGCTCTACTGACTGCAGAGGCTCAAAGGGGGCCCCCCTCAAGGCCGACAGAACCGAGGGGAGATCCCAAGAGGGTACCAGGTGAGGGCGCGGAGGATTTAGCCTCCTTGCCCCTCTGAGGAACCTGATGACCAGGTCGTGTTTCCCCAGAGACTTACCGTCTACTGCATCGTGATGTGCGGCAATAGCGGCGACATACACTTTGAGGGTGGAGGGAGACAGCCTTCGCTCCAACCCATCCTGCAGAAAAGAAAGCACGACTGCGATCGAGCATCTACGGGGGTCCTCCCGGCGGGGAGAACACCAATTGACGAACAGGTTCCACTTCAGCCTGTAAGCTTGTCTCGTAGACAGAGCCCTGGCAGAAGTGATAGTGTTTACTACCGCTGGAGGTAGCCCACTTAGAACCTCCGCGTCCCGTCCAAGGACCATACGTGGAGGTTCCACAAGTCTGGGCGTGGGTGCCAGAGGGTGCCCCCTCTCTGAGAAAGTAGATCCCTCCTCAGAGGAATTTGCCAAGGAGGGCTGTCGCGAGGAGCATTAGTTCTGGGAACCAAGTCCGATTGGGCCAGTAAGGCACCACCAAGAGGACTTGCTCCTCGTCCTCCCTGACCTTGCACAGGGTCTGTGCGAGAAGGCTCACTGGGGGAAACGCATATTTGCGTAAGCCCCGAGGCCAGCTGCATGCCAGCGCATCCGTACCGAGGGTCCCCTCGGACAGGGAGAAAAACAACTGGCAGTGAGACGTGTCCGGGGAGGCAAACAGGTCTACCTGAGCGTCCCCGAAGCGTCTCCAAATCAGCTGGAGTACCTCGGGGTGGAGTCGCCATTCTCCCGGAAGGGCGTGCTGACGTGAGAGCTCGTCGGCTGCACGATTGAGCTCGCCTGGGACATGAACGGCGCGAAGCGACCTCAGATGCTTCTGACTCCAAAGGAGGAGATGGCGGGCGAGTTGCCACATGCGACGGGAGTGTAGACCGCCCTGGTGGTTGATGTACGCAACGGTCGCAGTGTTGTCCGAGCGGACCAGTATATGCTTCTCGTGTAGCAGCGTTCTGAAGCGGCGCAGAGCAAGCCATACTGCCAGCAACTCGAGGCAATTGATATGCCACTGCAGCTGGGGCCCTGTCCAGAGCCCCGCGGCTGCGTGCCCATTGCACATGGCCCCCCAGCCCGTGGCAGAGGCGTCTGTTGAAACAACAACATGCCTGGATACTTGCTCTAGGGGAACTCCTGCCCGAAGAAAGGCAAGGTCCGACCATGGGCTGAAGGTGCGACGGCAGGACGGGGTGAGTGAGACCCGGTATGTGCCGTGGCGCCATGCCCATCTCGGGACTCGGTCGTGGAGCCAACGCTGAAGCGGTCTCATATGAAGCAACCCGAGCGGCGTGATAGCGGCTGAGGATGCCATATGCCCCAGGAGCCTCTGAAAATGTTTCAGTGGAACCGCCCTCTTGCGCTGGAGAGACTCCAGGCATCTCAGCATTGACTGAGCACGCTCCTCTGAGAGACGTGCTGTGAGGTTGACCGAGTCCAACTCCATGCCGAGAAAAGAGATCCTCTGCGTAGGGGAGAGTTTGCTCTTTTCCCGGTTGACCTGAAGTCCCAACCGGCTGAGGTGACTGAGCACCATATCCCTGTGTTCGCACAACAGTGCTCGAGACTGGGCCAGTATGAGCCAGTCGTCGAGGTAGTTGAGGATACGAATGCCTGCTTCCCTTAACGGTACAAGGGCTGCTTCTACAACCTTGGTGAAGACACGAGGCGACAGGGATAGCCCGAAGGGAAGGGCCTTGTACTGGTATGCTCGCCCCTCGAACGCAAAGCGGAGAAACGGTCTGTGTCAAGGGAGGATCGAGACATGGAAGTAGGCGTCCTTCAGGTCGATTGCTGCAAACCAATCGAAGGGACGGACGCATTGAAAGATGCGTCTCTGCGTCAACATCCTGAACGGGAGCTTGTGAAGGGCCCGGTTCAGAACGCGCAGGTCCAGGATTGGTCGTAACCCACCGTCTTTCTTGGGTACGATGAAGTAGGGGCTGTAGAACCCTGACTTCATCTCGGTTGGAGGGACCGGCTCTATCGCGTCCTTCGCCAGTAGGACCGCGACTTCTGCACGCAAGACAGGGGCATCCTTGCTCAACACTGAGGTGAACCGAATGCCCCTGAACTTGGGGGGACGCCGGGCGAACTGAATCGCGTAGCCGAGTCTGATAGTCCTCAGGAGCCAGCGAGACGGCCTGGGGAGCTCTAGCCAGGCCCCCAGGGACCGTACAAGCGGGACCAGGGGAGTCACTGACGTACCCACGGTGGGGCAGCGAAATGGAGCACAGGGGCCCGACTCGAAAGGCAGTGCGTCTCGAAGTGGGGTCTGAGTGTGTGGTGTGACCCGGGGGTCAGTGGCGGAACAGAACAAAAAGGGAACAAAAGATTCTCCACCCGGCCCTCCTCCGGGGGAAGGAGTGGTGCGGTCACCATCTCCTGAAGAGCAGGATCCAAGAGCTCCGGGTCGCCCGTCTCAGGGACGCCGCCTGCCCTGGCGCTTCACGGGCTTGGCAGGGGCGGAGGCGGGCTGCGCCGGTCTCCTGCGGCCAGCTCCACGCTGCGGCCGTAGTGCAGGCTGCTGTTGTGGCCGAGCTGGAGCGGAGGTGGAGGCAGCAGGAGGGCGCCCTCGGCGACGAGCAGACGGAGGGGCTGCAGCCGGCGGTTGGGTGGAGACAGCAGCGGACCGCCGGGGCAGGATGTGACGAAACGCCTCCGTCTGCTTCTGTGCGGCGGAGAACTGCTGGGCAAAGTCCGGGGGAGTCCAGGAAGCGGTGCTTGTCGGCCTCCCTCATATCCGCCAAGGTCAGCCATAGGTGGCGCTCCTGGACCACTAATGTGGACATCGTCTGACCCAGGGCCCGCGCCGTGACTTTCGTCGCCCTTAGTGCGAGGTCCGTCGCTGTGCGCAGTTCCTGCAGCACACCTGGGTCAGCATCACCCTCGTGCAGCTGTTTCAATGCCTTGGCCTGGTGGACCTGCAGGAGGGCCATGGCGTGCAGGGCGGAAGCGGCCTGTCCAGCAGCACCGTAAGCCTTGGCCGTTAGAGCGGACGAGAACTTACAGGCCCTGGACGGAAGGCGTGGATTACCCCTCCAGGCGGCAGCGCCTTGCGGGCAAAGCTGCATAGCAATGGCGCGCTCGACTGGGGGGACCTCCACATACCCTTGGGCCGCTCCGCCGTCGAGGGTGGTGAGGACGGAGGAGGCAGTAGGCCTGTTTCGGGCAGAAAAAGGTGCCTTCCAAGACCTAGTCACCTCCTCATGCACTTCCGGGAAGAACGGAACCGGGGGCGGTTGCCGACGTTCGGCCTGCGCCCCCAGGAACCAATCATCCAGCCTCGAGCGCTCGGGAGAAGGCGGACGCCTATAGTGCAGCCCGATGCTCTCAGCGGCCCGGGAAAGCATAGCGGTCAGTTCTGGATCTGACTCGGGCAACGCTACTCTTCCTGACGGAGGCAGCGCAGCCGAATCGTCCTCTCCAGAACCTAGCTCATCCCCCGATGCAGTGATCGAAATCCCGTCATCTGCTGGGGCACCGAATGAGATGCTGGGCCCCGCCCTGTCCGAGGACCCCGCATACTCATCCGGGAACCCCAGACGGTGCGATGTGCTCGAGGAGTGAGAGGCCCGCGGAGACGTACTCGACGGGGAAGCTCTCACTGTGATCCTCAAATCACCCTGGCCCTGAGCCGAAGTAGTCCTCCGTCCGGAGGAACTAGAACGGGGCAGAGCAAGGGGGATACCCCCACGTCTAGCGAGGAGGTATCTGGAGCGCAACATCGCCATGGTCATGTTCCCACAGTAAGAACATGACTCATCCACGAGCGCTGCCTCAGTGTGCCTAAAGCCCAAGCCCGATGGGCAGCGATCGTGACCATCAGATGAAGTCAGGAACCGACCACATCCAGAAACGCACGAGCGGGAAGCCATCTTTAAAAAGACGCCCGTCGCTCGTGGAGCTCTTTTAGATTTGCTCTTTTAGTTGAAAAAATCTCTTTTAGGAGCGCTGAAGCGCCGAGGGGAGGTAGCAGCGTGACCGCAAAGAAAAAGCAGCACTGGACAGCGACCTCCGCTGACGCGCCGTAACACCAACGCTCTTCTGAGACTCGTCTTGCAAACACTCTGGAGACTTGCAATGGCTCGGCTCCGAAGCGAAAAGCTGATGTGCGTTTGCACGCGCTCTCCTTTTATACCCGCACCGCGGGGCAGAGTGCGCGTGGCGAAACACGCACGCCAACTGTCATTGGCTTGTTTTGTTAACACTCGAAGGTGATTGGGCTCTCCGGCGAGATCCCATTAGTCAGTCACTCTGACGTTACGTCGAACGTGACTGACTGATAGGGAACTTATTATATAGGTGTCTTAGCAGTTAGTGTGTGATCCATGAGAATATGTTTGATGTGTGAGTAGATAGTAGTTTATTATCTGGCGCTTATTGAATCATTTCCATTTCAGAGTGTTTTCCGCTTTTGAATGCCAAACAGATTGTGAAAGTCACCATGTCTGCATAGCCAACACGAGCATAATGGTGCTAGTAACACAGAGAGTGAGACAAATAAAACAACAAATACAGAAATAATGGGCGTGAGAAAGAAAGAAAGAAAGAAAGAAAGAAAGAAAGAAAGAAAGAAAGAAAGAAAGAAAGAAAGACGACAGACGGACGGAGGGAGGGAGGGAGGGAGGGAGGGAGGGAAGGAAGGAAGATCTGTAGCCTAAAGGCAGAGACAGCAATTAAAAGTAAATGGATCCCAGGGCCCCGTTTCAGATAGGCTACTACAGAATTCTGCTTATTCTTAGAAGCCGTCCTCAGAGAAAGTTTGAGCTGAGAATCTTCCATGCGTGATGAACCTTGGAAACCAACAAAAGCCCCATTACCAGGAGAGGGATTTAGCCTCATCTTGCATTAGAGAGAGAGAGAGAGAGAGAGAGAGAGAGAGAGAGAGAGAGAGAGAGAGAGAGAGAGAGAGAGAGAGAGAGAGAGAGAGAGAGAGAAAATAAGCCTTTAGTCAAATGGAATACATTAAAGAAAATTCCCTGTGTCATAGAAATAAAAACTTGAAGCCAAATGACGGTGCTCTCATTATCTACAAGCCAAGAGCTCCGGTGGGACATATTCACAGAGCAAATTACAGACCAGACAAAAGGATTTTCCAATATTCTAATGCACACTTTGACGGCAACTCTGAAATGTTTGTGTTAATTTAAGGTTATGATTTTCGAGTTGTCGTATTCACTAGTTATCTCTTTTTTTTGCCATTCTGTGAGGGTAAATGTCAGGATAAATTTTTATATTAATATTATTTTAGTTTAAGCCGCCTGTACTTCCTCCAACCTTTACAAGAGAAAGATAAGATGGTACACCATCTGCGTGTGAGTATGTGTGATATATGGCGCTTTGTTGTATAATATAATGGGACATTTCCAATGGCTGGTTCTGTTGTTCTCTCCATTCTACTCATATTTCGTCAGGTACAAAAAAACTGATGAAAATTTGTCAGTGAGCATTATAATAGCAGCATTGAGAAAATAAATTCTTATCTTGTTGTAGCAGCCAGTATATACTTAATCCATGTCCTGATATAGTTAAGATAGAACAAGAATCTTCTACGGCAGGAAATACTACTTCCTGTTACTGTGGGAATCACATCACCTTGGTGAATAAATTCAAGAAAGGGTTAACGGCTAACATATTTGTGTGTTTTGTCATAGTCCAAACGGCTGCCCATCCTGTTAGGCATTTTTATCTGAAAGACTTTGCACTCAGATGGCAAATATTCATTTGCTGGCTAGGGGAGGTGCAACTATAACATGACAAGTTGTCAGCAGGTGTCACTGTAGATAATGCTTACCTGAGTCAGGTCACAGCATTAAAATAAGTGAGCATTCTATGCGCAGATCAGTGTCAATATGAATGCAAAGACACAGCAGGTGATGCACAAAGCAGAGCAGCCAATAAAGCATAATACCATGTACTTTGCCCTTCTGAAAGTATCATTTTTGTTGCAACAGCTGTTTGTAGACCAATTTCCACACTTCAGCCTTGATCGTGGGTTTCCCTGTGATCCATTTTCTAACATAAAACCCCAGAATTTTTACGGCCGTACTCTTTTCTGCGACAGGCAAAGGCATGGGTCAGAACACACAGGCATACAGTCATTCTTCGGGCCCCCTGGAGCAAGCGAAGGTTAAGTGCCTTGCTCGATGCCTCGCACAAGGGGGAGACCCTACAGTACTATTTGAACCCAGCTGTTTTCATTCATGATGCCAAGCCGCCAAACAGCTGACAGTGTACAGACATGGACAACTATGATTCAGCCCTTGCAGTGCTACAAGTGAGTAAGCAAACAAAGTCATAAACCTAAACAAAAGTCTAAAATCGAGAATATGGAGAAGAATATAACACAAAATATGTTTCCGCTGGACTTTCAAAGAGCTGAACTGTCAAAGCATTCTATCGATGTCTCAAGTCAGACTAATAATTCCATCAGATTTGTTAACTTTTTGCTCTAATGCAGAGCAGCCACTTCAGTCAGATTGATTTCTATCAGCTCTACGTCTCGGCTAAAAGGAAAACAAATAATATATCAACCATGTGGCACAATTCCTCAGATGTTTAACAGCTCTATTGAAAAGTAATTCGTTTTTCAATAGTGTTAAAATGTAAATATCTGCCTCAGTCAATTCATGAAAGTCAGCACTTTTGAAAAGCTGCTTTGTGGCTAAATTTTGTGCAATCTCTCAGCATGAAATCGGCATGAATAAACTATTTGATTAAAGTCGAATGTCACCATTTGTCTGAGACTACACTGTATTGGCAGGAGCCTTTTCCCCTCTGCTTTCATCGAGACGCACATTTAAATATGAGAGGAGGCATATTGTAGCTGACAGCACACTCAAATCTCACTGAAATGTCAATGCTAAGCCACTTGAGGAATGGCACCGCTCTGAGAGATTTGATGAACCAAAATGTCTTCCATCACTCCCTGAGCTCTGCAATATCATGCAGAAATATGCAGGAAAAGGTCAGAATTATATATCAAAACATAAATAAAGTGGTGTCACTTTATAGAATAATGAAAGCTTGAGTAATGCTGCAATTAGACAATCTTCAGCTGAAAGCATTATGATTTTTTTAACCACAATCTAGTTTTCTTTCTGTTACTGTTTGATTGTTTCATTTTCCTTATTAAAAACAGCTCTCTGTCATTCAATTCTTCTTTCTAGGACGTATAATATCACATGATAAAAGGAGAGGTCTTCTGAGGCTGTTGCATTAGTGAGGAGTGTCTCTCTCTAAATTGTGTCACAGCTGTTTGAATTATTTCTAACTGCACATCTGAAAACCATTGCCAAATTTGTTTCACTGGTCATTTCATTTATAGTGATGCATGAGGTCTTTTTTACTCTAATTGGCTGCATTGAAAGCTAGAGAGTTCAAATCCAATATTGAGGGGCAAGTATGGAAAAACATTCAGAGCATGAACGTGGAGAAATTGGGAAGCAAGATGACATAAATGGCTGATAGCAGTGACCAGGCTGGAGCTGTTTGATTTAAGTCTAAACATAGTGGTGGCACAGACCTAAGCAGCATTTTAGGCAGGTCTTAAATGTATTCTAGTCATTACTGGCAGCCAGCGAAGAGACCTGGGCAGAAGTGTAACACGAGAGAATTTCCAGAGGTTAAATACAAGGGCAGCTTTTTGGATATGCTCAAAGGGCCAAAAGCTTGAATGGATAAGCATTTATTATGAAATGCTAGAAAGATTTCCTTTAAAATGTTGAGATGTTGAGATTGAGTTGTGATCAGTACACGATGTTCTGGTGTAAATAGAGAACCAACTACCACCCCACTAGAAGGTTTGCACAAAGTGTGATAAAGTAGGCTATACATCCTCAACTGACTTGCCATGACATGTTATCCAAGTCTGGAAGTGTTTTGCGTTAAGTTCACAATTTTGGACAACAGAAGCACAAAACTTTTAGAGACAAATAGCACTGTCTAGAGCAGAGATTCCACTTAAAGAGTGTCTGAGCAGACGTTATTATGTGGTATAGGGCACGAGGGTCAATTTTTTGCCATAGAGAAGGTCATCACCCATATAAAAGCTTTTTACAAATGGATCTGTCCAGCTTCCTGCACTTCAGTTTGCAGGGTAAAGCATCTGTCTCTCCAGTGCTTGGTTTTTTCCAGCCCGGAGCGGGTTTGCTGTCTGCCAGCGATGGCTGTTACGGGTCTAATCAGAGGAAACAGCCCTGCAGCCTCAGAGAGGGAGAGAAAGAAGCCCATGGCCAGCTGAGTAGAAATCAATGACGGAGGAATGAGCTCTTGTATAAAGAACACTAATGGCAATTGCCATAAATAAAATAATGATTACAGACATCATAAAAACTGTAATTGGCATAATCAGTATATCTATGTAATGTCTTCTGCCAATTTATGGGTAACAGCTCAGAAATTCATCAGCCTCAAAGCACCGGCAGAAAACCGAGTGGATTTCAAGGCTGGACAATTTATGTTGCTTGACAACAAGGGGGCCTGATCACCTAGCGATACCAGAAATGTTTTACAATATATATAATTTATGTAAGCTTGGTCTAAGAGTCTACACATCTGGATTTTTAAAAATTACCTTTCATGCAGTTTGTAACAGAGATCTACAAAATGAAAACATCCTGCAAAGTTTTAAATCTGAAAGTGCACCGTGTATAACGTTATTGTCTCTCAAAAGAAAGAGTCGACTCTGAATCACTTAAACAAGTTGTTTTTAAAACAAATCCAAACCATTTCATGTTGACCTCAACATGAAACATTAGCATATTGCCCGCCCACTTGAGCGTGCAGACCTGGGAAAACTTGACCATCAGTCGATTTTTGAGTTGGTCTGAATGAAAATGCAAGGTCATTCTTTGCTACTAGGTGCCACTTTTGGAGTGGTAAAATAGCTGTTTCCCCGGTAACGGCTGTACACAAAGCAGTACTACCCACTATCAGGCATTACAAGCATGATGAAATGGAAATTAAATTGACCAATCACTGCAGATTAGCGTCATGCAAAGGAGTTTGGAACAATGAATCGTTGAGCAAATTGTTTGGGAGTCGTTGAGCAAATAAGGTCAAAATAAATGCATATTCTAAGACAATTAAAGTGTTTTTTTTATCTTGCATACATGCCAACCTGTTGTTGGGGACTCCCAAAACCAAAATATGAACCTTTCAAAACCCATAATAGGGGCACTTTAAAACAGGTTTGTCACACCTAGGAACTATATTTCTATAATAATTGCAAGATACATTTTATAAGTATAAAGTAATATTGGGGCCCAGAATGAAGGCAGGCATGAGCACAGTACATGCTGTTTGTCAGTCATCTGTTATTGCAATAACTGACTGGTATGCTGGGGTGAAATTATGTGTCAATTTTTTTTACTGCGGGCCCTTGGGAAACCAGAGAGCCGAGCTATATTGTGACAGTGACCCTCCAAAATGGATAACAGCCCTTTCTCTAACCTTGAGAATCTATCAGAGAGAGTCAGCATTTTCAAAAGTGCCTCACAGATATGGCTCTGAATAATGTATCCTATGAATAAAACACATTAGCGACAAAACATACTGAATAATTCACTTTTCACTCCCTGCACGCCAGATATTAGGTCCTCTGTCACTCAGCGGACTCTCATTGGACTGTTCCACAACATTCGTTATTTTCACCTCTTAAATACTGTAAACAGCTTTTCACTCACTCTCTGAACCTGTAGTAAAACTTCAGATAATACGCATAGTCTTCCAAAACACATAAAGACAAGCACAGGTAACACTACTAAACATTGACTTATTTCTAATACCGCAGGCCAGCTGTGAGTTTCAAAAAATTACATTTTTCTAATTAAACACTTAGACGTGCCCATAAAAGACATACAGCTCACCTCCTCAAAGAAAGACAGATTTTTTAAGTGCCTCTTTCATCCATCTCTATCTATCTCTCTCTCTCTTCTCTCTTTTT
The DNA here is from genome assembly GCA_003573665.1 of Oxygymnocypris stewartii. NCBI lineage: Eukaryota > Metazoa > Chordata > Actinopteri > Cypriniformes > Cyprinidae > Oxygymnocypris > Oxygymnocypris stewartii. Next base: position 158,001 of record QVTF01025613.1, read on the forward strand.
CTATCTCTAACCCTTTTCTAGTTCTCATTTTCGGTGCTAATGGCAGACAGCATTTTGTCCACAAAGACCTAATAAAGGCTTCCACCAAAGCTGAAACGAGATAATTAACCACATAAATTGAAACAATGACACCATATACACCAACACAAATGTGACGTTAACTGAGGTTTCAGTTTCACTACTCCTTATTAGCAGTTTTAATGGCATAAATGAATGAAATTGACTTTGTCAGTTATTTGTAAGCATCTCCGTTACTATCGGTTGTAGATTACGCAAATCCATCCCACATCCTCAAAACTGTTTAACCTCAGTTATAGTCTGCATGCGGCACCATGAATATATTTGCATATCAAATGTGAAGCACATTAATTAATTATATAAAATGAGATGAAACCACAACAAGTAGGAAAAAACAGTGAGTGAAATCGTATGATTCATTCACTCACCAGGGTGCAGTAGGTCTCTGGTGGGTCTCCACAGGTGATGTTGGGTGGGTCAAGAAACACTTTTAGGTACTTGGTCATGTCTGCGGCTTCAGGCTGACAGGCCATGTAATACCAGGTCGGGCCTTCGTCCGTGTAGCCATGTGACTTGCACAAGTCGTAGTGTCCCCAGGTTGTGGGATAGTGCTGCGTGGCCTGACAAACAGTCAGCCATGATGCCTGCAGTGTCAAGAGCAGCAGGAAACGCATGGCTGCTTCCTTTATTCGGGCCGCCCTTCTAATAGACTATTCACTGTGATGTAAAGTATCCGTCTGCTCCCTTCCTCTCAAAGATGCACGAGCAAAGGAGAGATAGAGAACAAGGGAATGGAGAGGAAAATCTGAGTCTAGTTTAAAAAATAATCCAACTTTTGCTGAACGTGGGACAGAAGAGGTGCAGGAGCATACCAGCTTTGCTCTGGTCACTGAAAGGTCGTCAAGCCCGATGCTTCTATCTCCACCTCTGCTCTTTATTGTGTCTGCTGAGAAGGGGCAGGCTTGGGGTGCCAGCAGAGATAAGAGAAGTGGAGGCAGAGAAGATGACGTGTTCGGCCGGGCTGGAGAGAGAGCAAGGCTTCTGACACTCTGATGAATCGACTCTCTGTCTGGATGTTGACTGACAGACGTCTCAGCTTTGCCTTCTGTCAATCATTCTCTATTGCAGCTTCGCATCTGTACTCTGCACAGAAAAATGAGAGAGGTGATGGTGAATATCAGTTAGGGGATAGAGTTTGACAGCAAGGGAAATTAGCGCTCCGACTCCTATGAGGTGGTGCCAGTCAGGTGTCTGGTGTGTGTCATGAGAAATATCAGATATCTAAAAGGCCATCAAAGAAAACGTGATCTTGAGAGCTTTTGTGCATTCACTCCTGGCATTACCCATAATCCCCTGCAGACCCGTTCTCTTCCACTGTAACTACACTCAAAATTCTCTTTTGATACTGAATATAGACCAACAGCTACATGCAACACTAAATGAAATTACATGATGTAGAGGGTTCAGGTCAGAATTTAGAGAATAAGTGCAAAGCTGACGATTGCTTGGATGCCTTTTATATGGGAAATTATGAAATTGTGAATAGGAAGCATGCTCACGAGGTTACTCTGACAAAAGTTACTATAGAAACACATTATCTGCTACTCAGCAGCAAGTTTATGTTACTTTGGAGCCCCTAATGGAGGCCTGTAAACTGCTTCTGTAAGGAGACAATAATATGAAATAGAGGGTGACACGGGAGTGGACTTTCAAACCTCTCCCGTCCCACTCCCACAAAAAAAATATCGTACTGTGATGTCCCAATCCCACAAAAAAATTGGGTGAAAATCACATCCCGTTCCACTCCTGGAAGAATGACTCCCATTACCTCCCACTCCCGTTTTTTTTTTATTTTGGCCAAAATCTGTCAGTTACAGTAAAAATATAGTACAGATCAGAGCGTGTAAAAATAAAAATGTATTTTTTTTGTCATTGTATTGAACTGAAAGCCAGCTTACGCACAGTACATTGCACACATTACATTTCATGTAAATCATCCATTCTAACACACACGTTTTCTCTTTGAATGTTTATTTTTTTTTTTAAGTAGTTTCAAAGTTTCTCGCTCAAGTTCACAGAGACCTAAAGCGCATCCGGTTTGCTTTAAAGTGCAACGTTTCGTTGTTATTTGGAGTGCACACAAATAAATGTAGAGTCTTTATAGACTCGAAATATGTATTAGGCTACTTTTATCTGTATGACCAAAAATAATGGAGATTTTAAGTGCAAGTGAGCGCCCCGACACCTGTCCTGACCACCACCACTGATGCCTGACTGAAATTTTACACACAATTTAAGAAGGGTTGATCTGAACTTAAAAAAAGCCCTGTTAGATTGAACCGATCATTATTACATCAGCAAGTAAGTGATACCTTTCTAACTTAATATTTATATTTAAGAGGAGATGAAGATCCAAATATGAAATTATTTATGGATTCCTACGGTCCCACATTGCTTTCATCTTCACTTTCATGATTCTACTGTAATTAACAGATATTTCATCTGAGTTAATCCAGAATCATCCAGTGACTCATTCTCTGGGGTCTTTGAATTGTAGGTCTGAAAATACAAAGCTGCAACAAGTTTGCAACAAGCTGCAACTGGAATTTGTAACAAACTTCAACAAAGTTCTGTTTTTATCTGTTGTGCTTCAGAACAGCAAACTGATGCACTGAAGAAAAAAAATACAAAAGCAATACGAGGTCTTTACTGAAATGAAGAAACCTGAAATTTGTTAGCATCCCCCTTTCATACCAATGGCTTTTTCCTCCAAAGCTGAACTGTTAGCTCTGTCCTCCCAAAAAAATGACTTTGGCAATATTACAAAGAAGGTTATTTAGTCAGAATATAAGGTTACTATTGAATGGTCATCAATGAAAATATTGATTTATTGAGTTGAATGTAATTTATTTAAAAAAGTTTATCATAATGAGCAAATTTCTTATCAGTGTTTTGTTGTACATATAAATGTGCTCATTGTCACAACATCAGAATATTTTTTTTTTCAGATGATCAATATACCCATCATGCAATGTGTATGAAATATCCGATATATCAAATGTTTGTTAGATTAAATCAGTTTGTAACCCTTTGGCTGTCTACTAAGAGCAATCAATACGAAGCAGTTAGAGTTGTCCATGTGCGTTTGCAAAACCGTGGTTTCTGCACAGCACAGCTACAAAATGAAGAGAGAGCAAAGGTTGCCAGTTCCCCCTGATGGAGGCTGGCAGGGGGATAATTGACGACGACCTACCAAACGTTCTCAAAGCGGGGGCCAGGGGCATTTTAGTGCTTGTTAATCAGTCTGTCCAGTCAATACAGATACTGACCCCACACTCATCCCGTCACCAGCCCCACATTGATCAATTAACCTCATGAGTCCCAAACAGGATGGGGCGGAGAGTCAGACACAGTGCTGTCTCGCAGTGGATCACCCTAAGACGGGAGCTCTTTTCTCACAAGAGCAAAGCTCATGCACATTGTAGTGCAAAAAGGATAATTTGCTAAATTTCTGTCACTGTAAAATCACAGAGCAGGGAGTTGAATGGGGTCATCTGTAATAGAGCATTATCTCCAATTAGAAAAACGTGGAGCATGAAATCACATTCTAACTGTTGACCAAAGCTGCCTAAATAAAAGGGTGTTTGGTGCCAGTGGTTGAAAGAGTTCATCATAACTGAACTTGGGCAAATATTTTAGGATCAGAGATATACTAAAACTTTAAAAAGTACAGATTAGTCATATTAGCTGTAATGAAAGCCAGACCAAAACTATGACATCAAATATGCATTAGGGAGAAAAAAGAAAAACAACACTGAATGACAGAACTTCAGTCAGCCTATTTATTTCACTGCTTAACTTAAACATTTAACCTATGGATTAATTCAAATGAATACAAGCAGAATTGGAAATAGTCCGTTTTTTATTAATCTTAAAGTATGGCCATGTCCTATTAAAACTCATCACAGAGACCATTATCCAAGACTATGGATGGAGGGCATGATAAGATCCTCCAGATTTAATAAGGACAGAGCAAGGAGACAGGGCAGAAGAAAAGGAGACAGCAGGAGAGAGAGAAAGAGTAGGTAGGATACACCTCTTAAAAGCTGTAATGTTGACGGCGGGGACAAAAAAATGAGAAATTGGCAAACTCTTGGCATGCAGCTCTCAATGGGCACAAAATTCTTCCGAGACACTGAGGGAGGGAATGGAGAGAGAAAGACAAAGAAATGAGGGAGGAAAAGAGGACAGTGGTAAGCCATTAGAGATACAGGGAGGATAAGTGTCTAGGACACATTAAAGATCACACAAGCCGCTTGTTATCACTTTCCATGATCCATATACGAGTCCTCGTAATTATTTTGCGCTGCCTCCGGTGATGTGGCTGGCGCAGAGTGCAGGATGCATTATGACACAGAGCGGGGTGATTTGAGGCAGGTCACCTCTTCTAACATCTATTTTGTTAAACCAGGAAACTGATGAGGGGATTCACAAACAATCTCATCATTTAATCACACTATTACAGGGAAGTCATATGCATCTTCTGCTGTGGTTTGGCATGGAGAGAAAACAATATGCATATTACGTGACCATGTGTATGAGTACTTGGGGGAAAATGTATCTATCTATCTATCTATCTATCTATCTATCTATCTATCTATCTATCTATCTATCTATCTATCTATCTATCTATCTATCTATCTATCTATCTATCTATCTATCTATCTATCTATTGCAGTCAAAACAAGCAATTCAGTAACAATATACGTAGGTGTGATTTGAGAATTTGAAATGAATTGTTTAGCAAGAAATATTAATCATTATCATTCATTTTAGCTGTTCCAACAAGTAAAATATGATAATCATGATAATTTAATATATAAAATATTATTTTGCAAACCTTGAAAAGGTTTGTGCAGCATTCTACTGCCACATTCTACTGCCATTTTCAGACACTTTTTTCTTTACTATTTACTTTGTCAAAAATATCTCTAATTATGAACTTAAATGCTTACATTCATTTTATATTCTATAAAAAATTCTATAAAAATGTATTATTTTTTCCCCTTTACTCAGCTGGCAAACAAAAATCATGTCTGTTTTTTTGCCATAAAAACAACAAAATAAAAACAATCAAAACGTTTTTACAATACTGTTTTTTCCCTTTCAAAAATTAGCAAAACTAATTGTTCTACATATTGCCTATAGAAATCAATTTGCTTGGCAAACGCAGGTGCACAAGGCCTCGCAGTCAACAACCCAAAAAACCACAAGCATACATCCTTTTTCATGCAGGTGAATATGTATTTAAGAATGAGAGCTTTACCAGTAAGCCACATGTTAATATTTTATTTAAACCGATAAATCGTTTTAATCATTTAATGCTGTGAAGCACATCCTTCCCTTTCTTGGTGTCCACTTCGATCTTGTCCCCTAGGCTACTGAAGCATAACTTCATGTCTAAACGCCATAGGTGCTCATGAACATCAGCAATGCAGAACTAGACCTACTAGAACAGATACATGTCTACTTTTAATTTTATTATATATCAAATTTATAACCCCCACCCCCTCGTTCTTCTATCCCAAAATCATTCTTCCTGTTGTCACATTTCTCTCTGTGTCATTCATGTCTCAGCCTGTGATAGAGAGGGAGGTACAGCGCTCGATGAGATCTGTGCTCTCGGGATTTCAGCGCCCACCTGCACGGGATCAGTGATTCTACCATAAACAGCCTGCCAATATGACAGGTCTCATAAATAAACATTGAGTGCAGCAGGGAGTGAGTATGTTTTCCCTAAACATGACAGTCCGACACATACACACACAGAGTCTGATGATCTCTGCTCTAATCCAGACTTATCCACAGCACAACCATCCACTCCTCCGTGTCACCTCTTCTAATATTCAGGTGCGAGATCTTTCTTTCATCGTAATGTGTGGCAATTGCAAGCAGAAGGCTTGATGATGGCTGCATGTGACTCAGCCTGTCAGTAGAAGGCAAAATCAAAGCGCAGGTTTGTCTACACTCCATGAGTGCTACTGAACCTCGCAGACCTCCTATCCCATAATGCAATCTGATTGTCTGCAGTAGACAGTTCCCTGGCCTCGGAAGAAAGGGATCTCCCTTAGCGCAGCTGCTAAGCCGGGCTTGACTTCTCCCTCGCTTGCTCTTCATTCTTTCTTTCTTTCTTTCTTTCTCTCTCCTCGGCATGTTCTGTCACTTTCTGTTCATGTGTGAAGGCACAGTCTGCTTGACAGGGCGACTCTCAACTCTTGCAACGCCATTTGTGTCGTGCAGCTTAGCTTCAGGGGTTTGTTTCTCAATCTCTGCTCACAAAAGCTCCTATAAGGCTTGTGTTGTCACAGACCTTCTCCCCTACAACCCCCCCTCCGCTCAAGACATCACCCTCCACTGCCAAGCGCACACTTTGCTGCGACATCGGAACATGTTATGCATTATTAAATATACTTTTCCTAAAAGGATGCTGTGGCATTCAGTTTTCAGTCACGATATGTCAGACTGCTCAAAATATCCCACTGGAGAACGAAGCTCGAAATCATTATCTTGGGATGTTGAGAATAATTTTACACTGAGCAGAAAGCTCACAGCTCAACTGTATGCTATTATTTTTTCTTTCCAGCTACTTTCATGATTGCTGCTGCTAAATCTCAGATATAATGTCATAAACCTCTGATGATGATTGATACTTACAATTCCCCTCTCACCATATGAATATGTTGTGAGATAGCATGACTCAAGCATGACTCAAACAAAACCTCTACCCTATGCCTTTTCGCTTGAAGGTAGAATAAAAAAGAAATAATTGACTTTAATTACAAATTGCACTGCCTGATTGTTCTAAAAAAATCAACTACTTCATGTCATAATCTATTGTAGTATCTTTCGATCTATCATCTGTAGACATTTTTACCAACAACAACATATATTATATATTAGAGTAAACATCACTAAAGTTGAATGTAATTTTATTCAGATACAATCTGTTTAATTGGAACTAACATATAATCTCAAACAAACAACCAGAATTGCACACACAAATTCCGCAAATATAAATAAATACAAAAACCAACCAAAGCCTATAATTATTATTTTGATGTTTGATGTTTAATGTAAACTTGCATGCAAAATAAACCAGAAATTACACTATTTAAACAGTACTGTGTAATTTAATTTTTAAAGAGTTTGTTAGATATTTCTATTCAACAACATGGCCTACTTTGATGGATTAAAATAAATTAGAGCATATCAGGTAAGAATTAATCGTGCGTGAAACAACAATGACATAGAATGATATTAAAACGCAATATTGCCGCAAGGGGGCGCTTCCATTCGCATTCTCTCATATGAAAGTCCACTCTCCAAGGTTCTGAAATCGTATTCGGGTTCGCATACATTTTCTACGTAAGTTACATAACACAAATACATTTTCCAGGTATTTTTTCCAGGTATCGGTATCGTATTAAAGATGCTTTAATACGATAGGCAATACACCAGAATAAAACACATAGCATTCTGAATGAATTTGGCCAAGGCAAGTTAAAGCTGCAGCGAAATCATATTACTAGATCCCATAAGTAAATCATGAACTAACGTATGGCGTACACATTCACACAAACCAACCTAAACTTAAAAAAGAAACGGAATACTCACGTTAATGAGATTCATTCTCGATGTGAAGGGTCCCGCGGAGGGCTTGGGTGTTCAACAAGTTCATGAATGACCATAGAGGATCCTCTTAAGGACGGCTTGTTAATCTTAATGTGATGAGTTCGGGGAAAAAACGGAATCCCCCCCACCTCCACCCGAACTAAACGGGCTGACTAAACACAGCGACTGAAAGATGTCTCGCAGCACGTCAATCTTTTCTTAAGTCGCGTGCCACATCTCTCTAATGCGAGACGTTACCGAACCGGACATTTCTGAGGTAAACTTCAAAGGAAATGTTTCAGTGGCACCAAAACGAGCATAAATTCAACCTCTGCGTGTGTCCCAAACAGTCTAAACTCACAAATTCCACAATTTCTCCTTCTTCATCGTTTTTTCTTTTGTGCGTCTCATAACAATCACCTCAGAGCCAGCAACCGTCCTCACTAAACTTTAAATAGCCATGGGTCCGTTATTCCTGACGGCTATTTTCAACCGCTCTATATCCCAAAAAACAAGAAACTCTCTTCTTGCTTGCGGGTATAAAGACAAACAGTTATTTGTGCAATATTTTCACTATTTCCTCGACGTTTTAGACGTGAGCGAGATACGAATCGCGCCTATAATATCCTCACGCGCATTCCCTCACGCGCATATACCGCTAGTGTTCGGCGGGAAATGATGGCTGAGGAAGATTACGCACTTGGACACTCCACACACACACTCTGCTTTTACACATCCACTCAGCCCTCACTGTTTTCTGCTCACCCTCTCCCTTTCTCTCTTCCAGCAGTTTAAAACTCGGATGGGACTTCAGCAAAGACCCAAACGGGACAGAAAACAGTCCTCCTTTTTGTATTCTAATAAATGGTGAGGGAGATGGGATACATATTTCTCTCTGATGCAAGGATCTCTTCACTGTAAGTACTAAGTGAGATGCCATCCACAGGGTCCTAAAGGTAGCATTTACTTAAGACGTATTATGTTGGAGCTTCTATTTATGGTGATTGTGTACATAATTTATTATATAGATTCAACAAGAATAGGCGGCTATCAGGCTGATATAAAAATTGTAGCTGCTTTTTTAATTAAAAAAAAGGCGGCTGTATAATTTCACATGATATAGTTTCTTAATACAATAAATTATATCAACCAACTAAAATAACCAATATTAATATAACTAATAATATTAGAAAATGCTTTAAATGAATGTACTTAAATTACTATAGTTAAGCTACTTTATAAAGAAAAAGTTTCATGTTTAAAATAAAAGCAAATCAAACCATTTCACACAAATCAAATCATCACACACATCAGAAATAAATGTATTAAAAAACGTTATAGCTATACTGATTGGAGCATGGCTTGGAAATGTGGTTTTAGCTATCAAAGCGACCGGGGTAATGTCTAAACAGAATAAAGTCTAACAAGAAGTCACATTAATGAACTGTTAGAAACAATAAAGCAAAGTCATCACTGTTTGGAGAAGCTAAAGTTAAAACACTAAAGCTAAAAAAGAAGCTAAAAAACTATGATGCATTGAAAAAACTGATTATTTTCTTTATAATGTTCCAGACTATAAACAGGTGTAAAAAGCCAAGGTGTGTTTTTTGTTGTTGTTTTTTTTTGCAAGCAACAGCTTGATTTCGGCCAGTGGCTAAGTTCGTGTACCCTATCAGTACGCAATTAATTATTGACAGTTAAAATATGTACTGCATAATATTTATTAAAATACCAATACCATAAAGTGTGAATACTTCATAAACTACTGTTGCAACTCAACTGGTCCGTCAGTGAGCAGTGAGGGATACATGCATATAAAGAAACACCTCGTGATAATCATTCATCTCATAAAGAGGCACTGAGTCCAAGCTCTGCTCATTTATGTAGTTGCTGTCAGAAAGCCTTTTACGGAGAACCAATAAACTAGAATATTACCAGAGCGTGACATCCTACACACTAAGTTATTGTGTATTTCATTTCAAACATACGAGTGTCTAAAGTAATGAAACTGTAATTTAGCCTCTTACAAAAAGACTTTTACACCAGCAAGGTCCACTGCCAAAGCCATAAACAAAAATAGACACAAGTGCGCAAAAGCGCGTGGTAGATTTTACGCACTGCAGGCGAAACAGAATAAAACCATCCTTTTAGATACAAATATATAGATTAGTTTATTAAGATTAGCGTATCAGATTAGTTATATTCAAACGATGCTTCTACAAAGCCGTATGTATCAACTTAATTATATTCAAACGATGCTTCTACAACGCCGGCAAGCCTATTAAAACACCTAACGCACATCAAAAGTTTGGGCGAGACGCACCCATTAACCGCGCATGCATTGAGATATAAAGTCCTCGTTGATCTCACCTTCACTCCAAAGCGTCAATCCGAACGGTGCGATGAGATCTCATGTTGCACACCGATATTTGACGGGTTTCAATCGGGACATCTTGGAGACGCGCAGGTGCGGAGCTAAACTCAAAGGCGACCACTCCTGTCCTCGGCTCCGGGAGAATGGTGGTCTAATCGAAGGCACAAATGGCACTTCAGCGAGTCGAACAACTCAGCAAACAAATGCGACGGCGGAGAAACACTTTTCCGGTTTAGTGTTAGGTTTTGGCGAAGCCTTGTTTTTTTTGGAGTGTATGTGACAGATGAGATGCCTTGGGAAGGTGGGATTATACTCAACATGTGGTGGATGTTCGTGGGTGCCACTTGATAAAAAAAACATTACACATATTAAACGTAGTGTTAATACTATTAAACATATCATGGCTTCACGGAAACATACATTAAACACCAGTTGCTTATTCATACATATAAAATAGTCAAAAGTTATTTGAGCTTTTTTATTATAAAATACTAAAAATTCTATAAGCTTTTTTTGTTTGTTTGTTTTTTGCATTTCATAACTGCACAATCAGAAATAGAAGAAGGTTGTATTTCCTAAAATAGTTGTCCTTAAGCCATTAAAAATAAATAAATAAAAAGTCCCCCCCCCCCCCAAAAAAAGACTTTGAAAAATAATTCATGACTGGTGACTTCAAAACCACCACGCGTCATTGCATGTGTGAAATTAGCATGTGGACATTATATATTTCTGTGACTTGTTTCTGATAACGGCCATTCAATTGAGTGATATCATTCGAAGCGGGTGCTGATTCGCACCTGCACATATAAATTAGTGATGGAGAAGTAAGATTAATTTTCCATCATGGACCATTTTACCTAAAAGTGGCATCATTAGTTCAGACAGGAAGGTCAAGGCGCTGATATGAGAATCCAAATGCTGCTTGTCTACATTAAAATTAAAGATGACTGCATAGACTACTGAATAATTCATGTGAACAACATGAACTAAACCGCTTTCTGGGTGACCAAAAATCAGTTTAGCTTATCGTCATCATGTGAGTCAATCAAATAAGGCCATTGTTACAATCAGATGATATATATCACCAACTGTTGTGCACCCCCAAACACACACTTTAAAAAACAACTGATATCCTTCCTTCATAGACAGGGCACACCCGTTGAATGTGTTTACCATTTCATATTCCACACAGCCATGCATCTTAAAATCTATGGTAAAGTTCAATATCTCGCTGGCGCTGCAATTGACATGAACAGACAATCACATGACTGCATCAGCCAGTAGGAGATGCAGCCTGTGTTTCCTTCAGTGCTGTCATACCTTTCAGTTATCTGAGAATTGATGACTGTCTCTCACATCTGAGAGGAGTATTGGGTTTCATCTGTTCCGTCCAGCGCAGATCTGTCACATGGTAAGAAATATGAAGAGAGATCCCTATGAAGTGAGATGTTTCCACAGACGGTTTCACCCTTGTATAGACCATAGCATGTTCAAATCCAGTCTAATTCTTCTTCTGATTTTCCAATATGATGCTAACCCTTTGATTTATTGTGATCTTTACCATGGAAGTTATTCAAAAATATAAACATCTGGAAAAAGTCAACCCTTCAGAAAAGATTTTAAAATAAGCATTTCTTTGACAGGACATCTGTGATCTCTTATGACCATGTTTAAATCGTTATGTAGATCTTATTAGGCTAAATTAAGCTAAACCATAAAGTAATAGTTGCACCCAAAAAAGAAAATGTCTCACCTTAAGGTCATCCAAGATGAGCTTGTTTGTTCAGTGGAACAGATTAAAAGTTATTTTTGCATTATATCATGCTCATAATTCGATCCTCTACACTAAATGGTTGCCGTCAGAATGAGTCCAAACAAGTTGATAAAACATCACAATAATCCACACAACTTCAGTCTATAAATTAACATCTTATGAAGCAAAAAGCAGTGTTTACGTGCAACAAATCAATCAAGATCTCAAACTGTTGTTTTCGCTTATAATCGACCAATTTCATCCGTAACATTGCTTTCTCCAGTGAAAAATAGTCTTGTCAAAATCAGGAGAGAAATATGCTCAGATCAGGCACGTTTACAAACTATAACAGTTCTAAACAAATATTTCAGTCGATTTTGACAACAGGGGATGGACCTTTTCACTGGAGGAAGCCTTATTATGGTTTGGTATTTTAAAAAGGATACAACAATTTAAAGTTTAAATGATGGATTTTTATATATATATATATATATATATATATAAAACAGCTTTTCATTTCTTAAGATTTTAATTTATGGATTGGAGTTGTGTGGATTACTTGTTGATTATTGTGATGTTTTCAGCTGTTTTAACTCTGCACCCATTCACTGTGGCGGATTCAGTGATGCAATGCTACACTTCACACAATCTGTTCTGAAAAAGAAACAAACTCATCTACGTCTTGGATGGCCTGTCAATTCTCCTATTTGCCCACACTGAAAAATAATGGTGTAGAAAATATGTTCATATATATATATATATATATATACATATATACATATATACATATACAGGTGCATCTCAATAAATTAGAATGCCGTGGAAAAGTTCATTTATTTCAGTAATTCAACTCGTGTATTAAATAAATTCAATGCACACAGACTGAAGTAGTTTAAGTCTTTGGTTCTTTTAATTGTGATTTTGGCTCATATTTAACAAAAACCCACCAATTCACATCTCAACAAATTAGAATATGGTGACATGTCAATCAGATAATCAACTCAAAACACCTGCAAAGGTTTCCTGAGCCTTCAAAATGGTCTCTCAGATTGGTTCACTAGGTTACACAATCATAGGGAAGACTGCTGATCTGACAGTTGTCCAGACGACAATCATTGATACCCTTCACAAGGAGGGGAAGCCACAAACATTCATTGACAAAGAAGCTGGACAACTGCACAGCCAACCGAGAGAACAGCAGCCTTATGAAGATTGTCAAGCAAAATCGATTCAAGAATTTGGGTGAACTTCACAAGGAATGGACTGAGTCTGGGGTCAACGCATCAAGAGCCACCACACACAGACGTGTCAAGGAATTTGGCTACAGTTGTGGTCAGAGGCGTCTTACCTGGGCTAAGGAGAAGAACTGGACTGTTGCCCAGTAGTCCAAAGTCCTCTTTTCAGATGAGAGCAAGTTTTGTATTTAATTTGGAAACCAAGGTCCTAAAGTCTGGAGGAGGGGCGGAGAAGCTCATAGCCCAAGTTGCTTGAAGTCCAGAGTTAGGTTTCCTCAGTCTGTGATGATTTGGGGTGCAATGTCATCTGCTGGTGTTGTTTTTTGAAAACCAATGTCACTGCACCCGTTTACCGATACATTTTGGAGCACTTCATGCTTCCTTCTGCTGACCAGCCTTTTAAAGATGCTGATTTCATTTTCCAGCAGGATTTGGCACCTGCCCACACTGCCAAAAATTGATTAAATGACCAATGACTGCTGAATATAAGTTTAGACAGTATGAACTAAAATTAATATTAGTTAGTTATATTAGTTCACAGAGAATATCACACAGTTGGTGTGCTTGACTGGCCAGCATTTTACCAGACCTGAACCCCATAGAGAATGTATGTATTGTCAAGAGGAAAATGAGAAACAAGAGACCAAAAAATGCAGATGAGCTGAAGGCCACTGTCAAAGAAACCTGGGCTTCCATACCACCTCAGCAGTGCCACAAACTGAACACCTCCATGCCACGCCGAATAGAGTCAGTAATTAAAGCAAAAGGACCCCCTACCAAGTACTGAGTACATATACAGTAAATTAACATACTTTCCAGAAGGCCAACAATTCATTATTTATTTTATTGTTATTATTGGTCTTATGAAATATTCTAATTTGTTGAGATAGTGAATTGGTTGGTTTTTGTTAAATGTGAGCCAAAATCATCACAATTAAAATAACCAAAGACTTAAACTACAGTTTCACAATTTGAGTTGAATTACTGAAATAAATTAACTTTTCCACGACATTCTAATTTATTGAGATACACCTGTATATATACACAACTTTTATATTGTTGTAGTTTTTCATTGGAATGACATAAGGGTGAGTGAAAGATGATATAATTTTAATTCGGAAGGCTAAACTATCCATTCAGCTTTCTAAATTATTAGTCTTCAACTTCTAGTCAAAGCACATGACATTTAAACATAAACCTCTACTAAAAAAAAGACAAGCACTGTAAATAAAAAAGTGTCATATAACAGTGAATTTCTAAGACTGAAATAGATAAAGCCTTCTGGTGAAATGTATGTGACAAAGCCTTGATCACATGTGTTTTAAGCCTGAGACTTTTCAACATTTAAAACGGAGTACCATAATTATAATTTTTTTATATTCAAGCTCTAGCCTCTGCTTGGTTTATTGACATGGAAATATTCACAGCAGCAGATGATGTTCCTCCAAAACTGATCTCATCAAACATAAAACACACAAAGCCTCCATATCTACAGAAAACATAACCCAACAAAATAAAAAATAGTTTTTAGCTGCCATTCATTAAATCTAGTGCCTTTTAAGCACTGTACGAGGACTGTAGGGACTCTACTTTCGGTCACTGTGGCTTATTTTAGTATGTTAATGAAAGCAAACCGGCCTGCTAATGATAATGATGATAAATTGTCACTTGGACATGAAGATCCGCCCAGTGCCTTGGGATCTGGTCTTCTAAATTAGGATTTGTCAATAACATGCTGACAATTTGTCTTCTCATGAATCAAAAATATTGGTTACTGTAACTGGCAGGCGGCAAAAGATTTATCCTGGTTTATTTACAGTATCATCATTAGCATACCAGGGGGATATATTGGATAAAATGATATGCCTTTGTGCATAAAACTCATTGAGGCTGTCTAGGAGACAGAGACAGCTTTGAATTAATTTGCTCCTCACTGTCTACACAACTATTAATAGCACGGTTCAATTAGATGCAGTTAATTCTTAAATATGGGAATATTTTTTGATCTACGGGTATTAAATGGAATACATCAAATCACGCAGGGCTCTGAAAGCGTGTTAATGACGCGTCGTTCCAATTAATCGTGACATAACAACATGAGCTTGCATAAATACAAAGAAAATGAATGTACTAATCACTCCTGGTGATTCTGAGGATTAGTAACTTCCCGCAACTGAACTGCATTCAATGATAATCCAAATCATAGCTAATAAAATGACAAATGATGATTGGGTCAATAGGGAATTGAGTTTAAGCTTCTACATACAACAACTGTAGAAATGAGGCCACAAATGTCTACCCGATCAGGCCATAGACAATTCTAATCAGTTATGACTTTGCATAGCCTGTAAACATGTCTCTAAATAGCTTGTTTCTATATGTCAAGATTGAGACAAAGATATGCACAATTTAGTACCTAGCATTCATGAAATGTGCTCAGGCAACTTTAATATGAATTGCCTATTGGTAAAAGCAGTGTTTTGCACTATAACTAAATGAGTGTGGACAGAATACATCTTAGGCTTTACGCTCTCTGTCGCCTCTCAACCTGCAAATCCTCATACAGACTCTCCATACTGGACTCCACACTCTCTCCATTCCTCTCACTACAACACAAAACAATGCTTTAATCTGAGCGCAAGTGCATTTAGAAGCGTGCAATCCAAAAATGGGTCACAGGTTTATTCCAAAAGGGAAAAAAGCAATGCTAAATGCAAGTCATATGTATTGTCAAGGACGCAAAATACTGTCCATGGGCTTCTAAGCTTTCAAACAGATAGAATAAAATGACTCCCATATAACTTATTGTTAATGTCAAATGATGTGCAACCAAATTAAATATTAGTTTGGTCATCTGCTAATATGACTAAAAATATATTGCTCAAAGGCTAATAAATCACTGCTGTTTATATATTTACATTAGCGCCAATTGTCTTGTTTGTCTACATTGAAAAAAATGGTGCATGTGGAAACAATTTTCACTTAAAAATCTCTAGTGAATTTCACAAACTACAAACAGACAGTAATTAACATAATGCAATTAATGTGAGACGTTTTTTTGTAATGCAACAGATTGTAATACTAATATGTCTGACTTCAGAAACACGTTCGCAAGTGTTTCTATTTGCATTTTCCTAAACTTAATCTTGAAACTGTGAGTGATTAGATTACAGCCAGTTGATCCGGACGTCCCATGCTACTCTGGCCAACCAAACGTGGACTGATTTCCTCTTCAATTCCTGATGAACACTTAATTTTCCACTTTTTTTCCACACAATAAGGAAATTACCAGAGCTTAGGCAAGCACTGTTTATTTATTATTACTTTGAGCATGTGCGGTCCATAGACAGGAGTTTAAACCTGATTATTTGTTATTTCTTTGCAGATACATAACATACAGAATTCCAAGCAACAATTCATAATGAATTCTTTGCTAAACCAAGTCGGGGAAAACCAAAAACCAATCCAAAAGGAAAGCTCATTGGGCTTCTTATGTATTATCATAATTTAGAACAAATCACACATTATATTAACAAGACACAACCGGAACCCCAGAAGATCCTAGTATAGATAAACTGAAATTCTAGGGGAAAAAACAAAGTTCTGTATATCCAGTGACTCGTTTTTGTATTTCATCACAATGAGATTGGCTCCAAAAGAAGATACAATTTCATGAGCATTCCTTTTATTTGACTAAGGAAATAACTTTAAACAAATAACGGCCACATCTCTATTTAACTTCTAAATACTGATCAGGAACAGAAAAGGTTTTGGAGAGCTTTTTCTGTTCACCTATCACATAGTCCACACAGATGCATATATGTCTAGAATTCTCCTCGGAGGGATACAAACTGATCTCCCCCTCGACTTTAGTGTCCTGCATCACGTCCACAGCATCATCCAGATACAGCACAGCCTGTTTCCAGTGCGTCTCCGGTTTGAACGGAGACGTGGAGAGCACCAGGGCCTTCTCCTCGGCGGGGAAAGTCACCGTGAACCACACGCAAAAGGCGTGGATGGAGGACGAGCCGAAGCACCGGCAGCTGAACACGCCCCTCACATCTCTGAGCTGCTCCAGCGTGACCGTGTTCAAATCCAGCTCGGCAAACTTGCACGGGTGGGAGAGCACATCCTCCACCGTCACCGGATTCACAGTGATGTCTTTGTTCATGATGCACTTCCTGGCAAAGTCGGTCATGCAGGACATGTCCACGCCGTACTGTCCTTTGACGGTGCTCCAGAAATTCAATCTATCCTCCACCACCAGATCATTTATGGGAGCGATGTAAAGATCCGCCCGGGACGGTAATATAAGGCCACCGGGTTTGAGCCATTTATCCCGGGCGAAGATTACCGAGTTCAGCATGGATTCGTGGAGGAGCGCGTAGCCCATCCATTCGCTGACAATCACATCCACCTGTTCGGCCAGTTCGATCGTCTCCAGTGTGGCTTTAATGACTTCGATTGTGTCCTCCATCTGATTCAGTTTTACGATCCTCACTAGCCTGATCGGCTATCGAGCTCGCTTCGACTGCATAAACCTTCCTGGCACCCGCTTGCGCACAGAATAAGCTCAAGACGCCGGTACCGGCTCCCACATCTAGCACCACTTTCCCTTCTATTGACTTACTGTTTTTAAAAATGCCCATTCTGTACGTGTTAGTTCGCACTGTGTCTGCAATCATCTCTTCGTGAATGGTGACATCGGAGTAGCTGTCAAAGTACATGTAATCCTCTGTACTCCTGTCTAATTTTCTTTTCTTGGTACCGTGCTGTGACATTTTCCACAAGTTTGCCATGCGTCTTTAATTTTCCCAAACTAGCTTCCGTATCCGAAACGCGATTTGAAAGGCATCATGGGATATGTAGTTTTTAAACACGCCCGCGTGGTTCGGAAAGTACGATAGCCCGTTCTGAAATAAACTACACTTCCCATGAGTGACAATACTTTTTTCCCCCTTAAATAATTTAGCTAGATGTGATAATCGTCCCAAAAGAAAATGTGGAGACAACTCTAATGCTTTATAACTATTCTGAAAAAGCTATTTCAATTAGGTGTTAGGTTAGTCAGAGTTAAATAGGCTATTATTGTTATCTATATATATTTACAGAGGGAGGGGGGAGGGGGAGGCAGCATATCTGATAATTACTTAAAGTGTCAAAGTACATGCAATTACAAATGTGATACTATTCTATACCTATATGCGAAACACTAACACTTGTTTGTCACAATATCCAAGCGGTTATTTAAGTTAATGCTGCATGCTGGCCCATACAAATAAGTGGATTAAGCCTGAGTAAATCCCTTTTTTTTTACAGTGAGTGTCTATGCTGTCTGCTTGTTTGGCAGTGGTTCCAGGACAGCTGTTTAAACTGACTGTGTGCAGCTGTAGCTGTACTAACATAACACCAGGGCTCCGTCTGAGCCAAACCGCATTTCCACCATGACGGATAGCATGATCTGCTTTTAACCTTAATAAAATAGCACTGCCTCACCCTCGGCCGTCACTCGCACACGCTAAAGGCTACACACTGACAGCAGGCTATTCCTCTTGAATACAGTGCGTTTTATGATTTATTCTGCTTTATCTATTCTATAGGGTGATAAATGTTCACGGTTGGATTATGAGATCTGACCTTTTTAGTACTGTCCTCAAGTTGAACTCACGGAATAAGGATAAGTCAGAGGAAAAGGATGCACATTGGTTATCTTTATATGACACATACACATTTCTATTAAAGGAAAATGTAAATATCATACTGGGATAATTAAGTACACATGTGAATGCATTACAGGTTACAGCACAGAAAATAATGCTTGATGTGAAATGCATGGAGCAGTTTGCATGAAATTCTATTTTCTAAATGCATGTTATAGATCTTATTGTGATTTTTTCCATGTATATATTACATTAAAAAAATCCATTACAAAAAATCAATACAGAGAACCCTCAACATTTCTATTCTTCTTATTATTATTTTTTATTCTATTTGGATGTCGCAATAGAAAATATTTATTTTATTATTATTTAGTCATTTAGCAGACGCTTTTATCCAAAGCGACTTACAAATGAGGACAACAGAATCAATCAATTGTAGCATTAAAACAACTAAAAACAGATCCAAAACTAAAAGCTAAAACTTTATAAATACTACCTATACACATTTTAAAAATAAAGAAATTAAATAAAAATTTAAAATGCATACGAAAAATTCTCAAAACAACATTTAAATGAAAAACCAAAAATAAAGCTAAAACCAATTCAAAATATTAAAGAACAAAATGTATAAGAGTATAATAATGATTATAACATAACACTAAGCCAAACACAAAAAACAACTATATATATATGATACATATAATATATAAATTATATATTATTATTGATAATAATAATATTATATATAATATAACTTATTATTTTGAACAATTCATCTGTTAATTAGGTCACACAGACTATTTGACGATCTTAACCGTTAGTCAAATAGCTATTTAGCTCACTAGCATTTAGTCTGGCTCCATTCTGGTACTCAAAGCTCAATTTCACCATGAAATCAATTCCTGCCCTCATTGAATATCTGTTTCACTTGGAAATAAAGATGACAACAAATGAGATTGAAAACATTTAGCCTCCTTTTTAAAAGCTGGCAAGGGTATTTATTTTGATATTTTGCATTGTTTTTTTCTCCCCTTGACCTGCAACCAACTTTTGGCAGGACACACCAGCTGTGGACAAATGTATTAAAATGTGGTATTTTGAAAAGTTCCTTCGCAAAATTCCATGTTTGTCTCTTTTTCTATATCTCCCTTGGGTAGTTCTGAGTCCTTGCTACGACAACACACAATTTAAACTAAATCCACATCCTCTGAATGTTTTTACACACTCTGAAATGATTGGGGGGGGGGGGGGGGGGACAGTGTGTTTGCACAGACATCGGCACCTGATCTCACTTTAATTAAAATTGCACATCACTGTTTGCCCATCTAAAGCACAGACTCTGAGCTGATTGGAAGGGGGTGGACTGGCAACGAAGGAAGAGACTTTGCTCAGTGGTCCTGAAACATGTCTGGAAAGCCTGAGATAATTTCAGAGCGGAGAGATGGTGGCTTCTGCAAAGGAAAGAGACTCGTTGTTCAAGCACGAGTGTAACAGCAGGAAACCAAATCACTTTGGACAATGAAGGATGTCCTGAAAACATTAGATAACACGTACAGCTCAAGCAGATTTTTCCTGGGTGGCTCATGTTGTTTCCAATCCGCCTGCTGAATCTTGTTTGGTTGGATCAGTTAAGGGTGAGGACATGTGATAAGTCTGTTAAGATAAGTCACAATCACTGTGGCGTATTGGTGGTTTGATTCAGTTATAGCAGTGCCACCCTGCCGGTGCAAAACTTATTTCTATCTGAAGCAGCAATCACAGTAACATCTGAGGAAAAAACCTGTCCAGCAGTCAGTCAAAATGTTTCTTTCAGTTGAATAAAACAATGTTACCCTCAGTCTGCTTTTTGGCCTAGAGAAAATGATATGTTACTGTACACATTATACAAGCACAGTATTTTTAACAACACAGTTCATTGAAAGAACGTGGCTCTACTTACAGTACATATTTGTAAAACTCTCAATAATGACCTATACCTTTAATAACTGCAGTTCCCAGCTGATATGAACACTAGTGGTGGTAAAAAACTAACCATTTTTAATCATATTCACACAAAACTGTGATTACAGGGGCAGGTTTTTAATCAAAGACTTATCTTAGTTTGGTTCCTCGCACACTTTCACCATATTTCATGATTTGTAAACTAATACTTTTTTACGTGTGCATCACATAGCCACCTGTGTGGCTTTTCTGACATTGTAAAGTTGCAAGCTTATAAAAAATGTACTTTGTAGACTTTGCGTTCAAGTACAAGTCCCATGAAAAGCATCACAATAAAACAGCTCAAAGACCTTGAGAAAGATTAAGTTCGGACTAAGGTTAAGGTTAGGGTTTAGAGGTGGTACATTATTTTCAAACGTGATACAGTATTAACCTTTTAGCATCACTTGCTGGACATTTAATCTCCGAAAAACAATTATAATATGTTTGGGATAAAACTGAAAACACTTTTAGCACCACTTACTGGACATTTCCCTTTGAAAATGTGGTGAAACATCCAGGAAAGCAACAACATTTTTGGAAGAAAATTTGCTACATGCGCGTATTTCCAAATAGCCTGTGATTATTTTTATTGTAGGTTTTTCTCCTTTGTTAAATTAACATGTTTATTATTATTATTTTTTATTATTATTAATTACAAAGAAGATAAGAGGATCAGAACATAACCCAAGTGAGTGCATCAAATTGCTTGCCTCAAATTTAAAATGCAGCATTACTGGAAAATGACTAAGACTTGCTAAACTATTTTAAACACAATGCATGAGGTAACACCTCAATAAACGGTTGAAACTGATGAGCAATGCAATAGACATACATAAACACACAGAGTCGCCTCTGGAGGTGAACCTAGAAATCAGTTAAACGAAAGAAGACGAATGTTTTATGAAATCACTCCCATACAAGCCTATTTCAAAATGTGTACGCGTTTGTGTATGCGTCTCACTTCTCTCCTGAGCTGCTGTTGGAATTCTTGTGCCTATGGGGAAATCCTAAGTGCTGACAGCAGGACTGAACCTGTCACCTGCCTGACCATCGTCTGTGGCTCTCCATCAGCGTCAGGCCTGCGGGCAGTAGCGCCTGCCAATCTGACCACTGTCATGCTGGCCTATTCAAAAATAAAACCCTTCTGAGAAATTAATATATGATGTTTTGGCTGAAGATCGATTCCAGCAGGATCAATGTGGAAGTGCCTTGATATTTTACTCTCGTAGTGAGGCGCACATTAGACAACAGCAGTTTGTTGAAATCTGTGTTTTACTGAACATTGATTATGGCCACAATCTGTTTCAAACTGACAGATGGGTTGATAAACAAGGCAGAGAAAAGACATTATTTAGCTTTGTAAGCTAAACTAAAAACAAAATATAGAGGTGGAAAGTAACGAATTACATTTACTCGCGTTACTGTAATTGAGTAGCTTTTTTGTGTACTTGTACTTTTTTAAGTAATATTTTTAATCTGTAATTTTACTTTTACTTAAGTATATTTTGTGTGAAGTATTGTACTTCGCTACATTTTAAAACACATTCGTTACTGAGTAAAAAAAAATCGCTCCGTGGAAACAACTGCAGCAAATAATGGGCAGAAGAAGAAACTGGCGCTAAAATCACAAGAAAGATGCAGACGAACAAGACAGGCGTTAATGGTGCAGACCCAGCTGAAAACCAGACCCCGTCGTACTCTGCTGAAGTTGGACTCGAAGGAAATGAAGTGAACCCCTGGCCATATTCATGCTCTATTATGCAGTGTTAGTTGTGTTTGCCTCGGGAGACCGAACTAGCAGCTTATAAATATATCGACATCACCCTTCGCAAGCATGTGGAGATAAGGTAAATACTTGCATCGTTGCATTGGTGGTTAAAATGAAGCTTTTACGGTTTAGCAAAAGGTTTTGCACAAATGAGCCAAAAAGACAGTGGTGCAGGGTGTGCAATATCGTCTGCGAAAATATAGTAATTGTTGTTTTAACGATGTGCGATTTGACATTATCAGTATTTTGCCAAAAACCAAACAAATCACTCTAAACAGTGTGCCGTGAAATCTAGTAACGTTAGATTAGACTAATCCGCGTGCATCTGGAGTGATTTCTTTCACTGCGTGATTCAGTCTGTTAAAATGCGTTTAGAATGATCACAAAATTGAAGATATAGAAGGAGAAAATGTATATATTTATATAATTTAATATAGTAAGTCAACATCACATGAAGAATGCCGTTTTTCTCAAAAAATCACCATGATTACATAGGCCTGTAGTTTTGCTTTTTACAACAGTTAAAAAAACAAGTTAATTAAGAGACTTACGTTTTAGACACATTGCCTGTTTTTGCTCTATTTCGACAACAAAAATAATTCCATACACAGTTTTGCGTCTCTGACTCTGAGCAATGACGTGTTTCATTCCTTGAATTAACCGTTTAAATGATTCTGTTCAATCGCAATGACTCACTTATCAGTGACTTACTGACACCTACTGGTGGTTCTAATTTAACATTTAAAGTATCTTTTGATTTATTTATTTTTAATTTCAAATGACTATTTAACATTTGTGACCCTGGCATGGAGCACAAAACCAGTCTTAAGTCGCTGGGGTATATTTGTAGCAATAGCCAACAATATATTGTATGGGTTAAAATTATACATTTTTATTTTATGCCAAAAATCATTAGCATATTAAGTAAAGATCATGTTCCATTAATGTATTTAGTAAATTTCCTACTGTAAATATATCAAAACTAAGAGCTTAATTTGAACAACTTTAAAGGAGATTTTCTCAATATTTGGATTTTTTGCACCCTCAGATTCCATATTTAAAAATATTGTCCGATCATAACAAACAATACATCAATGGAAATATGATTTATTCAGCTTTCAGATGATGTATAAATCGCAATTTAGGAAATTGGTTTTTTGGTTCAGGGTCACATTTTATGTCTTATTTATCAAAACATTATTTCTGCATTTGTAACTGCAGGCTAAATGCATTCATGTCAGTGTGTAATACATCTATAACACTTCAGATGAAGCTTCTGCGTTTCCTCTGCATTGCAAAGATGCATTTTGTTGATACTGATTTAATTTGCCTGGTAACAGCCCAAATGTCTTATTATTCTAATTAACCGATTAATTTAATTAAAAACACCTAGTTTGAGATTTATAGGCCCTCAGTTCCTGGAGGGCCACAGCACTAAAGAGTTTAGTTCCAACCCTGCTCCAACACACACACCATGTAGTTTTCAAATAAGCCTAAATGATTAGTTTAGCTGTATCAGATGTGTTTAATTAGGGTAATATCTACGCTGTGTAGGGCTGTGGCCCTCCAGGTACTGAGTTTGACATCTTTGGTCTTTCCCATTTTTTCCTCCCTCTCAAAAATATAGATGTAAGACAAGTTGCATTTTAGACTTATGTTTATAAGCAGTAAACGGGGCCATTTTTAGCTGATGCTGGGCTCCCTCGTTCCGTTCGTGGTCGCATTTCTCAAAGCGGGGGGGCCCGGTGCAACTGCACCAGTCGGCTCTGGCAGTACTTGTGTTGTGATGTCACTTTTATCTTTATTATTGGTAGACATTTTTCAAGAGGAAGTGTTTTTAAGTATGTTTTTTTTTCTTCTGGAAAACAAAAATACTGATTAAGAAAACGGTCACGGCAGGATCTCACCCCTTCGTTCACACTTGAAGCCATTAATCAGTTTTACCAAAGACCTGCAGGTACTCACTCGGCATCCAAGAATAAATTGCATTACATTGTTACTTGATTAAATAGCACATTAAGTTCACATGTTAGACCCATGAGGAAAATACTGGCAACATCTTAACCCATCATGTTTCACATTGCCAATGTAGCTGTGAAAAATCTTGGAATGGTTTTTACTTAATAGTTAACTTAAATATAGGGTTTTCAAATTAGCAGGTTAATTTAGTGCAATCAATTTTATAAACAGATTTACAGAATGAACACTCATACATGCATATAGGGTAAGTGTTACGAATGAGCTCAAGTATGCAACAGGCAGCGGGTCCAAATGCAGTTTAAGGTCCTTTGATTATAATCCACAGAAATATACGTCCAAAATACATGACAGAAGCAAGAAAGGGTCACAAGAAATACATGAGGTAACACTTATCACCAACTCACCCTGACAATAGCAAACTAGGGCTTAATATACAAAAACACAGGATCAAACAGGAAATGGAAGACAGCTGAACCAGGAAGACACTAATGAAAACACAGCATGATGGGAAATGGAGTCCATGACCAGAACAGGCATGAAAACAAAACACAGGAACGCCCTCTAATGCCTCACAGTGGTGCAAGCAACCGGGCGTGACAGTAAGATGGATAAGATTACTTTTTTTTTGATCATACCTCACCTCATTTCAATGTTCTTTTTAATTTAGTTATTTAATCTGAATATCAATATTTCTGAGATTTGGTTATTTAAAAGAGTTAACTGATTAATTTTGTTTCTCTGGGAAATAGTGATCTACAGTATTATATTATATTATATTATATAGAACATTTGTTCATGAAGGATTTGTGGACACAGTAATGTTTTTAGATTTGTGGGGTAAAAAAAAAAAAAAACTTCATTTTGAGGTAAAAAAGAGTGACTAGAGTGGCATGTTGTTACTAGTGTTGTTATTTTTGATAAAATATCCATTGTAATTCTTATTTTCCCTCGTTTATTTTAAGGGGACCTATTATGCAAAAATCACTTGTATAAGGTGTTTAAACACAGTTGTGCGGCTGCAGTGTGTAAAAACAACCAGCCTATAACGTAAAAAATTCACCAACTAATTTTTTTTTATAAAACCAATAAATCATGAATAGTCTCTCCAAAAGAGCTGTTTCAGATTCTCCCTCTGTTCACGTCACTTAGCCCATTTATGATACTCTCTGCCCTATTAGCAGGGCTCGAATTGAGGGGGAATGATGGCATCCCCCTTGTCGAAAAAAAATGACAAAAAGCATCCCCTCTGTAAACCTACCACCCGCCCGATCCCCTTTGGATCATTCATTTTGTGTATTACGTAAAACTTATCATGCACATGAAATGTTAAAATTCTCTATTTATGATAATTTACGAACCAAATAATGGCAATTGGTCAATTAGAACTTGGTACTGCACACAAGCAGAATACATTTTGTCATTTTTCGCGCAAAATGGTTCAAGCGCAACTTTTGAAATTCTTTAAAGAGAAGACAATAGAAGGTCTGATTTTTCCTTGATTAAAATTTAAAGGCATTCTCCTGACATGTGAGGGACTGAGAGACGATTGGAGAGCTGACATTTTCCAACTTTGAAAAAGAAATTACCTCTTGAGAATCCAAAAGCATTCGCTGTGCGATGAAGTCCATTAGAATACAATTAGAATGCCCTTATAATTCCAGCAATGAAACAAAAAATACCCATGTATGAGTTTTTACATTTTATATTCATTGCACAAACAATGTTCTGTATTACCACAAATGTGCTATTAGTTTTATACAACAGTGCATAGCAACACAGTGTTTCATTCCGTGAATGAATCAGTTTTTTAACGAATTGAGTGAGCCAGTTATTCAACGGTCCATTCAGATGGACTCACTTGTTTAGTTACTATTGAATCAGCCGTTTCAACGAATTGTTTGATATGAATGATTCAGTAAGTTATTTATTATTAGGGGACTTGCTGCCACCTACTGGCGGTTTTATTGTCATATTTAATTATCCATGACAGACCAGAAGGTCACACCCCACAGCCCCCCCCCCCTTATTATTTTTTACAATTCAACCACTGCCAATTTGCATAAATACAGCCCTGAGTGAGAAGCTGCAGCCCGCAATTTTACTGGAGATATACAATGTCAGCACCAAAGAGGCATTACAAGTGATGTATTTTGGAATGCACTAATGAACATAGGAGTCACCATAATCTCCCCCATCTGAGCCGAGGGCACTGTGGTTAAATTTAATTTTCAAAGGAAATATTCCGGAAAACATTTGTAAAATTCCCTAAATGTTTGGGAATCAATACCATCATCTCCAGACAAAGTCAGTATCACACGCTTGTTTTCCAAATTGCCTTTCTGAAAGAGCTTCTGACAGTCTTGAGCACAAAAAGCATCATATGTAACTCTCAGAACAACTGATTAGTATTCTGAGCATGATTCTATTCTATTCAATATACAAATATCATGTTTTAAGTGTAAATATTACTGGTCTTATGCTTAAACCAAGAAGCCATTTGACAGTGAGGTAAAAGATATACTTAATTTGAGACATTCTCTAAAAACAAATCTCGTTATTTTAGCCAATTACGCTTCTCAAGTAAATTAATCTTGTTTTAAGGATGTTGTAGTGGAATACTGATTCATTTTTTTTCAACATAAAAACCTGATTACCAAATGGGAGAAAAAAAGCACAGCAAGAGCAGCATTTTGGAGTGCCAATTAAGCATCAGATAATTTTGTGGTGTTTGGTTTACGGTTTACCAGCATGAGGTGAAATCTGTGCATCTATTTTTACCTCCAAAGGCTCGTGTCCCACTGTGCACGTAATGGACACTATCAGAACATAACCAATTAACAGGCAGGTGCTAATAAGGTAGACGCAAGCCAGATGGAGCAGAATATCAAAAAAAGAGAATCTGTGAGACATTGCTTGTTCTTTTTGTGATCAGAAATCAAAATCTACTCCTACATGCACGTCTAATTATAAAAAAGAAAAATGGTTCTCAAAAGGAATCACCTACCAAGAGGAAATTATCCATTATCTTTTTTCTCTCCTTGTCTGGATGTGGTTTATTCATATTCTACTCACATACACTGGACAAACATCAAGGCATTTAACGGGAACCTATTAATTTGGGATAGCTGTCGTGAAGCAAGATTAGGTCTATTTAAAGGAATAGTTCACCCAAAAATGAAAATTAGGTCATGATTTACTCACTCTCTTGTCATTCCAAACCCGTAAGACTTTTTTTTTTAAATGTTCGGAACACAAATTAAGATGTTTTTAATAGAATTTGAGAGATTTCTGTCCCTTCATTGGCAGTTTCATTGCAATTATCACTTTGATGCTTCAAAATATTCATGAAGAGATAACTAATCCATGAACTTCTTAGATGAGCTTCTGTCACTAAAACAAATTCCTCGTATGTGTAAACATGCATGGCAATAAAGCTCATTCTCATTCTCATTCTTATTTAGTTAAAAAAATTCTTGTTAATGTGTTAAAGGTTTCGGGTATTAAATTCATCAACATTTGGGTACCAAAGCACAATACATGATTTAAAAAAAGTGGTGAATGGGTGGTTACATTTTACACAAGACATTGGGAGAAAATACTAAGTTATCCCAACTACTGTGGTCCATTTAAAAGCCTTATATGAATCATTTGTTACCGTATATCTGACACCATACACTACTAATACATACTAGACTACAAAGAAAGCCAAACCTCTCTCAAGGAAAGACTGAAATTAAACTCCTTGAAGTTGCTCTCCTGCAAATTTGACCTTGAAGGTCTGATAAATAAAACCAGTGACCCTCAGATGGCTTTGCAAAGAACATGACTCTCTCGAGTGAACCAGAGCTGAGAGGATTCTTACGAGACAACTCCTTATATCAGCCTGAATACATGACTGCGCCCACTCTATAAACAGAGTTCCATCTTTCACAAGCAACCAGATTGAGCCTGAGAAGAAAACAAGAAGAAATAAAAGGAATCCATTTAATATGTTAGTATATAAAAATATACATTTCCAACAGTTAATCAATGCTTTAATTCAATTTTAACTTTGATTATAAGCATTGATTAACTGTTGGAAATGTATATTTTTGAAACCCATTTCCAGGGCAGTGAGCAATGAAATGAATGGATGATTGGATAGATAGATAGACAGACAGACAGATGGACAGATGGATGGGTAGATAAATATAAAACTCAAAAGATTATTTTTCTCATTGTGTCTGAGTTGGTTCTCTGAGTTGGCATGTTGCAGTTCTTACCTCTCAGAGCTTTGATTTATTTACACACTTCCAATCGTCGTTGCAGATCTGGACAAGAACACGTTTGCTTTCTTATTCTCTGTGGTCTGTGGACTTTTCCCACGTGCGTTTCTGACTTAGAGATTCTGCTCCAGGTGTTGGGATATCAGCAAACACTCGTGGGTATCTCCGTTCTTGGCCGCTGAGTTGTTTGTGTAAGCTGTGTCTTTGTGAGGTGCTGTGGAGGACTCCCAAGGCGTTTAATCTCCCCAATACCACAGGCTCTTAAATAAATCACAAGTGTGAGTGATTGGGCGTTGGACACAGTGGACGTTCAACAGGACTGTTCCTGACAGAAATCACTATTTACCTCAGGTATGCAAGGCATGTTCAAGGTTCCTGCAATCCACTGAAATATTAACACTGCCCACCTGCACTTTTTCTCCTCGCTGTGAATTATACAAGACGGTCACAACGTTCTAGCCATTTGCTATGCTAGCTAACTTACTGTTGCCTGACAGTACATCCCTTCCCTCATTCCCACTGGCTTATGTTATCTGTCTGTCTGTCTATTTATAGATAGATAGATAGATAGATAGATAGATAGATAGATAGATAGATAGATAGATAGAATGACAGAAAAATGGCACTCTGCTCATTTGAATTTCTGAATCCTAGAACATTCTTTTGATAATAAATCATATTAAACTTGGCAGCAAAGTTACTGGTTGGTAATGTTTTGCTGCGTACGCCACTGCTGCTGAAATTTAGCCTGGGGGAGCGAGTGATGGCCCTACACCAAACTCAACCGATGGCTGTGGGCATCTGCCCGCAGGGCATAAGAGTGAGTGTCCACAGTGAGGAGAAATAGACCGCTGGACCTTCAGAAGCACACACTGGCCTTTAGAACAGAAAGTAGCAGTATCTCTATTTTAATCCAGATAGAACAGACACAAACACCCCCATGAATGTGCTTTAGCTTTATTGATATTAGCTTTGTTCTCTAAATGTGCCCTTTCATTTAGCATATTATTTCATTAAATCAAACAAGCACACAGTATTTTGAAAATCACTGCTGAATAGACGACAGAAATCAGAAATAATTTCAGTCCTAATTGGTACCTTGTGTCACCACCGAAATCTAAAAACAAGCCAGTGGCGCCATCGTATTATTTCTTTATAGCATGGGTACAATCCAATCCTCAATTGTAATTTTTTTTTCCTTTGGAGAAGTACAAACACAGTGAGGGAACGCATTTGTGGTGATAGAATTATTCAGTGAAGTATAGGGACACGGGCAGGATGGTGGAAAGCACAGCGTGTTGTTCCGCAAAACCCTGCTACATTCAGCTAATAAGCCCTAAATAATATCCTTTGACCAGCTTGGCTCTTTATCACATGGATTTGCCCTATGTAATAAAGTCAAATTAAGCTGGATAAACCATTTTAACCTCCTTCACAATGCACACACACGTCTCTGGACACAATGGACTGTTGTTCGCTGGCTGTTCATAAACCATTGGGAATTACACACAAGCATTTCCACTGACATCATACATCCGCTCTCAAATGAATGCAGATGGTTCCTATTTCAGCATTTTTTCACTACCAATTAATGTGTGACATTGCTACGGATATTTGCAGTTGTAAAGGAATACACAATGCACAATTGAGCAGTATTGATAAAAAGTCTTGTTCTCTTGATGTTATGTTCTTATGAAGTCAAATTCCTTAAAGGGATAGTTCACCCAAATAGAGAAGTCTGACGCCACATGCCATTCCACAGCTGTGCGAACACAAAATAAGATATTTTGAAGAATGTTTTAAGTGAATGAGGTTCAAAACAACATTGGAACCCAATGACTTCCATGTATGGAGAAAAAAATATATACAGTTTTGAAACAACATGAGGGTGAGCGAATGATGACAGAACTTCCATTTGTTGTGTAAACTATGCCTGTACAGCGTGAGTTATAATGTTTCTTCTGAACTTATATGTAGCTATAGCATTCACTTTAACTCAAGGGTCATTAACTTTTCTTCAGTGTTCATTCACTTTTACTAAACTTTAATTCATTCGGACTGGTAGGTTGAGAATCTCGAGTGAGCAGTCTTACTGAGAACATAGATAAAATATGCTGACAAATATAAAAAACTAAATACAGTCTCCATAAAAAGATTTCCTTGTTATATTTTAGATGACTATGCACTTGTAACTTGCCTGTTTTGAATCCATAAAATGACACGAATTGATTAAAAAAAGGAAGATGGGAGGAAAAGGAGGAAACTTGCATAACTCTCCCCACCAGATTTCATGCAAACCAAATGAGACGTACTAATGTAACATGATAGATTAAGCACATCGGTCACCATTCTTTGCATAATTTAAATCACATAATGATCTATATATAACCATTCAGAATCTCCTCTCGGAGTCTATAAATACAATGGGAAGCTACAGTGTCGCTGACATTTGTATGAGCACACTAATGACCAAATGGAAAAATTCCAATACTTTTGCTGAAAATGGCTGAACTAAAGTTTCCTATAATAGAAGCCTATTAGATGATGGATACCACTCTCATCTTTCTGATTATGTAATAAGGCGACGAGCCATATTCTTTCAGAGCATAATGCGCAGTTTTAGAAAGACACAAAATAAAAGTTGACTTTTTTCAACTTAAACCCATTTAGTTGTTGTTGCAAACACAAACACTATCAAATAGAAGAATGCCAGACTTTAAATTTCTAGGGAAACTGGCTCTCTGAGTCACTTTTGTTCCATTTGCCATCAGAAACATGTTCAGATTATTGCATTGACTTGTTTAGGTGTCAGACAGACTGAAGTATCAGATCTTGACCAGTCTGTCCATGCATTGTGCAAGGTTACTTTATCTGTGTCGTTAAAACTGGCAGCAGTTACAGCCACATCCAGCTCTGCTGTCGGCCACAAATGAGACATCACACTTCAGTTCCGCCTATACAAAGGGTGCAGAATCCAGTTAGCAACAGAAAGGGTTTGTAAAAAAAGGTGCTTTTTCAGTGCATCTAAACATTGCTTCCCTCCGCTGCACAAGGTCCCACTGCTCTTCAAGTTGACTAATTTCATTTCCCTGGTTTAAGTGACCTTCGGCAGAGATGTTTTGACTGTAATGATTTCCTGTCCCTTCTGCTCAGCCAGAAGAGCGTTCTGAGTGGACAGGAGTTCTTCTTTATGTCTCGGTGGCTCAGATAAAATGTGTAATGAGTTGTGCAGAGATGTTTGTGTGACCGGGGTAGTGACTGCAAGGTTTGACACTTCAACCTATAGTCTAACTATCACTCAGCTTATCAGCTTATTCACATTTTGATACTGCGGTAGAGGGCCTGGCAAAGGATTTTAAGGCTGTTTTACTTTCATACTTGTGTGTTCTGTGTTTTCTATATAACACAAATGCAAAGTGATTTTCAGGGTTTATTAAAAATCACATATTAGATAGGGATTTGAACCCTGGTCCCTTCGATTGCTAAATAAAATCTAAACTCCCTGAGTAACACATCTTAGATGTATTACATCATGGTGCTTTGCATAAGACAAACATTATATAAAAGTTAAAATAATACAAATGTAGAACAATAAAATTGTTTGTATAAACAATATAATCATTTATTGTAGAACAATAAAATTGTATCTGTATTCACTTATTTATTTATATATTTATTTATTGTTTGTTTACTTGTAATGTAGAGAACTGTCTAGTTTGCATAGGCACCCTCAAAAAGCATCTAATCAGACAGAAATATTGCAATATTATATTATAATTTGTTCCTGAAAATGTCCTTATCCTCAGGCCATCCAAGAAGAAGTTTTTCCATCTTTGAGATGAGTTTTATTTTTTCTTCATTTAGAACAGATTTGGAGTAATTTAGCATTACATATCTTGTTCACCAGTCATCTGCAGTGAATGGGTGCCATCAGAATGAGAGCCCGAACAGCTGATAAAACTTTGCTTGTGGATTATTGTGATGTTTCTTTATCAACTGTTTAGACTCTCATTCTGACGGTACCCATTCACTGCAGAGGATCAACTGGTGAGCAAGTTATGCAATACTAAATTTATCCAAATCTGTTTTGATGAAGAAACAAACTCATCAACATGAATGGTATCAAAGAGAATAAACTTTCTGCAAATATTCGTTTTTGGGTGAACTATTCCTTTAAATTAAATCCTAAAATAATACTTAATGGCATCAAAAAGAGAAATCAAAACCAGAAACAGAATAGTTAAATTCTTTATGATTCATCACTGAATGTTTTCCATACTTCACACTGTAAGTCAGTGGTGTACTGCATTATCGTCTTCCATGCATTAGCTAAGGGCTATTTTCAGGTCAACTTTGCAAACATCTGTAGGGCACAGAACTTTCTGCTGGATTTCCACATGGCAAAGACGTCCTTCGGAATTCTGCATATAGGCACGAATAGAGACGGAAGGTTTATAATATATAAAATGTGAGCGAAAAAAGAAGGAAAAGATGGAGTCGTTTGAAAATGTATTCATATTCCGCTCTCCCATAGCACACAAATTTTTCATTCCCGCGGAAATGACTCTGTAGTAGACTTTTGATTTTTTTTGACAATATTGAACATTAAAGTTATGGCAAAGTCGTCCCCTGTAGCCAAGCTTTTCTCATAACGCATGTGCTCGTCAATGCAAAATGAGCATTTTGCAGTACCTGATAGACAAATGGGTTGGCCAAGCTCTCTGGGGGCACTACTCTCCGGAGAGGAGAGAAATATTTGATGTCAGGTAGCTAGGGCTCTTTACGTGTATATTAATACAGGCAGCATGAAATATGAACACACATTTTAATATGGTTAACATTGAGTTCTCCATACTGCCTAGTGCCGTCTTGGAAGCATGACCTGGGGAAAGAGTGGCTCTTAAACGTATGAAAACGCACTCTTTAAGTGCTTTGTTCCATTCTGCAACGGGGAGGGCAATCCGGAGGCAGTGAGCAGCATGGAAGCCCTGGGAATATCATCTTTAACAAAGACTCTGTCTTAGACAGGCGCCCAGCAACCAAAGAGCTCATCTCAACATTTCAAAAGTGTTCCACCATGTTTCATATCCAGTGGCTGCTCTCGGAGTGTGGAGCTGAATTCAGAAGACATTTTTCTTTGTTTTTTCTTTTCTTAACCGGTTAAGAAAAGCCACACAAGTAACTCCAGTGTGTGCTAGTACTTTTAAATGCTCCCATAATAGTGTTCCCATTCCTTTTGAATTGAAATCAGCCCACAAGTGTCATTTAATTCAATTCAAGATTATTTATATAGTGCTTTTTACGATACAATCATAGCAAAGCAGCATTAAAGGAAATTAAGTTTCTACAATATATTTATATATTATAGAAACTTAATATATTTAACTTATGGCAAAATTTGGTTAATTCAGTTTAAGGTCTGATGGTTGGCTTCCTCTGAGGTCCTCCGAGGGGTTGGCATCATCTCTTCTCAGGTGTTTGACCATCTTACAGCATTTAAGTGTTGGATCCAGACTGAAGCTGGTGTAATTCCTAGCATCCCATGGCAGAAACAGAGAAACATATAGACTTAATTAGCGCAGCTGTTGTTCAATCCAAGCTAAAATTATTTGTTCAACCCAAGCCAAAGCATAATATTGTGCGCTTGATCAGATATAACTGCAGTACAAGATTACGAGATGCATTATATGAATGCTTGGCTAAAGAAATGTGACTTTATTTAGATTTAAATAGAGAGAGTGTGTGTCTGAACCCTGAACGTTATTAGGAAGGCTATTCCAGAGTTTGGGAGCCAAATATGAAAAGGCGCTACCTCCAAGCTTTTCACTCATCCACGGCACACGGCCACATCCACGGTTGGTGATGTGACAATAAAAGTGATTTGATTTGATTCTTTGGTTGACTTTTCTATCCTAGGTACTACGAAGAGTCCAGAGTTTTGCGACCTTAGGGAGGATTGTAGCGTGATAGAAGACTAGTTAGGTACGCAGGAGCTAAACTATTTAGGGCCTTATACATAAGTAATAATATTTTGTAACTGATACGAAACTTAATAGCTAGCCAGTGCAGAAAATGTAAAATTAGGGTAATATGATCATAATTTCTTGATCTGGTAAGGACTCTAACCTCTGCATTTTGGACTAGCTTGTTTATTGAAGATGCAGGACAACCACCTAGCAGTGCATTATAATACTCCAGTCTAGAGGTCATACATGAACTAGCTTTTCTGCATCAGAAACAGTTACCATGTTCTGTAGCTTGACAATGTTTCTAAAATGAAAGAAGCTGTTTTTGTAACATGGGAAATATGATTTTCAAAAGACAAGTTGCTTTCTAATATAACACCCAGATTTTTGACTGTAGAGGAAGTAACAGTACATCCGTCTAGTGGCAAATTGTGATCCAAGAGAATCTGTGTACTGTTTTTTGGTCCAATAAGTAATATATCTTATCTTAATATGTCTTATCTTAATTTAATAGGAGAAAATTATTGGTCATCCAATCTTTTAAATTTTTAACACACTCTGTTAGCTTAGATAATTTAGAAGTTTCATATGGTATTGTTGAGATATATAGTTGTGTATCATCAGCATAACAATGGAAACTAATCCCATATTTTCTAATAATATTACGAATGGGCAACATGTATATTGAAAATAGCAGAGGACCTAGGACAGATCCTTGTGGTACTCCATACTTTACTGGTGATAATTGAAATGACTCCCCGATTAAATAGTGGTAGCAATCGGACAGGTAGGATCTAAACCATCTTAGAGCCTGCCCTTGAATACCTGTATAGTTTTGCAATCGATCATGAGTCATGCACATTCAAACATTGCATTTTTCTTTTTATCGGAGTAGATTTTGAAAATAACCTCGTAAATACATACATACATACATACAAGCATTACATCACTTGCTCACCAATGGATCATCTGTAGTGAATGGTGAATGGGTGCCGTCAGAATGAGAGTTCAAACAGCTGATAAAGACATCACAATAATCCACACCAGTCCAATCCATCAATTAATGTCTTGTGAAGTGAAAAGCTGCGTAATAAACAAATCCATCAAGATTATTTTAACATCAAACTATTGCTGACATAAAACTGAGTTCGGAATCAGTAGAGAAATATTGTATGCACAGATCAAGCACCATTTCAGGTGGAAACAGTCCAAAACAGTACTAAGCAAATATAGTGATATTTGTATCAGCTGTTTGGAGTCTCATCCTGACGGCACCCATTCACTGCAGAGGATCTAATGGTGAGCAAATGATACAATGCTACATTTCTGACCTAGGGTGACTAAATGTGCAAAAAATTTAAAATAAATTGAAATAAAATAAAATAAATAATTTGTCTGACAAATAGCAAGTCTTGTCAAGTATTTTAAAAGCCATAAGCTTTAAAGAGACATTTATGCTCTTCGGTTCAGTCAAGCTGTTAAAGGCCAAAGTGCTGACTCAGTAGCCCTGGGCGCTAGAAAGAGACTTGACCATATAAAGCTCTGCTGCTTTCATGGGATATAGTCACACCTGCTTACCTCGGTACTGTCTTCCAATCATAACGCTGCTTTTAGGAAAGAACAGGGGAGCTGCTGGAGCACTTACTCTGTCAGCACATCGAGCTTCTCAGATGAGATGCTATCTCAAAGAATAACCCAGATCCTTTTGGTTAAAATTATACTGTGGGAAAATCAGTTAATCGTCTGTTCAGTCAAATAATATTTGCTTTTCAGATGGACCTTTCAGAAACATTGTATCCTTCTTTGAGCTTATTATATTCAAAAATAACTGTTTTGGTGACGTAAACACATTTAATATGTGCACTCTACTGTTCAAATGTCAGGGGTCAGTAAGATTAAAATAAGATATTTAATTATTCAGAAAGGATGCACAACATTTTATGCTTTAAATATGCGGTTTTAAATATTAATATTCTTTAAATGGAACACAATGCTTTCCACATCATCTACTCTTTTACAAATGGTGGCATTGTTTCAGCTATTGGGGATTAAAAGTCCCTAGTTATGGCATCATCCTCAAAATTAAGGCTCTTATAAAGATGACTTACATATCCCAACCATTCTTGTATGGCTTGCTGTGGTCCCCTGGCGTCAGGGGCAGGGTCTGTGATTGACATGGCCTTCTGAGAGCTCAGGAAGGGCTGACAGTGTTCTCCACACCTCATCCCACAAGTCTTTGAAGCCCATGAGCTGAGCTGAGTGCTGGAGCTATGGAATGATAAGGGCTAGAATTAAGGTTCAGCATGAGTTTCTGGCGGGTAGAAGGAGAGAGAGAGCGCAAATTAACATAGAAAGGGCTTGTTCAGCATGGCCTCTGCATCCTGAGGAGGTCCCACCACCTGCCGGTGTTACCACAGCTTTGTGATCAGAGTGACTATAGCTTGTCTGACCGCTCTATTCACATCTCAATGAGCTCATATAATCACCTATATTTTAATTCGTTTTTCTCATTTATTCTGCACGAGAGCTTGTCACCTATAGACCTCATTAAATAAAGTGCTTCATCATGTTTCATAAGTTGATCAAACCTCTGAAGACCTTCAAATGTGTTATGCAATTAATTCAGAAGACACTTGCAAACACTAAGCAAACACATTTTCTTATATTTTATGTAAGACCAATCATCTAACCTTGTAAGCACTCAGGCCACTTTGGAAACTAGGTACGCAAGCTGTCGGTACAACAAAATGACCTCCAGGTTTTCATGCTGTAACCAAATTACACAAATATACAGTAAGAATGTCCTCATGGTGTTCATTCAACTGTACATTCACACTAAGAATGATTAGACAGCCAATAAAATGATGTCTCATTACCAACACATGAATCCAAGATGATTACAATAGTACTGTATATGTGTAATCAAATGTTTGAATTTGAATACACCTGCCTAGTACTTCTGAAGACCTTGATTAGCTTGTTGAGGTGAGTTTGATTAGGGTTGGAGCTAAACTCTACAGCAGGGGTAGGCAACTTCGGTGTCCTGCAGAGTTTAGCTCCAAACCTAATCAAACACACCTGCCTGTAACTTTCGGGTGATCTTGAAGACATTGATTAGCTTCTTCAGGATGTGTTTGATTAGGGTTGGAGCTAAACTCTGCAGGACACCGGCCCTCCAGGACAAAATTTGCCTATCCCTGCTCTACAGGACAGCGGCACTCCAGGACCGACGTTGCCTACCCTTGGTTTAGAAAAAAATATATATAACATAATTTTTTTGTATTTAATAATTTTTTGTAAAAAATACGTTTTTTATCTTTTTTTTCATGTGTAACAGTCAACATCAATAAGAATAACTAAATACAACTAACCTGAAATAGAACGTTAAAATAGAACGTTAGATGTATAGAAGGAGAGATAGAAGGATGGATTGCTTGCAACAATTTGCTTTAGTTTAACAGCGTGCAGTTGATAAACTTTTCCCCATTCAGTGGTGTTATCAAAGAGTCTCCCCAGGGAGATGTTGAGATGTTCCTCTCATAATGTGCGAGGGTTGAGGTAATTTCCCTGCAGAATTTGTATTCTTCCTCTTTGATGGATAGACAGGCTATCCGGGAGGATTAAGGGGGGGCTCTCCGCGATTTCTTTTTCATTTCTTTTTAATGCCAGTGGTCTGTAATCTGTCATCCAACATCCAATTGCTGTGACACACAGAAAATGGGGCTATTTCTGTTTTGCTGCTGTGTCACAGTGTCTTTTTGACTAATATAAATTTGACTATTTTCCGGTTTGTTGCATGCAAACTGATCCAGAAGATTGCAACGATCGTGTTTGCTTGTTAAATGCAAACTGCGAATATCAATAAAATGACTGGAGGAGACATAATTGTTGTTTTAGACAAATTCAGTAAATATTGTCTATTAACATGATCACATAGCTTATGAGACAAACAAATTAAAATGTTTTAAATAACAGTGCAGAGTCTGAATAACTAATTTGCAGAACCTGCAAAAACTACAAAAGGAGAAATAACTTGCATAACGGATTAAGGGATGGCGGATTTAAAAGAGCCTTGTTTGAAAAGATGAATATGAAGCTTATTATGACTTTATTTAGAAGAACATGGATTTAAAGGTGTTGTCTGTACCCTTAGACATCTGCCATGGAACTGCATGTTTATTTTGTCACCACCGTGATTTAATACGGCAGAAGATAATCTGGCTCATGTCAGAACTCTTGATTTTGTGCTGAAAGATTTCAGATGTACTAGACAGATTCAACCGCCTGCAGAACACTTTTCAGAGCACTATGAAAACTGACACAGCCTCCACTGGGAATCTGTACGGTGAAAATACGGTATACAGCAGCAACCAACTTATGATATTACTGTTTAAAGGAAAACGTTTGTTTTTCTCTGTCAGTTGAATGTGCAGCTATAAAACACATAGGTCGACTTTACAAAGTGTGTAAAATATTACTCAACCTCTTGCTTGACCAGTGGTGTGGGTTTAGCACAGGACTATCTATTTTTCTGAAAATTGGCAGACCAGACTGTACCGAGCTACAGTAACAGCAAACATTCTCAGAACTTTGGCAAGCTTCTCTCAAGAAGTTCTGAATTGAATCAAGTAATGTCAATAGAACGTTAATTCAAAGTTATCTGGTCATTATCAGTGTTCTCAAATGTATTATTCATTGAACTTTTAAAAATAATTTGAAATGTAATATTCACGTAACATTTTAAAAACCTGGACATTTTGAACAGCAGAAAACATTCAGAAATAATATTTTCTTAACTTAATGGTAACATATTTTTTTTTAGCTGGGTAGGAACCTGTTAGGCTGAATTGTGCTGAAACCAGGTTTTCGCCTGTCAACCTTGATTCAATTACCCCCCCCCCCCCCCACACACACACACACACACACACACATTGGTTTTTATGGTTTACATGGGACTCTCCATAAGCGCAATGGTTTTTATACTGTACAAACTGTATGTGCTATTGCCCTACACCTACCCTAAACCTAAACTTAGCCCTCACAGGAGACTGTGAATTTCTACTTTCCCCCCCAAAAAACAAGAAAAGGCAAGAAAAAATGTGTAATAAAAATGTTCTGACACTCATTAGAACTGCCAAGGAAATAATGAAACCGTGTTTAAATAAACAGTGATGGTTATGTATATCCTGATAGAGATCCTGATCTCTAAAATATAGACTGCAGACTCACATAATATCACCCAGCAGGTACAAAACAGGCACACAACGTCATGTGACGTTGATATTTGGTTAAATTTCAGTTGTGACGTCAGGTGACCAACATTCAATGTAAATTAAACATCTAACGCCAATGTTAAATTGATGTCCAATACCGACGTCAGCTGACATTGAGATCCTGTTGTTTTCCGGTTGTGTAACCAAAATCCAACGTTAAGTCAATGTCAAATCGACGTCAAATATTGACGTCAACCCGATTTTCATTTTCAACCAAAATGCAACGTTTGTACGACGTCATGTCCAACGTCAACCTGACGTTACATAGACGTCTGGTGCCTGCTGGGCGAGCTTTTCCCAGATTAGAGACACTTAGGAGAATTAGAAGTCATAACACGATGAAATGACAAAAACACAGAAATGTCCTTCTCAAGCAACAGGATGAAACTCTCAAGTGCTATTAAATGTGTAAGACTTTGGAGCAGAGGTTGCTTCACATTGTCTGGGTTGACCAGGACTGCATAGTTTCTAAGATGAACTAAGAAACAAGACACCGCAACATAAATGAAACATACAGACTATTTACTTTAAGATCCAGAGAGATGGAGTCTGGCAAACAACGGTTCCCAGTTTTGGGGAGTTTTTACATTTATGCATTTGACAAATGCGTTTGTCTGAAAAGTGCCTCACACAGTGTTTGCAATTTGCATTGCAATTTTAAACAATTTATGCATTCCCTGGGAGTCAAACCCAAGACCTTGGTGTTACTAGCATCAGACTGTACTATTTCTGAGATGCAATTCTATGCAAGTTGAACACACAGCATAGACTAAAATAATGCTGCATGCAATATATTGCTTCTAAATTTAGTATTTTGTGAGATACAGAAGTTATACATTATTTCCCTCTAATTTGAATATATTTGCAATATGTAATGCCTCTGCTTATAAATACGGTGGTGGCTGAGAGAGATTCTGTGGTAAAAACAAGAAACAGAATTCAAAACTCAGAATTCAGAGAAAAAAAGTCACAGTTACAAGAATTACAAGAAAAGGTCATTTATATTTCACAATTCTGACTTTTTTTTCTCTATGAATTGCAAGAAACAAAAGTCCAAATTGATATTAAAAGTCTAAACTAACTTTACTTTTTTTTTATTCAATGGTGGAAACCGGCTTCCATAATCAGTCTTCAGAAACCCAATAAAAATATCATGATATCACTGGGCAAGCAACAGATTTGAGTCTATCTGAGTAGCTGGAGACTGATATCAGATTGGGTTGGCTGTGTCATGGGAGAGTTTTAGGGCACAGATCAATGCTGTGTACCCAGTCCTCACTCATGACATTTTGAACCTGTGTACAAGATTTCAACCACAACTATTCAATGCAACTTAATATATCACAGCTCCTACTGTTTTGACAGAGATTACAACCCCCCCGTGATCAGGTGCACGATTGATTTTGCATTGGGTTTTACAAATAAACCAAAGGGCAAAGGGGGCAAATAAACAGACAACAAACATTCCTTTACTTATTTAGTATGGAAAAACAACACAGTGTAGAGTTGGCGTTTAGTGTATTATCAATCAGAACAGACAAATAAAACCTCATTGACATAATCAACAGCAACAAATCAAGGATGTTTTGTGATAATTGGCCAGATTAAGGATACAAAAGCCTGTACACCTCTAAGGGACGAGGGCTTTTCTTTTTGATCGAGTTTAAATTGCTTTGTACAGCGTTCACTAAGCAATGTCTGAAGTGGTGCGAGTCGCGACTGCCATCATATTTCATTTCATTATGTATGTGTTAAAGCTGGACATGTGGAAAACAAGATAATAACACTTGAATCCTGTATATATCCGAGACCTGCCTTTTTTAAACACTAAAGGAGGAGATGTTTTAATTCAGCGTATCCTCTTTTATTTTGTCTAAGGGCATTTCACTTGAAGAAAGATGGATTAATTGCAAGCATAAATTATGGATTAATAAACAAGCACCATAAAAAAGGCAGTGGTTATGAGTGCAATTATGCGATTATCATTGCAAAACAGGGCTGTTATAATGGTGAAATAAATAATAGGCTATAATATCTATCTATCAATCTATCTATCTATCTATCATCGTCTGTCTGTCTGTATGTCTGTCTCAAGAAATTAATAATTTTATTCAGAAAAAAATTTCAACATCACATCTGATGTTTTCCACATCAGGGAAATATCCATCGCCTCCAATGATCATCTGTGATGTCCTCACATGCAGCATTCATGGCATCCAACAGAGACATCTGATCTTGTGGTCTATGATCATATACTTTCCACCTCCATGCTGAAAGAAAACTCTTCTATTGGGTTTAGGAATGAAGAGTATGGTGGAAGGAACTCCATTGTTATCCTTTCATGAACCTTTCAAAAAATGGTAGTGATTGTGCTGTGGGCAATCTACATATATATGCTCCCAAACTTGATTGGTTATATGCTTGAATGGTTGATTCAAATTGTATTGCAATTAGAAGTTATTTGCCAATTTAGCAGACATTACAAACAATTCCATTGTCAGATATGTATATAATATACATGCGTGTATACCAATTTTTGATAATTGAATGGATCATTTGGAATATGATGGCTTACACGATGAAAAATGATTGAGAAGTTGTGAAGAGTTTGACAGTTTAAGTGATAATCGACTCATCAGTTTTGATCAACAAGCCATATGCAATTAGTTGTTGTGCAAACTGCAGACAATTGTACTTACTGTTTGCACACCAATGTGCCAAAGCATTTGCAATTTGCTTAAATCAATAAGAAATTCCAATCTGATGTGAACAAGAAGCTAATTGTTCAGAGATCTGAACTTATTGTTTCTAAAAAAAAACACATTCGAGAATTGAGCCAAAGCAATTGAGAAAAACTGTACACTTTAATACAACGCTTTTCAACTTTGATAATAAGAAATGTTTCTTAAGTAGCAAATCAGCATATAAGAAAGATTTCTGAAGGATAATGTGACACCTAATACAATTCAATAAGGTACATTTCTTTTTTAAATGTACATCATTTAAAAAAGGCATTTGAATGGTAGTGTAAAAGGCATTCTCGATTCAATTCCAAAAAGTCAAAGCATAAACAAACCTTTCTTTCTACTCTTTTTCTCCTTCTCTCTCTGTGTCTCTATCCCCTTTTCTCTCTCTCCTCTATGTCCCAATAGACAGGAGGAGTACTTTACAAAAAACAGTGTGGTGACGCCTACAGACTTGATTCCAGTCCATACAGAGCCACTTCATTGATCAAACATGCATCTGAATGAACTGCAGGCTGAGGTGTTCTCTTTCATGGCCCAGACGGCCGGTGCTGCCTTAAACTTAAACCAGACCTGTAGTTTCACAGACACAGAACAGCCCCAAACAAAGTTCAACTGCAACAGAAGATGCCCCGAGCAGTAACAGAGAGGTCATAGAAGACAAAAACTTGGACTTCTTTTCCTCATGTACCTGTTGGCTACAAACCCATAAATCATATATACAAACCGCTGTATCTGCCCTACACCAACTGACACTCTCTTTCCTCCAACTCTGTTTGTCTAATCCTGTGCTTTTTTATTGCTTGTTCCATGTTCCTATTTACCAAGGTACACTGAGAGTCTATTTAGAGCCTCTTCTGTAAATAACTGTAAAATGACTTTAAAAATGGGTCAGTGACATGTTATTTGACCTGCTATTTTTAAGTCTGGACATGCTCAGTGTGAATTAAACATTCCTTCCCCTGTCTTTATGACAGATTTCCCGAATCATTAATTTCTGCCCCCTTTCCTTGAATTAAGAATTCAGAGGCCCCTGTGTGAACCAAGCCCCGAGCCATATGCTAAAATTAGCATAGAGGAGACTTTAGTTACCTTAAGCTGCCTGTACACTCTCTCTCTCACTTTCTCCTTTTTGCTTCCAAATTAGGTTTGCCACATTTGTACAGGCAGTATATTCCTGGAAAGACAAGGCACTGGATGTCATGCTCTAGTTTATACTAGAATGGCCTTAACTAAATGCAGTCAGAAAACAACTTATTGTAATCATGTTACTTTATGCTTAGTATTATCAAGTGGTAATGTTTAAGAATTGGATCATGTGAAGATTATTACTTACCCAATGCGAGGTATTCAGAAGACTTAATGCATTTGTTACATTTTAGGTATCAAATATGTTCCTGTGGAAGCTCACAGGCAATTTTGAGATAATGTTTAAAATAAGCATTAAACTCTGTTAGATGCAAAGACACAGCTGTAAGATATTAAGTCACAACTATGAGAAATAGTCGCATTGTGAGATATAATGTCAATTTGTGAGAATTCAAGGTGCAATTGTGAGATATAATCTAAGTTTAAAGTCTTTTAGCAAGACGTCTCTTATGCTCACCAGAGCATTAATTTGATCAAGAAATGCATACATTAAAATAGTAATATTGTTAAATATTACTACAGTATTACTACAAAAACTTTGTTCTATTTGATCGTTTTAAAAAGTAATCTATTTTTGTGTTGACAAAGCTGAATTTTCATCATCATTACTCCAGTCTTCAGTGTCACATGATCCTTCAGAAATCATTCTAATATACAGATTTGCTGCTCAATATTTGTTTATTATTATTGAAATATGTTAAAAACAGTTGTGCTGCTTAAAATGTTTAACATCTTTGTATTTAAAGATGATTACAAATTATTTTACTGTCAGTTCTGATCATTTTGCCCTCGCTAAAGTAATAAATCTAAAATAATATTACCCCAAACTTATTTGAACGGTAGTATAAAATTACAAATATATTTTCTTATTTTTACTCGGAGGTGGAAATTATATTTTTCATATATTCATATAAACAGACACAAGTAAGACAATTATAATATTAGGCTATAAATGTAACACATATTGCAGAGTTTAGAAAATACAGTTTATGCTGAAAATATATGTTTAAGTTCATGTCAAAATGTCT
This sequence comes from Oxygymnocypris stewartii, assembly GCA_003573665.1. Lineage (NCBI taxonomy): Eukaryota > Metazoa > Chordata > Actinopteri > Cypriniformes > Cyprinidae > Oxygymnocypris > Oxygymnocypris stewartii. The sequence goes on from QVTF01025613.1 coordinate 202,868, forward strand.
GATTTTAATGTTTTGGCAAATCTGAGCACAGTTTGAGACATTATTGAGATCTCCACTAAAGAGGAGACCCATTATGTCTTTTTTTCTGGAGTTCATTATCAACAAGTTTTTAGATTAATTACCTTAGTGTTAAAAAAAGAAAAAGTGGAGAGAGACAAAAGAGGAGAGAATGTAAGAACAGAAGACTGAATCCCAGGAGCATGACAAATGAAAAATTTAAGCTGAAGCATATTCTTCTCGACACATTGTGAAGGCTGTCACAGTGATGACAGCACTCCCAGCCTAAAAGCAGGAAGTGTGGAACAGGACAGGAGAAAAGGGGCTAAAATATGAGACGCTGGCTGCCTGGATGAAGGTACAAAATGCAATCAGAACTTAGGAGCCGGTCTCAGATGGGAGATGGCGTGCTGGAAGAGTGGAAAAGAATTGTATCGACATCCAGCGTTGTACTGGGCCACGCTGAAACCGTCAGTGTGGCTTCAGAGTCAACAAGCATGGGTACTGAAGAGTTTACCCAAGGCTAGGTATTGATTTCTGTTGAGGGAGGCAAAAAGTGTCGGGGTATAGGAACTGAGAGAGAGAGAAGCTGTCTTTCCTGCTTTTATCTGATGGCATTTGCGGTTGTTCTTGAGGTGACCCGAGGATCACGCCAGCCTAGAAGTGCTACCAATTTGCACTTTCCAAGCGGAAAAAGATTCTTGTTAAACTCAAATGAGGTGATTGGAAAATGTCTCCAATGCATTATCATCAATAAAAATGCCCATTTGTGCCTATTCTTTGAAGAAAGTTCATTTGTATTAAAATGGTAATAGAAAAAAAACATACTTTTATATAAAAATATAATTATATTATGTGCATACCGCACATATGATTAAAAACTGTGCTTATTAAAATATTAATTTTGACAATTTTTTATATACTGTATATTCTGGTTTCCACAAAAATATTAGGCAGCACAGGTGTTTTCAACATAATTAATAATAAGAAATGTTTCTTGAGCAGCAAATCGGCATATTCTAATGATTTCTGAAATATCATGTGACACTGAAGACTGGAGTTATGATGCTGAAAATTCACTGTAGCTATTACAGAAACAACTTATATTTAAAAATTTAAAAAAATTAAAATAGTTGTTTGAAATTGTAATATTTCACAATAATACTTGATTTTATTCATACTTGAATATCAATTGCAGCTATAGTTAAATTAAATTAAAAAAAATAATAATATAAAAAAAATATATAAATATAAATATATGTATACACACACTGCAAAAACAAAACAAAAAACACATGCTCAGCTAAATGTGTTAATTTAAATGTAGCTAAAATAAATTGATTGCAACCACTTGCTTAAAAAAATATAGTAAATCCAGTGAGTTATTTTTTCAGTGTACTTCTGTGAAATTGTGTTGGATAAAAAAATTATTTAAGATAATGTAAACTTAATTGACAATTAATCACAATTGAAATAAGGAAAAAGATTGAAATTGTCACAATGAAATATAAAATCATATAAAGTCAAATTATTAGAAATAAAACCATGCTGTAACATATAAAGTCACAATTATTAAATGCCACATTGTGAAATATAAAAAAGACTTTATAAAGAATACATTATACATTTTCTAGCTAAAACAAAGTTCACAAAACCTCAAAATCAGCCAAATAAAACAGTATGTTGAAACATTTTTGGCAGTTTGTCGTCTAAACGATATTGTTTTCCAGAGAGATCAGCAGCTGTGTCCTAAACAGACGTATGGGACTGTGATAACGGCTTCGTCAAACACTCTCTGAGCAAATAGTTCTGTGTGCCTCCACACACTCTAAACAGCAGCACACCCGGCTCTCATCCACGAAACAAATCTGCAATCACACGGACAACGTTCATTTCTCCTGCGACTGAGTTTCATGCGAGATGCATCATCTGTGCTATTCTCTTCCATATGATAATGCGGCGCATTATTATATCATATTCCAAAAATGACAACCGCTAGCAGACTGTGGCGCTCTTATCTCTGAGGTATGAAAGCAGGAAACACATCACTCTTAGCTGTTGTTGGTCTGCCTATATCTGTGGTTGAGTTTCTTCAGCCTCCACAGGCCCTATGATCCTGTCCCGGGCTCGTGTTCCTTTCCGTAAAGATTTTCTGCAACCGTATAGCCTTGCAATCTGTCATTCATAAATATTTGCCATCAGAATGTGTTCAAGTCTAAGATTTCCACCCACGTTTCACAATAGCTACGTCGTGGTTATCCAAGTACAAGCCTGGAAGTTGATGATGTAGGTAAGTATCATTGGAAATATTCTATTACAATAATTAAGGCCTCTGGTTCCGAAGTTAACATCTGCCAGATCTTCGAAGGACTTTGAAGGAAGGAAACCACAAAAAGTCTTTCATAACACATTCTATAATAAACAATTAATACTAAGTAGCTGTTTTCAAAATAGTCTGAAAACAAAACTTTTCTTTTTTCTTTTAAAAATCCTACGATATATTTTATTTAAAATAAAAAAATTGTAATGATAAATGAATTATATATATGTAAAATAAATTCCAAATTTTAAACAAAACATTATTTACATTTGTGAAAAGACATATACACACAGTTTGTGTTCAGATCCACCTGAGTTTCCTTTATTTTTCTTTCTCACACGGCTTTTTGCTGCTCTCGGTTGCCTGTAACACAATATTGAGGCATACATGGGATAACATGAGTGACCGTGCTGATTGTTGTGACAGCCAGTATATCACTGCTAGAAAATGCAATTTCAGTCCATAGTCCCTTTAGCCTGTAGATCTTATTAGCTGACCACGAGAGAAGAGTAAAAAAGCACAACGTAGATCCACCATTGCTTGATAAATTGTGTGTAGACAGACTGAGAGGAGGAATGTATCTCAATATAACGATCATTGAAGATTTTCCCCTCCAAGTTTGCAAGCAGTTGTTGTTATGAATGGAAAGTGGCAAAAAATATTGCTAACGCAAATTCACTGCACATTCAGTATTCCAGCCTGAAATCTGCATCTTATTCACTTACAATGAAGTTTACCTATAGCTGCAAAATGCCCTGAAACCGTGCTACACTTTATTTAAAGAAATAGCTCACCCCAAAATGAAAAATTGCTGAAATGATACTCATTCTCATGACATTCAAGATGTGGATGTTTGATTGGAAGAGATTTGGAGAAATTTAGCATTACATCACTTGCTCACCAATGGATCCTCTGCAGTGAATGGGTGCCGTCAGAATAAGAGTTCAAACAGCTGATTTAAATAACACAATACATCACAACATAACAAAAGTCTTGTGAAGCGAAAAGCTGTCTTTGTAATAAACAAATCCATCTTTAAGCAGTTTTTAACTTCAAACTTAGGCTAAAATACGAGTCCTCTATTCATCATCTTGATTTCTCCAGTGAAAGAATCATCTTGTCTGAATCAGGAGAGAAATAAGCACAGATCAAGCACTCTTTAAAACAGTTCTAAACACATATTTGGGTGGACTTTGATGTGTGAGGACAACAGAAGATTACAACAGAATCAGAAGACTATTTTACAGAGGGTAGCGTTTTTATGGATTATGGACTTGTATTTTGGACAGAAGCAATGAAGGTCTTTCAAAACGCCTTAATGATTGATTTGTTTATTAAAAACAGGTTTCACAAGATATTAATCGGTGAACTGAAGTCCTGTGGATTATTGTGATGTTTTTTATCAACTCTTTGGACTCTCATTCTGACGGCACCCATTCACTGCAGATGATCCATTGGTGAGCAAATGATGTAAAGATGAATTTCTCCAAATCAGTTCCAATAAAGAAACAAATTAATCTATATCTTAGATGGCCTAAGGGTGAGTAAATGTTTAGGAAATTTTCATCTTTGGGTGAACTATTCCTTTAAATTAAGTCATTATCTTTTCACCACAAACACAAATCTTCCTATGCAAATTAGGTTTGTAGAAATGAGTGAGTATGTGATTTTTAGTGCCAGTAATCTTTAAAAAAAACTGATGGCAACACATTTCTGTTACCATAAACTAAACATTTGGACAGTGCAAGCAGTTGTGGCGTCATCTCGAGTAAAAAGGCCCCATTATCAATAATCAGACTCTTATGATAGTGCTTTACCTAAAAGCCTCCTCTGAGTGCCACCCATGAGGTCATTAGAAGCTAAGAGAGGAAAAGACCGTTCCTGATAGTCAGCATGATGCTCTGACATTTGGACAGGACTGACAAATAGAAAAATTCAGGGGATGAAGGACACGTACCAACCCTTGGCAGCTGTGGTGGAAGAGGGAAGACATCTGTCTGACTCTGGTTTCATCTCAGTTTAGAGGGTATTTGATACGAGACATTTTGAATAAGACGTGGTGGACTGATGCTCTTGAAAGATGTGACTAGAACGCTGAGTTTGATGGCGATCCATTAAAGCTGATAACAGGCCTTGTAACATTTCAAAAGCCTGGCCTCACTCAGAAACCCAGTAGCATTGAAAATATCTCAGTATCAGTCTTCGTCCAAACCCAGTTACCCATAAAAAAAATTTGGTTTGTTTGGTATTATTAGTTTCTCTGTTTACTTATGTATGAATTCTAAAGCATTTACCTGGACCACCAGATGATACTTCAGTGATTTCTTAAAATAAGCTTCATGTACTTTTTTTAGCAAATGTTTATCCATAATATGTTAATGCAGTGTTATTCACACTCACTGTAAGATGCATAAATTAGACAGAATTATACTTCAACCCAAAAACATCTTCACCGTGTCACTGACATTACTTCAGAGTTGTACTTCTTCACCCTAGAAATAAAAGCATTTTTGGGGTTTGGGAGAAAAGGATCAGTACATATCAATCAAGTCCTCTCACCAACGTTTTTAAAATGCACAGTAGAGAGACAAAACTATAATAATTATAACAGTCAATATTAATGGTTGGTTATTAGTACGTTGCCATAAAAAATGCAGAACAGCACTACTGTTAATGGAATAAAGCAATCTTTTAGAGTGATTTTTCAATCATAAGCACTTTTCTGCTTCTTGGAATGTTTTTAAAGAAAAATACTTGTGAAAAACAGTCTATTAGCACTTTATTACAATATTTTAACTTTATATTGTCTCAATTACATTTTCCTATTTTTTTTAGAATGCTGAAACCTTACATTTTCCGGATTTTTTGAAGATTTCATTTTGGGCTTGACCCTACCCAGACGTTTAATACATGAAAACTCCTTAAATTCATAAATGTGATAAAATCATGATGTTTCTACTTTGATCTGTTTCCTAGAAGCTTACAAATGAAATAGCATTGCTAATATTTAGTTTCAAAAGATTGTTAAAGTTGTTTCTGTAAAAGTATCGCCAACAATAATTTGACTTGGATTTGGTGCTTGTTAGTTGAAATAAATATATATACTACAAATAATATATATATATATATATATATATATATATATATATATATATAGCATTTTTGTAATAATTAGAACAAAAATTTGTAATAATTATTTTAAGTTGTAAATTAAACAATGATTATTGGAACATGTTTTACAAGAAAACACCATTTCAGTTTTTTTATTTCACATTTAATTAAATAGGTAACTTGCCATTTCTTTGTAATTGTTTGTCATTGTAATTGTTAGCAGTTTCTATTATTTTCAGTGTTAACAAGCGAGCACAATCTTTAAAGCAGGATTTATAAAGGATTATATGCTTGGTCTGCACATTGCACACACTCCCAGTCATTATTATTTTTTAAACCTGATAAAGAAAAAAATAAATACATGCAATTGTGTGTCCCCAGACAACAGCAAACTAAATATTAATGAAAATAATTTTACTTTGTCCTTTTATCTAAATGACAGTGAAGTTTTGCTCGTGTGGGAGATTCATTGGGAATTATGAATCTGATCAGTGACAGGTCCATAGACGCATCTACTGGCAGATTAATGAGCCGGATCTCCATGTGGGCTTCTGGTGCTGTTCTGACAGGCTTTGCTTCAATGATCATGCATTACTGAGCCACGAGGGTCCCACATCACGCGTATCCAAAGGGAATATAGGGGTCAGCTTGTGTTTATTTGCATTTGAAGATTTCTCCCGTGAGGGTGTGTAACTTGGTTGATTTAATTGTGAGAGAATCCTTGGTGAGGCAGGACCCATTTCTTTCCTACATTCGCAGTAATTTGCCTGTCACGTCGTCCGAATGTCTGCAAACCGCAAACCCACAATTTCATCAGATGAAATTTCATCTGTTCTCTGACTATTATTTGCAAAAATTTAATAACAGTGGGCCTGACTAAGAATGAGCATAAACACTATCATATCCCTGCTCGCTCTGTAATGATCTGTATTTTATTTTGGACCAGTGGCGGAAATAGAGTTTTATGGGGTGGCCAGGGGGGGTTTGAGGCTACTTCAGGGGGTCCATGGACCTTGAGGGACACTACCTAAAACCTTTTAGTTAATTGTTGTGTGTGTAAATGTTTTCCACATTCATTTATTGTGTCTAGTGCATATATGAGGTCTTGTTTCATTAATACAGTGTATACTTATTTTAAAAACTATTTGTTCAACTATTTGTTCATAGTTAAATACAATTGAACAAATATATGATATAGCATATTTAGACACATTTAAACATAACACTTACAGTTCAAGATCTCTCTCAGTCCTTATTCACTTGTTTCTCATGGTTTCTCAACAGATTTCATAAAAGCACACATGAGCATGCAAAATACCAAATTACAAAAAATTACAAAAATCGTACATTATACATATTTTAGGTAATATAATCAGACTAATTTTTGATTACTTTTAGATTACTTTTGATTTTCAAATATATCAGGTAAAACAAAAAGTTCAGATGACAGAAGATTTTGGGAATGCCTGCATTACACGTAAATAAGAAACAATGCAAATGTCTTTATTTGAATGTGTTTGAAAGAAAAAAGCCTCCCAAAGACAGTAATACATGGTTAAACCTACTGTGATAATTAAAATACATTTTTTTGTTAAAAATGTGTTCATCAGTAGTTGATGCAGTGTTGGACTAGTGACTAGTCTTTGTGTGAATGTCTATAAAACTGGAAGATTTGTATACACGAAAAAATTCACTTCAACAATGAAAATAAGGGTGTCGATGAGTTTTTGTTGATGATTTTGGCAAATGGAAGGAGCAATCTATATTACATATCTGCATATTAAGCATAATAATACTTTAAATAATACATTAAATCAATAATAATCATATACAATTCAATTCAATTAAATTAAAAAGAAATGTAATGGCATCTAATAAAAAATGTAAGAACTAAATTATGTGATTAATAGAAGCAGTAAATAATAATTTCCATCCAACTACCATGTTGTATAATGTGACTGTGGTTTCTCATATTCATATAGCGATATCATACGATACAGGATGCCCTATGAGACCGCTTATTCTGTCAATAACTCGCGTCAAGATAGGTCATTATGTCAAGGTCACCATGATGCAATAAACACCAGCAATAAAAGATAACCTGCTCCTCTAAATTACATGGACAAACGACGTCACCGAAACACACACAGCTTGTGAGCTAGTTTGTTATGGTGTGATATAGATGTGTTGAATGAGCCCTTCTGTCTCCTGGGGTGTGAACTGTTCTTCATTTGCACTAGAAAGCTGTGCTGCGGTGACAATACCACCACATGTGAATCGTACTAGGAACGGCGCTACAGAGACCGCGGTGGGGAATCTGAATGCTAGACCATCTTTCCCGCATCCTTCTCTCCTGACAGGGCATCAAGAATAATAAACAGTGATCCCGGGGGAAGAAACGGCTCAGACCTTTGATGGAAATGAGGGTTCAGCATTTGGCAGCTAAAAGATGTGATAAACGCCTCAGTCATGGGTCAGGGAGGTGGTCAGAGCTAGAACAAATATCTTGTTGATTGCATTCTCAAAGCTGCTTTGTTTCTGGTCTGCTGGAGGACGTTCTCTGGACATCTCTGTGCTGACAAATTAATATGTTTCATTTAGAGGAATACCTCTCACAGCAGGTTCACACCCTGACGACTTGTTTGAACAAATATGCTTTTGGTTGTGACAAGTTTAATGAGAGCGGCTGAATGGCAGAATGAATGCAAACGTTTCGACAAAAAAACTTGGTGTCTTATTCACCAAACCTTCATAATCCACATCAGTCCAATTAAAAATAATAATAACAATATTCAATAAATATGATAAAAAACATTAATATTAAGAAATGCTAATAAACATAACAAATCAAATGTATATCTACATAATATTAAAATGTTAATTTGAATATTGCACATAATGCTCTTAAACTCATAATCAGATTGAGACTTTAGTCTGGATTTCATAGACGGATTCACAAATGTATCGTATATCCAATATATTTAAACATGTACTATACAAGTACTGAATAGATGGATGGATGGATGGATGGATGGATGGATGGATGGATGGATGGATGGATGGATGGATGGATGGATGGATGGATGGATGGATGATAGATAGATAGATAGATAGATAGATAGATAGATAGATAGATAGATAGATAGATAGATAGATAGATAGATAGATAGATAGATAGATAGATTAGACAGTGCTTTAGCCAAAATATATTTTGATGTAGCAATGGACAGCTGGACACCAAGCTAAAAAACAAACTGTTCCTGATAAACATTATTTTTTTCTGCTGGAAACAAATAATTGAATGGGTCCTTTCATGGATTAGCAAAACCTCTGCAAAAGAACAGAAAATACAAAAATGACATTTACAATCCAAACCCAGATGAACGGGTGACTGGGGTGTGGAGCAGGGCCGGAGAGAGCAGTGTTTGGTTTGTGAAGGCTCAAATGAGCCAGTTATGCATCTGATTTATTGATCGTGTGGTAAGATGTTGCAGTTCAGTTCATATTGAACCTTACTCAATCAATCTGACAGCTGTGACTCCGCTTCGACTCAAGCTGTCTCCACCGTGGAGGTTGACTTCAGTCACTCTCGTGGGTGCCTACGTTCTTAAACATTAATGGAAACTGCTAAGCATTCTGTCTCTAAAAGACCATCAGCACTAGTATATGTTGGTAAATGTACACAAGACCCATTGGCATTCGTAGGTAGTGTGCATTTCCATATACATCAATAGATACCAAAACGCTCAATAGAAGCATACTGAATTCATCTGAAATGTAAAAGTTTTTACATTTATGCCCTTAGCAGACACTTTTATCCAAAGCGACTTACAGTGCTTTCAGGTTATAATTTTTTTTGTCATTATATGTGTTCCCTGGGAATCGAACCCACTACCTTTTGCGTTGCTAACGCAATGCTCTACCACTGAGCCACAGGAACACATACTGGATTTACATACTGTCAGAACAAAATTAGAGGTACACATTTTAATTTGAGGTACAATATTAAATCTCTGTATTTAACAGGTTGATTTTGTTATAATAAATTTGATTATGTTTAATTCTATCACATTTATGTAATAGTTTAACACATTTACCTAATTTTACATAATAACAGTTTCTTTTTGTTCTGTGTGATTTCTACACTGCACAAAATGCCTGCTTAATATGTTTCTAATTAGTCTTTTTGTTTTCCAGTTTAAATATCTAAAATACTTAATTAAAAAAGAAGAGAAAACGTCTAGGTTACGTACGTAACCCCCGTTCCCTGATGGAGGGAACGGAGACGTTATGTCGTGACGACATAGGGGATTTACTTGGAAGCCCCGAACATCTCTGACTAAGAGAAAACGCCAATGAAATTGGCTAGTGGATTTTGCATACCTGAGCCACTCCCCGTGCATACGGGTATAAAAGGGCGACAGGTGCATCCACTCATTAGGTTTTACGCTGAGGAGCCGAGACGAGTCCCTGGCAACCAGCGATGGTTCAAGATTGTGGCATGGGGACATAACGTCTCCGTTCCCTCCATCAGGGAACGGGGGTTACGTACGTAACCTAGACGTTCCCTATCTGTCGGTCACTACGAGTTATGTCGTGACGACATAGGGGTCCTATGGAAAGCGCCACAAGCTGAACCCCGTCACAACCTTGTGGCATGCAGATGTTGACAAGCGAGTGCGTGACAGACAAATGCCATGCAAGAGGTTGCAACCTTCCTACCGCTCCAGTGCAAATTCGCTAACCTTGGTGCCCACCGGGACCACTGAGTACATCGCTGCTGGAGATAGCCAAGCCGCTGTTCCTTTCCCCACGGAATCGGAAGGGATTTCGACCTTCAGTGAAAGACAGCTTCAGGTCTTTCCTATTTGTTGTTTACAGCTTGTCGTAACGGCAGGGAAGAGAGCCTTTCAGAGAAGGGCGCTACGGAGGCCACATCCTGCCCGAAGGGAGGTAACATGTGGAGACACTGATATGGACTGGCCCAGGCTTGGGGCAGTACTACATACGACTGGACTCTGGGGCAGATCCTACCTAGGAGTAGGGAGGAGGGCTGCCAGCAGAACCTGACAGAAGCTCTGTCACAGGGAAGACACGGGTTTACCGTGAGGGAAACCTTACCGTGGAAGAATACACATATGGGATTACCCGAAGGGGAATCAGGCCATACGGCCACCTAGCCCAGTACAGGGGCTGACCGGAGACCCGGGCGAGCTAACACCAGTACTGGGCCTGGCGTCAGACTGCTCCGCCCAGTCTGACTGCCGGGGGTGCTTGGAGGATTCCACCAGGGTTCACCGTCCGGGGAACTGAACTGGGGGAGAAAAAGGCGCTCGTATCCCCGGGTGAGGGGGAATGGCGCAGCAAGCGTGACACCGGCCAGTTCTTCCCGCCAATTACTTACCCAACACACGGGAAGAAACTGGCTCAACGCGGAGATTGTAGAATCTTGCGAAGGTGTTCGGTGTCGCCCAGCCCGCAGCTCTGCAGATGTCTGCCAAAGAGGCGCCGTGCGCCAACGCATGGGAGGAGGCAACACTCCTGGTGGAGTGAGCCCTCACCCCCAGGGGGCACGGCTCGCCTTGCGACTGGTACGCCAAGGCGACGGCCTCCACTATCCAGTGGGCCAACCTCTGTTTGGAGACAGCCTTCCCTTTCTGCTGCCCTCCGTGGCAGACAAAGAGCTGCTCGGAGCTTCTGATGCTCCGGGTGCGGGTCACGTATATGCGCAATGCTCTTACGGGACACAGCAACGCTAAGGCTGGATCTGCCTCCTCCGAGGGCAGTGCTTGCAGGTTCACCACCTGATCGCGGAAGGGCGTGGTGGGAACCTTGGGCACGTATCCAGGCCGGGGTCTCAAGACAACGTGAGAGTAGACCGGCCCGAACACAAGGCACTCTTCGCTTACCGAAAACGCCTGGAGGTCCCCGACCCGTTTGATGGAAGTGAGCGCGGTCAGGAGCGCTGTCTTAAGAGACAGGAACTTCAGCTCGACTGAGTCCAGCGGCTCAAAGGGGCCCCTCTGAAGTCCAGCCAGGACGATAGAGAGGTCCCAAGAGGGCACAAGGGGAGGCCTGGAGGGATTCATCCTCCTGGCCCCCTTCAGGAACCTCACGATGAGATCATGCTTTCCCAGGGACCGGCCGTCCACTGCATCGTGGTGAGCCGCAATAGCGGCTACATACACTTTCAAGGTGGAGGGTGACAGCCTACGCTCCAACCTTTCTTGCAGGAAAGAAAGCACTACTTCGATCATGCATCTTCGGGGGTCTTCTCGGCGAGAACAGACTCCATTTCAGTGCGTAGGTTTGCCTTGTTGAAGGAGCTCTAGCCTGAATGATGGTCTCTACCACCGCCGGTGGTAGACCAGTCAAGTCTGCCGCGTCCCGTCCAGGAGCCACACATGGAGGTTCCATAGATCTGGACGCGGGTGCCATATGGTGCCGAGCCCCTGAGAAAGGAGGTCCTTCCTCGGAGGAATGCGCCAGGGAGGTGCTGTCGCGAGGGAAATGAGTTCGGGAAACCAGGTCCGGGTGGGCCAATGGGGCGCAAACAGCAGGACCTGCTCCTCGTCCTCCCTGAGCTTGCACAATGTCTGTGCGAGTAGGCTCACTGGGGGAAACGCATACTTGCGTAAGGCCCGAGGCCAGCTGTGTGCCAGTGCGTCTGTGCCGAGGGGGCCCTCGGTCAGGGAGAAGTACAGCTGGCAGTGGGAGGACTCGGGGGAGGCAAACAGGTCTACCTGAGCTTCCCCGAATCGACTCCAGATCAGCCGGATCGTCTCGGGATGGAGTCGCCACTCTCCGGGGAACGTGAGCTGTCGTGAGAGCGCGTCGGCCGCACGATTGAGCTGCCCCGGGATGTGAACAGCACGCAGTGACTTGAACTGCGTGTGACTCCAGAGGAGGAGATGGCGGGCGAGCTGTGACATGCGGTGTGATCGTATACCCCCCAGCCGGTTGATATACGAGACCGCCGCAGTGTTGTCCGTGCGGACTAGCACGTGCTTGCCCAACAGCAGTGGCCGGAACTGCCGCAAGGCTAAATGCACTGCCCACAGCTCCAGGCAGTTGATGTGCCAAAGCAGTCGGGGCCCTGTCCAGAGCCCCGAGGCTGCCTGCCCGTTGCATGTAGCGCCCCAGCCCGTGCTGGAGGCATCTGTTGTGACAACAGTATGCCGGGACACTTGTTCTAGGGGCACCCCGGCCCGTAGAAAGGCAAGGTCTGTCCAGGGGATGAGGGAGCGGCGACACTGCTGGGAGATACCTACTCGCAGTGTACCGCGGCGCCATGCCCACCTCGGGACCCGGGAGTGTAGCCAGTGCTGAAGTGGTCTCATATGAAGCAATCCGAGCGGCGTGACTGCAGCTACGGATGCCATATGCCCCAGGAGCCTCTGAAACTGTTTCAGTGGTACCACATTCCTGCCTCTGAAGGAACTCAGGCAGTTCAGCACTGCTTGGGCACGTTCCTCCGTGAGGCGTGCCGTCATACTCACCGAGTCTAACTCCACACCGAGAAAAGAGATTCTCTGCACAGGGGAGAGCTTGCTCTTTTCCCAGTTGACCCGAAGCCCCAACTGGCTGAGGTGCCGGAGCACCAAGTCCCTGTGATCGCCCAACTGCTCTCTGGATTGGGCTAGGATAAGCCAATCGTCGAGGTAGTTGAGGATCCTGACGCCCACTTCCCGTAACGGGGTAAGGGGCGCCCTCTACAACCTTCGTGAACACACGGGGAGACAGGGAGAGCCCGAAGGGGAGGACCCTGTACTGCCATGCCCGACCTTCGAACGCAAACCGTAGAAACGGTCTGTGTCGCGGAAGGATCGAAACGTGAAAGTAAGCGTCCTTCAGGTCGATCGCTGCAAACCAATCCTGGGGCTGAATGCATTTGATCATGCGCCTGTGCGTCAGCATCTTGAACGGGAGCTTGTGCAAAGCCCGGTTCAAGACTCGCAGATCCAGGATTGGCCGAAGGCCACCACCTTTCTTGGGTACGATGAAGTAAGGGCTGTAAAACCCCTGCCTCATCTCGGCTGGAGGGACCGGCTCGATTGCATCCTTTGCCAGGAGGACAGCAATCTCCTCGCGCAAGACAGGGGCGTTCCGGACTGCCACCGACGTCTCGAGAACGCCGTTGAACTTGGGAGGTCGCCTGGCGAACTGAATCGCGTAGCCGAGTCGAATTGTGCGCGTGAGCCAGCGGGACAGGCTGGGCAGCGTGAGCCATGCCTCCAGTCGCTGTGCAAGCGGCTCCAACGGCACAATCGACGTACCTGTGGTAGTGCAGCGAAAGGGAGTAGGGGTGGATGGCACAGAAGGCGGTGCGTTCTGAGGCATCCTCACCAAACTCCCTGGGTCCCGAACGGGACTGGCCAGAGGTGCGTGGGGAGGAATGTCGTCCCCGAACCGTACTCTCTTGGCTACTGGCAAAATGGGTCGTGGGCGAGAGTGAGGAGGCAGGGCGTCGCACACTGTCGTCCCATGGACCTGAGAACCCGGAGGAAATGGAAATTGCTCTTTCTTTGAGAAGGTGGGTACCGCTGGCCCTTGGACCAGCGGCGGAACAGAAACAAAACTGAAACAGAAGATTCTCCTCCCGGCCCTCCACCGGGGGAAGGAGCGGCGCTGTTCTCGCCGTCTCCTGAGAAAGAGCAAACTCCAACATCTCCGGGTTGCCCGCGTCAGGGCCGCTTCGTCGATTTCCTGGACGACTTGGGGCCTGGCTGGGACGCGGGGGGCGCCGCTCTCCTGCGAGAGGCTCGACGCACCGGCCTATGTGTCGATTCGGCCTGGGGCGGAGCAGCTCTGGAGGACGCAGGAGGGCGCCCACGGCGACGGGCAGACTGAGGCCTGGCCCCGGGGGCAGCGGTGGATGGTGCCTCACGCCGGGGCAGGATGTGCTGGATCGCCTCGGTCTGCTGCTGTACCGCCGAGAACTGCTGGGCGAAGCCCTCAACGGTGTCGCCGAACAGCCCTCCCTGGGAGATGGGGGCGTCGAGAAAGCGTGCTTTGTCGACGTCCTTCATCTCTGCCAGGTTGAGCCAGAGATGGCGCTCCTGGACCACCATGGTGGACATCGCCTTCCCGAGGGACCGCGCCGTGACTTTCGTCGCTCGTAGAGCGAGGTCAGTCGCCGTGCGCAGCTCCTGCATCAACCCCGGGTCGGTACTACCCTCGTGCACCTGTTTGAGCGCCTTGGCTTGGTGAACCTGCAGGATAGCCATGGCGTGCAGGGCGGAGGCTGCCTGGCCCGCAGCACTGTAAGCTTTGGCCGCGAGAGCGGCTGTCAGCTTACAGGCCTTGGACGGGAGACGCGGACGGTTCCTCCAAGTGGCGGCGTTTCGTGGGCACAAGTGCACCGCGACCGCTCTCTCCACCTGGGGAATGCCCGTGTACCCCCTGGCCACTCCGCCGTCGAGGGTAGTGAGGACAGGAGGAGGCGGACGAGCGGCTTCTGGCCGTGAAAGGGGCCATCCACGAACTCGTCAGCTCCTCATGCACCTCCGGGAAGAAAGGCACCGGGGCAGGGCGCGGTTGTGAGCCGCGCCCCGCTCCGAGAAACCAATCGTTCAGCCGTGAGGGCTCGGGACTGGGCGGTCTGTTGACCTCCAGCCCGATGCTCACGGCTGCCCGGGCAAGCATGGCCGTCAGCTCTGGGTCTGGTGCGGCGGTGGCGACAACACCCGAGGGGGGCAGCCCCACCGCACCTTCATCCTCAGAGGACGTGAACCCATCCCCCGATGCTGCGATCGACATCCTATCTACAGATGGCGCACCGAATGAAATGCTGGGCGCCCCGTGGGACAGACCAGCGAAATCACCCGGGAACCGGACGGGATGTTCGCTGCGTGAGGAGTAAGAGGTCCGTGGGGGCGTGCCCGGCGGAGAGGCTCTTACTGTAACCCTCAGATCTCCCAGAGCGTCAGCCGGCGATCCTCTGCTCGAGCCAGAGAGATCAGCACGGGTGGCGGCAGAGGGTGCCAATCCTTTCATAAAGGAAAGGCGAGATCGCAGCGAAATCATGCTCATACGCCCACAACAGACGCATGAGTCATCCACGAACGCAGCTTCAGCGTGTCGGCGGCCCAGACACTGAAGACAACGATCGTGTCCGTCATCCGCAGACAGAAAACGACCGCAACCAGAAGGACACGGACGAAACGGCATCTTGAAAAAGACGCGATCGTCCGTGATTTGCTCTTTTAGAATTTGCTCTCTCAGTTGAAGTGCCCAGGGGAATCGCTGATGAGAGGGACTCCGCTGATCGCACCGTTACGCCAACCGGGAACAAAACAAAGATGAACGGCTTTGTGGAGATCAGCACTCTTCTCATCCACTCGGCTCCGAAGCAAAAATCTAATGAGTGGATGCACCTGTCGCCCTTTTATACCCGTATGCACGGGGAGTGGCTCAGGTATGCAAAATCCACTAGCCAATTTCATTGGCGTTTTCTCTTAGTCAGAGATGTTCGGGGCTTCCAAGTAAATCCCCTATGTCGTCACGACATAACTCGTAGTGACCGACAGATAGGGAACATAAATTAACTTGGGAAGCAAGTATATTACATTAATATAAAATAAAAATATATAAGTCTTAATATATTATGCTTGCTTCTCAAATAAATGTATCTTGTTGTAAAGTTAATTAAACTAGAAAATAAGACAAAAATAATTAGGAATATAATTCAGCCATAAAAGAGCAATAAAAGAGTGCATATTTTATTTCCCGTCTTAACTTCATTTAGAAATAAACTTTATCTATAATTTACTGATAAGTGTCTTGCTATTCAACCAGAAAATTTAACTTTCGGTTTAAATAAATAAATAAATGTTATATGCTGTCATGATGTCATTGTGTTGATACATTTAATCTGGTACAGTGTGCATACATCACAGACAAATGAGAATATTCTTGAAAAATAAAATAATGTGTATAGCTACAAATAACTTAAAACATTATTATTGCAGTATGTTTTACGAGAAAATACTATTTCAGACTTTTTACTTCCACATTTCAACGTCAATTCATTTCTTTATAATTAATTATGGAATTGCACTAAAAAAAATCTGAGTAAAAATAGTTTCAACTCCTTTGTTCAGTGTAGTCCAATTTTCAGTTTAACATGAGTTATTAGTGTTAAAAGCTCTAGGGAGAACCGACCTACATTGTATCTTCCATTGTACATTGCATTCTGTTACTAAACTGCTCCGCTGTGCAGTAACTGCCCCATGGAGGGGATGAATGGATGTTGTTTGTGATGGCTAAGAGCTCGGTCAGCAATCTTCTCTCACCTCCAGGTGGCCGAAGCCTAGTCCTGAGAGTGAGCCAGCAGTTACTGAGTCTTCTCGGGAAACCCTGTCATGAAGCTCTTATCCTATCATGTAACAACAGAAAATGGCTGCTTACAAAAATATATATATATATTTATATATATATATATTTATATTTTCTCTCTCTCACCTCGCCACCAGTTATTTTCATCTCCAGTTTTGAATTCACTCACACAAGATTTGCAAGGGAACGGAATGTACAGTATCTCAGGAGAAACACAAAAGCAATTCATTATATATATTTTTTTCCATCACCATATCTTCTTATTGGCTCCATGCAAAACTTTCATAAATATTCATATTAATGAAAAAAATAAAATTATAAAATGAATAAAGAAAAATAAGAATGATAAATGTGAGTATACAATATACGAAAATACCTTTGACAAATCAGGTTTTCAGAGTCTCAGTGTTCCTAAGCATCCCATGTCTTATTCTGTCTGCTACGTGTCTGAGACGGTCTCAAAATGTCCTTGACCAGAGATAGATGGCTCTGCTTTCTCTGGACTCAAGCTTGTTCTGAGTGTGATCTTTCATGTAGTTACACGGCAGACATTCATCATACCAGCATATCCTGGGCGCCCTGTCACCAAATATGCACAGTTTTGATGTAAAGTGGGGAAAAAATCAATAGTCGCAGATGTTAGAGTAGCTCTTATATTGTGATTAAATGCAGTACGTATTACACGCTAAACAAGGGTTAAAAGCTCTCCTGACCATGAACTTGCTGCTGAGGTCATGGATTTGGGAGCAATCGGTCTTATTTCTCTCAGCGTCCAGACTCCGTGGCTCCAACTAAAGGAGAACACAGTCTGCAAAGAAGAGGGAGCATTTCTATAAATATTTCCTGCTATGCATGTATATTTGAATAGTTGTGAACATATGCAACGGCTAAACAAGCAAGGCCCCACAATGCAAAATATATAGCCTATAAAAAATTTTTAAATAATTTTTCCATTGACTATATGGATAGGACTAGTTGTCCCAGATGAGGTCAACAAAATTTGTGTTTTTACAGATTCAAATCCCATCCAAATCAAACTTGTCAAAATGACAAAATGCAAAATCCCAAAGCAAATGTCCTATTGTTTTCCGGCTGACTCAGAAGTCCTATTATAAATCCTGTTGATAGGACAGTCTGTGATTGTGATATGCAATTTCTCCACAATGCTTCTCATCATTTATTTGACCTTTATTGAAAACCATAACTAAAGCTTCATTTCCTGTTTTGGGTAAACATCTGGCGGCATCCTTTTCAACAAAAAATACAATTAAATCATTAAGGATCACTGAATGCTCAGAACAGCCACAGAAGTAGCAGGTATAAAGTTTTCGCCTTTTTATTTTATTTTTTTAAACAAAGTGCATTTTGCTCACAATTGCTGCATATATTTGAATAAAAAAATACAGTAATATTGTGACATTATTACAATGAAAATAACTGTTTTGTGATTTTAAAATGTATTTTTCTTCCACTATTCAGTTTCACGTCATCTTTCAGAAATCATTCTAATATGATGATTTGCTGCTCAAGAAACATTTCTTCTTATTATCAATGCTGGACATAATTGTGCAATGGAACATATACAAAAAATAAGATATTTAGGGGTCCGAACAGACAATTTTACTTTTCTAGTAAATGTGTTACACTATACTGTTTTAAGGGTGTTACACTGGAAAACAAGACAAAAATCCCAATTAAGAATTTTTTATTGCACCATAATAAAAAGCATTCATCACAAAGAGACACCAATGATCAGTTGTAGCCTACGCCTGATGGGGTTCTAAGTTTGTTGATTAATATTGAAATTGATTAATGTGCGTCTAAAAGTGGCACTGAGAAAAAGCACCAGAGAGTGAGAGAGAAAGAAAAACCCTTCAAATTGGAAAGCAGTTTGATTCAGATCTCTCGCCCTGCCTCTCCGTCTCCTATCGGTGCTCAGGCGAACTTATTATCTGCTCAGCATGTGAGAAGCGTCAGGTCTCCCGTTGATCTGCTTTGCCCTGAGGCAGTTATAATGATGAAGTCTGTATCAGCCATGTAACAGGAACACTGATTCCATATGTAAGTCAACTAAGCAATGATTCTCAGTCAAGCGTCAGGATTCTGTCCACATATGTCAGGATTACTGGATTTTATGATGCTTTCAGATACAAAAACAGCCATTTACTGTTTTTTTCCACATAGACTTTTTCTCTCACAATTAAGACTTTGTTACTTGAATCTATGAGAATTGCAGGATATTCTCAGAATTCTGACTTTTTCCGCACAATTCCCAGTTTTACATGCATGTCAAAAGGAGTTCATATCTTGAAATTACATTTCACAATTATGTTTTTATAAAACAATTTAGACATTTTATCTCACATTTCAGATTTTTTTCTCACAATTGCAACATTATATCTCACAATATTAAATAAATATACTACTAAAGGAAGCCTTGTTAGCACTCTTTTATGCCCTCTAAATTCAGACACTCTCACTTCTGGAAAAAAGCGTGTTAATTGTTTTTTGCCCGGCACATTAATCATGAGACTAAACTCTAAGTTCTGCTGTTTGATGTGACGATAACTGCCTGTTTTTATCTGTGTTGCTGACACAATACGCTTATTATTATGACAGCTTACTCATTCCTCTCAAAGTTGGGTTAAGAATATAATGCCTTAATAACATGTGCCATACTGCAGTTAATGTTCAAACTAATTTATTATCAGTTATTACATATAAGTTATAAAATAAAAAACAATCTGAAGAATATTCTTTAAATGATTATTGGAATTAAATTAGATTTTCAATCCTGATTCTGTTTAGCAATTACATTACACAGTTAGACAAGGATTTATGCATGCAGAATGACTTTAAACTGATTATTTGCAACAGCATGTGAAGTCATGCAGGACTTCTGCTTGAAATGTCATAAATACAGTAACAAATAATACATTAAAAACTTATTTTTATATTGAATCAAAAGTCAAAATCTTTTTGCTATACAGGTTTGAAACACATTTCAAACATCAAAGCTGAACTCTGCAGAACTGAAGTGAAGCCACATTAAAAAAATTGATGATGTTGTATAATTATGCAAAATATCAAACCAAGTGGCATCTGCAAACAAATGATGCTGGAGATGTTCTCAGACTTGACACTAACTAATGTAATAACTTATTCCACTAATGTTTGAAAACCAAAACGTGTCAATAATTGTGATTTTTTTAAAACTACATATGATTTAAAATCTAACAAACTTCCGAAGCATGCATGTGCTATTTTTCTTTAACCAAATTCCACTGGTTTGTTTTCTAATGCAGTGACATTTATACATCTTTAAGAATAAAGTATGAAAGCACTTTTTGGATCAAAGTGCAGCTGTATATCAGCTTAAACGCACACAAAACTGTTCAAATCTAATGATCTGGTAATTTGCATCCAGCGCATCTGGTCGTATTATTCCAGATGTCTATACAGTCAACTGCATATCGTGGCAGGCAGGGAAATCTTTGCCCATTACATCTGGGTGCTTCCCCGCCCCACGCTTTAATTTTGTTAGAGTCGGGGGAGATTACGGGTCCTCTGTGCTCGCTGTCATTGAGAGTGTGGCTTGGCAGGTGAGTCAGAAAAGCATGCTGATAAGGGCAGCTGCTCTTTGCAGATTTCCCAGGAGAAGGAAGATGACGAGGTGGCCGGGGCAAGGTGTTATGCAGGTAAACACGGGCCGCTCGGCTCCATCAGCGCACAGCAGGCACAGCTGAAGCCCTACATTTACTGATAGACAACTTACACGCTGGGAGTACTACAACGTCGTGTTGGTAGAATCAAAGGGTTTACGGGGTCATAATATAATTAGATTCAATCTATCTATCTATCAATCAATCTATCATCTAAATATATCAATGTTTGCTGAGAAAATTCCTGGTAAACAGCACTGTCAGTTTTTTGTCAGTTATTAAAAATGAATTTGAAGAAGTTACCTGGCTCTAAACTTCAAAATTCACCATTCAAGACAACTTTTATCAAACTAGGTTTACCTATTTGGAGAACAATACACCTGAGTATGTTTTATAAAGCAGACCTTTGGGTGTGCAAACCTTCAGAGCTCATGTACCATCAAGCCCCCTGTTTACTCTCCACCAAGAGAGCTTGAAACAAACTATCATTTCCATAAAACAGTGGGAGCGGCAGATGCCCGGGAGCATAAATATATTCCCTTTCATTGTAAGAAGCCAGTCGGTACTCGGGCATCCTGTGACAGTGGGTCTGAAGCTTCTGTGATGGGATCCAACAGCTTCTCAAAGACAGAAGTATTGGAGTCCCTCTGCTTTGATGACATCGCTAGAATATTCCCTATAGCAGGAGTAATCTGAAAATCTAACTGACCCTACAGGGAATTAGACACCTTAAGGCTGAGAATATTACAATTAGATTTGTCTTTTGTGCCATGAATCAAATTTCCAAGCTTCCCCGTGGGTGAACAGTCGTGTCATTATTGATACAGCTTTCTTGATAATATCATGCATATTACTCCTAAGCAGAGACCGACCTCACTGAACCTTACTTAACCTGTAAAAAGTAAACAAAAAAACTTACATATTTAAAACTTTGAATATTTGTTTAAAATGTTTACATTGTTTCAAATATGTATTGTATTGTAAAAAATATATTTCCTATCAGATATATATAATTTGATATCATTTATTTGTTTTTTAAATATCACTTTCACTTTGTCTCTTTCAAAATATCTAATGTTTTGTACTTTTTAATAAATAAAATATATAAAAAACTAAAATGTGTGCGCTTGTATTAGCCTCTAATTTGTCACTTGTTTTTATACTATATGGCCGCCGCATGAGCAGACTGAATATCCTGTTTTTCCCATAATCATCTGAGAGGTTTATCTTAAGAAGTCCTCAACTGATCAGAATGGATTCCTTATTTAGTCTGAACCTATGTGCACAAGAATAACATCTGCCATCAAAGCCAATCCATAAGTAAAAGTGAAGTATTGACTCCATTTCCATGCATGCACTAATCCACCATTAATGACCCACGGCTTGTGTTTCATAGACACACAACTGATACCCTGTTTGTCATAATCTTGCATATACAGACACCTCCTTCAATGAGCATCGACATGCATGCATTAGCATGTGTTTTGGTTCCACTTGGTCAATTTAGACATGGAGCATAACCAATCATAAAGGAAAGTTAGTTCCCATTCTCTCTCTGGCCATCGTGTGACTTCTGAGCCCTAAAGCACAAATAATTCAGGCAGGAAACACATCATCCACACCAGATCAGAGGAAATGTCTGGACTCTCCAGATACAATTAACCTCAGAGACCATGCAGGCTTGATTAGATTAACTTCAGCAGGTCCAGTTAAGTAACATAGTAAACTGTGCCACTGATATGATGATAAAAAAAACCTCCAGAGCCTTCCTGGAAGGAAATGTTATCGCTTATGGTACTCTTGACTATGAACTTCTTGTCAGATATTTCTTCCTTCATTTCACAAAAAATAAAAACAAACAAATGAGACATACAGCGAGATTATACTGTTATCGAGGTTCAGATAATTTGGTTTTAAAAGAAGTTGATCAGAAATAGAATTAGACTTTAAATAAAAAATACTTTTTATTGCAGATTTTGAGAATACTTTGAGACATTGTTGGGATGAAACTCTACAGGAGACGTGTGAGATTATAGTATTTTTTCCATTTCATCTCTTTTTGATTTAGAACAGATAGAATCATTAGTATAATAGAATAATTGAGATAGAGTATTATTGCTAATTATTTCATTTGTGTATTTTCTTTACAATCATTTAAATGAGAAATTAACATGTCTTATGGCTCCAATTAGTGATGCACATTATACACGATTGGTATCCTATACCAGCCCGATCTCACAGAAATCCGTACATATTTTACGAGGTGGCTAATTCGTAAGAATTCGTACGATTTCACTCATACAAAATAATAAAATTTGTGCTAAATCGTGCGTATTTTACGATTTTAATATTCGTATGAATTTGTACGAATGACCTGCACCTAACCCCGCCCCTAAACCTACCCGTCATTGAGGTATAGGGGCGAGGTTTGCATGAATTTGTACGATTTAGCCACCTCATAAATTATGTATGAATTGCCGTGAGATAGTGTTGCCTATACTGGTACTATATTGGAACAATATATATGGATATTCAATTGTATATTTAAATAATTTTCTCATTTATCCTAATTTTACATTTAGATGCACTTTTTTCAAAAATGTTAAAACATTAATTATTACCATAAATTGAATGTTTAGCAAATCTTAAACGAGTGTCCATTTCATTATTTATTTTTGAATTCAATTTTAATGATTGATTTTAGTTTTTAAAGTTTAATTTTTAATTTATTTAGACAAAAGTATTGGTAGTGCTACCACATGGGTACATGGACAATATTGGATATACATCAACTATCTACATATAATTGTGCTTATTTCTCTTCATTTTACATTTTGATTTCCTTTATGACCATATAACAATATCTTTAAACATAGTATTAATGTAATAACACCATGAATGTAATGTTTAGCAAATCTAAAATAAAATAAAAAACTTATTGCAACAAAAGTTTTAGCACCATATTGGTTGAGTAGATAAGAGCTAATATTGCATTTTTAAATATGCATGGTCATTTCCATCAGTTTTACATCACCTTTACTGTCATGTAACACTCACTTAAAAGCATTAATACCATATATGTAATGTTAATTATTATTATTATTTATTTAAACAAAATAGCATAATTTTTTAAGATCGTCCATAACATAAAAATAATTATCGGCTTTCCAGTATTGACCTGAATTTTAATATCAGTTCATGCCTAGTCCCAATTTACGTGGCATTGACTCCTACAGATTATAAAACACATGTGTCAAATGCACATCAGTATTCCAAACAACAAAGATCTCAAGGTCAAATCCTTGCAAATTCATTTCGAATAGAGAGAGGGAGAATGTTTGCTGTGGTTGGAGGGAAGCAGCAGTGACATATTGCTGGCTGTGAGCGCATCTTCTCCCTTCCCTTCTTTTCATGCCATATATCAGCCGTAGCCAGAGTCGCTGTGACAGTGGGTTGTCAGAGCTTTGGCGATGAACTCATCTTCAGTATGTGAGGTTATGATCACTCTGCCATGTTACAGCTAGAGGAGATTGTCACACACTGTCACACAAGGTCTTCTTCTACAGCTTTAAAACCACGGTACAGTTGTAACAGGCAACAATACAAACCGAATCAATCTGTTGTGGTGTCTGGGGGGAAAAAAATTATCATTTTGTAAGTTTCAAAGCATATAGCGCCAGATATAGCGCCAGATCTGACAAGTGTATACTAGACAATATTTAAACCCTTTATGTAGAGGATTCTTATTTTAGCCAGAAGCAACAGTTTTAAATTAAAAAACTACTTCATGAATTTGCTTATACAAACACACAGCTTCTGGATTACTTACATTACATTACTTGATTATGATGGATTTTTTCTGATGCCACCATTCACTCCACAGGATCCATTAGTTGCAAGTAATGCTGCATTTTTCCGAATCTGTTTTGATGAAGAAACAAACTTTGATGGTCTGAGGGTAAGAACATTTTCAGAAAATTGACATTTTTGGTGTAAATATTCCTTTAAACACTTGGCAACTAACTGAGTTTACGCTTAGGTATTTAAAAACAAAAATGATTTAGGATAAATGCACATAAAATGACTAAAAAGTAATCTGAAATTAATATGAAAACTGAAAATATAAATACAATTAAAGCTAAACTCTAACATTAATGAATACTATAATAGTATGTCAATAATACTAAAATATCACTGATCTAAAGTTCACTCCTCTTATCTGGTTAAGTACAAAAACAACAACATTTAATTGGCTGGGATTCAAATAGGACTGCTTAAAGGAGAGACCACCATTTCCTGTTGGCCATCAAACTGTCTTATCAAAATAAAAGCAGAAAGGCCAAAAATAGAGAGTATGTACTATGCATAATTCAATTTAAACATATACGCTAAACATGTTTGATTTCTAATCATATATATTTAAATTCTTAATTGTATTAATTTTATTCAGGGAGGGGGGTGACCACCACTGCCTCAGTGAATCATCAAACACCAACCACGGCGGTTCATTAGTCTATCAGCATGCAGATGAATATGTAAATGAGTCATTAAACAGTAAGCGAGACTATACACTCAGGCAAAAAAAATCATTAAATCTGTACTTTACGAGACAAACACAGTAAGCCCACTTAACTAGCATGTCTGTGCACTGTACTGATGTAATTTGGTTAAATTAATGATTTTTGTTGATGGTTTAGAACTTCAAAGAAAAAAACCTCAAAGAAATGTCCTCTTAGAGGTAGTCATTACACTGATCTTCTGCCACGGCGCAAATCTTCCTTCAAATCAGACCTTTGATTGCGTTATATACATCATATGCACTTAAAAGTGCACTGATGCCGATTTGTTGAGACTATTACAGCATGTTTGAGGTATTTGCATGCACACTTAATGAAGTGCTAATGAAGATAAGGCCATGATATATTGATGTGCACTAAGATGGAAAAGGCTTTAGAGCTTGTCGTTGTAGTTAGAATCTGCGGGAGGATTACAGATTGTGTAGACTCGCTGCAGGAGACCCAACACCCCTATAACCAGAAGACGCGGAATAGAAGGTCCATATGCCTTGTTGCATTGATCAAAGCAAACTCGGTAGATGACTTAAAAAGCTTATCAAGTGGTGTTGTCTTTTCCCATTCATTTTTATAATACCAAGGCCTGATTAAAAGGTATCTTGAGCAACGAATCAGAGCAATATGGTGACGTCAATACATATTATGTAAAGATGCCACTTTACAAATAATATAAAAAATATAAACATTTAGAGGTATTGAGATAAAATGTTATATCTCTTTTGATTACATCCATGCATTAGTACTGAATTTAGTCCGAGCAGACTTTTTTTAGGTATAATAATTTTATATAATTAAATAAAACTTCAATCAATCATATATGATTTTTTTTAGGTTTCTGTATTGCTCTGTTTATGATCATTTAGTATCTGAACCATGGCTTTAAGTGTTAATTTAATACAATACATAATAACAATAATGCAATAGAACACCGTTGTAAAAATACAAACATTGTCAAATTGTCAAAAATTTAGTTAGGTACAATTCTATTAAAAGTTTTCAAAGAAATCAAGGCAGCATTTATCTAATAAAAATACTGTAAAATATTATTATTATAATATGATTTCATATATTAAAAATTATAACAAATAATATCATATGACATATTTATACATTAATATATTTTATATAACTTTATATTTTTAAAAATGCAATTCATTCCTGTGATGC
The DNA here is from genome assembly GCA_003573665.1 of Oxygymnocypris stewartii. Taxonomy (NCBI): domain Eukaryota; kingdom Metazoa; phylum Chordata; class Actinopteri; order Cypriniformes; family Cyprinidae; genus Oxygymnocypris; species Oxygymnocypris stewartii. Next base: position 229,036 of record QVTF01025613.1, read on the forward strand.
ATTTTCAGCATTATTACTCCAGTCTTCAGTATCACATAATTATCTGGAAATGATTATAATATGCTGACTGGTGCACAATAAATATTTATTATTATTAAGCATTAATTTATTTCAGAAGGCAACTTATGAATCTGCGTTTTACAGTGTTCAAATTCAAAATGTGAATAATTGATAACACTGTTTTCAAACAATGTATTTCGGCTGCTCATATTTATTCAGTGTAAATCATCATAAATGCATTGTCAATAAAAAAGGACTCAGTTTCCTTTAAAAAAATAAATATTGTTCATAAGAAATCCCCGATACATGAATGTCGAATGAATATATCACTGTATATGCTCTTAAAAGCAAAATGGGTTTCTGAAGTGTTTGAAACCAGTGAACGTTGTGTAATATTTGAATTTAAGGACCAGCGCATAAAAATTGTGCATCGGATTGTCTTTTGATCCAATTAAAAGTAGAATCTGTGAAAGAGGGTTGAATTAGTTTTCACGTCTGAGTTAATCTCCTTTGTTGAGCGAGAAAGTTCATTGTGTGTGTGTGTGTGTGTGTGTGTGTGTGTGTGTGTGTGTGTGTGTGTGTGTGTGTGTGTGTGTGCGTGTGTGAGAGTTTCTGCATGGCGCAGTGTAATCTGGCTCTTCACACCGTCCTGAGCTCAGCTTTGATCATGTTGTGTTTGATGGGAGATATCTGCAGACCTCATCTGACACCGCCGACTGCTGCACCTGTTCAAACTGATGAGATTTAATAGAAAGAAAACAACTCGACAAGATAATGCACTTCTCAATGCACTCCATCCCACCGTCTGCTGCACGTATGTGCTTTTGAGGGCCTCCCTGGGGTGAAATTACAACACGGGGGTTAATGGCGTATCTCAAGGATGGTCAGGGGACACACAGGATTACGAGGGACCATTCCAGAGGTCATCCTACCTCGAGAGAATAGATGACATTTTGAGGGACTAATAATCTTCTAATGAAGCAGCATTTTCATGGGGCAGCTCAATACCAGTTATGACCTGAGCTCTTGTTCTATGACTCTGTGATCTCAAAGATTTAATCAGTTTCTAAAAAGGCAAAGGAAACAATCTTGATCACTACAGTACATGAGGACTTGCACAAAACCACTGGATAGATAAATCTTGAAACACATGAACAGGGTGCAAACTTAACAAACCAAATACACACTTAAAAATGCTGGGTTAAATACAACCCAGCACTGGGCAAAATATGGACAAACCCAACAATTTGTGTTGTTTTGACCCATCAGTTGGGTTTGGAAAAAAACTGGCAGAAATTGGCTTTGGCCAGTTAGCTGGTAACATAATTATGAACTTAAACTTAATAAATGGTTTAAATCAAATAGCAAGAATGATAGTCTAAGCTTGGTGTGCTGTAAGTGAAAAGAGAGATTCATATTAGAATGAATTATGAAGCATAAAAAAGTAATTATTCCAAACTTTTGACCAAAGATATTTATTATTTAAATATGAACAAGTGATTCATTAAATGTCAATTGATTACAAATGTATTTTGATATATTTTTATAACACCTTCTTAAAATAGCCCTTTTTTAAAGATGAGTAAGTATACAGTGAAACTTATTTTGTTATCAAAACCTAGAGATTCATCGAAATTGTATTAATTATGACCATTTTAAAGCACTGTACATGTTGCCAGATGTTCTGCTGTAGTAAAATGTTTTTTTTTTCTAATTTCTTTAATATTTGGTTTCTATTTCAAATGAAAATCACTGCAGCATATTATAATGATTTCTGAAAGCTCACGTGACAGTGAAGACTGGAGTAATGATGCTGAAAATTCAGCTTTGCATCTTTGCAAGAATAAATTACATTTTAAAATATATTAAAAATAGAAAATAGTTATTTTACATTGTAATGATATTTCACAATATTACTCTTTTCACTATATTTTTTATCAAATAAATGCAGACTTGGTGAACATAAGAAAAGAGTAATTATTCCAAACATGAAAATATTTATCATTTAAAAATGAACTACTGATTAATTCAATATTAAATATCCAGTGATTACAAACGTATTTTGCTATAATGTTATTTTTATACTTCCTTATAATAGCCCTATTTTAAAACTCTAATGAGATGAGCCATTGTATTAAATATCCATCAGAATTTGTATTTTTCATAACAATGTTAAGTGCTGCATGTGTTGCCAGATGTTCTAGCAAAAGTTTGTAATTTATTTAATGGATGGTTTGTCTTTTGATAACAACTGAACACCAAATCAGCATATTAGAATGATTTCTGAAAGATTCTGTTTATCAGAGGAAAACATTTATACAGTTTTAGAAAAACTTGAGGGTGAATAAACGATGACAGAATTTTTATTTTTGGTTGTACTATCCCTTTAAACATCTAACATTGTTCAACACATAGTCCCGCCCCAAACTCACGCCATTGGTTGAATTTATGCAACTGTTCAGGATACTCAAACAAACAGAGCAACATTTTGCAAAGGCAAGACAAGTATTTAACATCCAATAACACACATCACATTTAGGCCCACCATAGTATTTAATGTATCAGCCTCTGAACTGAAATTAGGATGTAAAATGGCGCTATTGAGATGCGCCCTGGGCTGGCTCAAAGCACGCGAGGTGATATATTATATATGTGGATTATACATCCGCACATTTTCATTTCTCATACCCCCTCAGAACTGAATCTATCTCAGATTGCCTCTGCTGCATTGTGATTCATGGCATATTGGGGAGGAATTTTTCCGCCCAGCTCAGAGACACACATGAATAAGTGAGCAGAGGTCAGTCGGGTCACTAGAGGACGAACATCCCCCTCCTCAATACAAAAGGATGAAAAGAGAAAATGAGCTTGGTGCAATATCAGGTGTCATGTACAGCAAAAACCACCATGCACACACACACACACAATCGAACATAACCGAGTGTCAGCGACGAGTGAGTGTCAGCACAAGCGGCTGAGGAAAGGAAATAACCCTGCCAGTGGCTCAGATCTTGAATGAATGAAAATTCGACTGGAACGATTTTCCAATTTGTGTCTGTTTGAGCAGATTGGCGCACTTAGAATACCAACATCGGACAGCCCCTCACACATTATTCATGTCTCGGGCAGCAGAACGAGGTGCAGAATTACAAATTACTGAGAGAAGACTCAAAACAAAGTGCTCTTGAGCCACAAGTACCGGACGAGAGAGCTGCCATTGATTTCTTTAAACCTGGAGTTGTATTATGGATGCAGTTTAATATCTGAGAGAAGGGGGATCAGGATTTTCATAATCTTATGATAAGGAAAAGGATTAAGAAGAAAGAAGGGATTAATTCTGCGATCTGCCAATATGGTGGACTAACACGTTTCCAGGGAAATTATATATCCCGCCGCTGCGCCACGGCCCGCCGTAACCCAATTACTCTTCCCTCGGGATTTAATTTGGTCATGGCATGCTTCAAATGATTGACCTCGGGAACACTTCCACTGCGAGTTATCTGAAATCTCACCTGTAGGGCCCACGCCATATTTAGCGCTAAGAAGAATGTTCTGCGGTGTCTGATTAGAAACAGTATTACTGGAAGTTCATGTTCTGTTGTAATAACTTCCACAAAATGCATCCTATTGAATTCTGTCATATTTGGTTGTATCACTTCTAGGTACAGATTTTGAGCCAATCACCAGAGATTTAATTGTTGTGTGACTAAGCAATCATTCTGTATGATTTATAAGCTTGTTTTATCGTGGACACAATTTACTGGCATTACTATTCTTGTGGGTACATTTGGTCCCCATAACGTAGTGAATATCGGGACCTCAAACACACACACACACACACACACACACACACACACACACACACACACACACACACACACACACACACACACACACACACACACACACACACACACCACACACACACACAAATAATGCAATATTTGTATGCTGATTCTTTTCAAAATGCTGATGTTCCAAAAATAAGGATTTTAAAATTCAAACATTCAGTCCCAAAATACCATAGAATATGAACAGAAAATAAAAATAGCTCATACAAAATGTAGCTCATTTTTGTCTGTAGAGTATCATGCGCCATGTTAATGGAAAATGCAAAAATAGCCTACTTTTTAATTGCTTCCCAACACGTTTACTCTATTATATATTGTGAAGTGTCTCTTCTAAGCAACTAAACTGTAAAAATCCTACCCTACAGGAGTGTCTGGCACACTGGGATGTTCCTGTACATGAAGTTCATGAAGGGCTTATGAAACAGCAGGTGAGGCTCAGGTCAAAAGGAAGCTCTGCACTTTGCCAGATGAAACAACTGAGTATCCCCCAGGCCCCTCCTGGGTGGGACATGTCCCATGACATTGGTGCTATACAAATTTATACGTTCAAAGTAGTTGAAAGAAACAATTACGCAATGATATCATCATTCAGATATGGCCCGGATTATTATTAAGCAAACCTAAATCTATTAAAAAAAAATGTATTGTTACTTGAAACAAGATTAACTATTTTTTTATAGATTTGTCCCGAGGCAACATTTCTCATTTTTGTATTTTAATAAAAATGGCAATAATGCAACACATTTATTACAACTTGAAAATTACTTTAAAGTAAAACTAGAAAATATAAAAATAAAATAAAATTGAGAATATTAACAAATATTATAATATTATACCAGTGATCCTAAAATAACACTGTTATGAAACAAGTTTCAAAAAAGTAAAAAGACAAGTTGCCTTTAAATGAACATATTTTAAATATGATATATATTATAAAAAAGTATTTACTTAATTTAATTTCAGATTTTTTACTATTTGATTTACTTTAACAATTTCTTAAATAGTAATATTATTTAAAAAATATTATTTAAAAGCAATGGGGTTAAAATTCAGATTGCCTTGAAATATTTACATATAAGTTTTGTATAATCAAATCTACTAAATTGTATATGATATAATATAGCCATAATAAAATAGCTATAAATCACAAGCCTATGCAATATTTTATTTCAAAAAAGCTATATTACTAAAAATAAATAATGTTTTATTTAAACAATAAACGTCAGCTGCATGTGGCAAAAGCTAAATTTTTCTAACCAATGCTACAAAAGTCCCCATCATCTCCGACCCATAACGCCCTTGCACACTTATTCATCCAAGCAGATCTATGTTTCATGATCATGTATGCATGAATACAGCATCAGCTTGCCTCTGCAGTATCGGTGTTTCTCATTCAGTCGCTGTTGTTTTCTGCTTTATTGAGATTTGAATTTGCCTCAGGTGGAAACTTGCTCCCTGGAGTTCATTATTTTCCCAGATTAGTCCAGTTTGTGGAATCAAAGATGTAAAAGGCGGCTAAGCTGTGTCTAATTGGCTCGAGTCTAGACGCCCCATTCCAATTACGCACTGTAAATAGATTCTGTAATTCAGCTTCAGGGTTTGTTTATTCAATTTTGTGCTCTTAAAATAATGTTAATTTCATTCTGAGTTCTCCAAACCTTTGTTGAGGATTAAACAGCTCTGCGTCTTCCACAGAAAAGGTGTCTTGGATCTTGAGCGCGACACCTGTTCATGCAATTCCAAGGAATGCATTTCTTGTTCCATCCACAAGTTTAAACAACCCAAGAGTTCCTGGAAATGCAGTAATAACTGTGAATGGCACAATATACAACCCTTGACTCGATGTCGCAAACATGAAGTCATCAGGAGACTCCACGCTCATCACTACTGACATCAAGTCACAGCCTAAAATCTCAATGCAGAGAGAGCTAAAACTTTCATGAATTTAGCATTTCTTATTCATGACAACACTGTGTCCTCTTCTCGTTCGTTTTTTTTTCCACTGCAGGCCGCATGGTGACAATAACCTGTGCCTGTGCTAGTCATCTCTGTCCTGTTTGCTTCTTGTCTGCTGTGTGAGAGGAAGAAAGCCGCATTGACCTTGAGCACAAACCAAGGACGGAGTAAGAACTCTGCATAGAGACAGAACAAGGATCTTTACAGACTTGCAGACAAGGTTTTCTGATCAGCATGACTCTGTGCTGTTTCATCAAAGATTTTTGCACACAGATAAAAACCTTTAGAAGGCTAGTTGACCAAAAATAACTCTTCTGTTATTATTTACTCAAATTCACACGGACTCACATCAAAGTCACCCTGTTATTTTTTCCATAAACACACATTAAAAAACAGCAGTATAATACATATTTTAATAAAAACATTGAACATTCAGAAGCTGAGATGGTGCTCAATATAAAAAAAAATATTAGAAATGAGGAATAGACATCTGGGAAATCAATTTCTAACATTATAAAAGTATTTGCTGTCAATTGTATATACATAAAGTATCCTTGTTTTAATAAAGTATTAATTTGTTTCAATAAATAAATAAATCCTATTGACCTCAAACTTTTTAACAGTATTATGTGTATATACAGTTAGATCCATATATATATATATATATGTTTTATTTTTTATTTTAGCTGTTGACCAAAACATATTTAAGTTACAGTTTTAAAGCGCACACAAGTGAAACAGACAATTGTTAGGCTTGAAAAACAAAACAAATGCATTAGAGAGATAGCAGGAACATTCAGAGTTGCAACATTTTGGAGCATTCTGAGGAAAAAAAGAACGCACTAGTGAGCTCAACAACATAAAAAGGCATGGACGTCCACGGAGAATAACAGTGGTGGATGATCGGAGGGTCCTCTCCATGGTAAAGAAAAATCATTTCACAACATCCAGCCAGCCAAGTGAAGAACACTCTCTGGGAGGTATATCACTGTCAAAGTCTACAATCAAGAGACGACTTAATGAGAGCAAATACAGAGGGTTCATCACAAGGTGCTAACAAAGCCAGATTAGACTGCCCCCCCCCAAAAAACCCAGACCACTTCTGGAAGAGCATTCTTTAGATGGCTGAAATTAAGATCAACCTGTACCAGAATGACTGGAGAAAGAAGTACGGAGAAGGCTTGGAACAGCTGATAATCCAAAGCATACAACATCATCTGTGAAACATGGTGGAGCAGTGTGATTACATGAGCATGCATGGCTTCCAGTGGAACAGGGTTACTGGTGTTTAGTGACGATGTGACAGAAGACAGAAGCAGTGGAAGAATTCTGAAGTGTATAGGGATACACTCTCTGCCAAGATTCAGTCAAATCCAGCAAAGTTGATTGGACGGTGCTTCATAGTACAAATGAACGACGGCCCAAAACATACAGCAAAAGCAACCCAGGAGTTTTAGAAGGTAAAAAAAGTGGAATATTCTTCAATGGCCGAGTCAATCTCCTGATCTTAACCCGATTGAGCACACATTGCACTTGATGAAGACATAACTAAAGGCAGACACACAAACAAACAATTCAATTCGATTCAAGTTTCTTTGTATAGCGCTTTTCAAAGATGCAAATCGTTGCAAAGCAGCTTTACAGAAAATTTACGTTTGTGCATTATATTTTATTATTATTCTTTTTATAAATGTATTATTATGGGATTGGCATCCCGTGGCAGAAATAGAGAAGGTAATAGAGAAAATGAGCGTAGCTGCTGTCCCAACTCAGCAAAAAAATGACATGTTCAACCCAAGCAAAATAATGAAAATATGCAGTTGATCGGATGTAACTGAAGAACAAGCTTATGAGATACATTATGTGAATGTTTGGCTAAAGAGATGTCTTTAATCTAAATTTAAACATAGTGTGTTTTAGAGTGGCCTTTTATTAGGGCCAGCATAAGGCACACCTGTGCAATAATCATGCTATCTAATCAGCATCTTGATGTGCTACACCTGTGAGGTGGATGGATTATATCAGCAAAGGAGAAGTGCTCACTAACACAGATTTACACAGATTTGTGAACAATATTTGAGAGAAGACTTGGAATATGCTTGTAACACTTATATGATACTTTAACATTAATGTATCATATTGTTTGTTAAATTGATAATTAAAATGATACATTAACGATAAATAATACAAACAAATGTTTTAACTAACAATTAAAATAATGATAATAAAATAAAAATTATAATGAAAAAATAAATATATAAAACTTCCAAAAAATTAAAATAAATAATGAGAATATTCCAAGTACTATATAACACAAGAAATATTTCAAAACAACATTTCTAAATTACAGACCAGGTTAGAACAGTAAACCGAGGAAATAACATTTTAATAATGGAATATATGTTTCTTTAGTGCTCACTTAAAGGTAGCAAGGGACTCTGTATAGTTTGGAAGATAATATATATCCTAAAAACTGTTTGTTTTGAACATTCACAACAGATCCTGAGGCAAAAGTGTCTATTCAGCACTGGTTCTGTTTTTCAGAGCCTCACCTTGGCTGAAATCCGCAGTCACTTTGAGTCAGTCTTTGCTGTTATAGCCCTCTGTGGACACCTTCTTTTACAGACTCCTAGGTGAAGAGTCATAAAGCTGCCTCAACAGTACAGGCCAGGGTCACCATTCTCTCTGACCCATAATGAGCAAACACACACAAACTCTCTCACACACACACATCTACACCAAATCCGCAGTTAGCTGTGGGTCTGGGCTACTCTCACACTCTCAGAAGGGACTTCAATCCTGCACCATCAACATGTGACTGTTATTTAACACATTCACTTCACATCTGGAGAACTTTTGAAATTTTGAATGTCAAAATGTGGCTCACTCCTTAACTTTTCAGGTAACTTTCACCAAAACATGCAAATCTCACATTCATTTAAACATGCAAGTGCCAATGATATTATCGTAAAATAATATTTTAATACATTATAAATCTAATTAATTCCTGTGATGGCTAAACTGAATTTTCAGCAGCCTGTACTGCAGTCTTCAGTGTCACATCATCCTACATTAATATTTATTGATATCATGACATTTGATGATCTTATTATTATCAATGTTGAAATAGTTGAGCTGCTTAATTTTTTTGTGTAAACTGTGATACATAATTGTTTTATTCTTTGTTGAATAGGAAGCTAATTGTTACTGTCAGATTTGACTCATTTAATGCATTCTTTCCGATTTAAAGTATTATTTGTTTCAAATAAACAAACAAGCAAAAAACATTCTGAAACATTTTTCTAATTATACTATATTATATCTATATTATACTATATCTAATAGACACTTTACAATATGTTTAAATTTAATGAAAGATAAATTAGGTCATATTAGTTAATGCATTGGCTACTAAACTATTAATGTTTAATGCAACTTTATAAATATACTTTAATTCATGTTTGTTCATAATTCATTCATATACTTGTAATGAGATGTTGAAAATATATATTTATAAACTGACATATAAAACATTGAATGCATAGTTCAACTATGTAATCACATCAAAGTTTGACAGAATCCTCTGAACTCAGGTGAGAATGTCAGTTTGGTCTCACACGACATAAAAATAAAATGATAAGAGATACCAGATGACCGAAAGCATGTACTTCAAAGGAGACGTCCAAAATTCCAACAGTCTTTAAAATCATCCTGAGATGACTAAAGAGAATTGTCCACCCTCATGTTTGATCAGAGCTGCTATGAAAGTAGAAGGACATTTTTTTGGAGATCAGAAATAGGTATGAGGTAAGCTGCGGAGGTTTGAGCAAACACTTCTGCAGCACGACTTCCTTCGTGAACTCTGATTGCAAGTGACAGAAGTTACCTGGGGAAAAGCTCTGGGACAGGAGAGAGAGCATAGTGTTGAGTGGGTGGTCCAACTTCTGATGTGAGCGATGGAAGATAACGTAACTCTCTCTCTTCCTCTCTATGTTCTTCTATCGGTTTGATTTCTTTTTCCATCGTACGTGTCAGTGGAGGAGACTCGGAGGACGCTGCAGAGTCTGGGCGGAGACAGCGCCTCGGGCTTCTGCCTCCAGCCGAGGATTGAAGACCAAACTGGAGACCTTGGAAGAGTTCAGCCCATCCACTCATGGTCGACTCATTCCCCCCGTGTCTCCTTCATTCTCTTCCTCCTCCTGAAACCGGAAGGTCAGATAATTCCACCACAGATTCCTTTATCTACTTTACCTTACTCACTTCATCATGAACTTCACGTGACCTGAGAATAAATTCAGTTGCTTTATCTCACTGCATATTTAGAGAGATTTCATTCAATATTGGATCTCAAATCTCACTATGGTCTTTGTTTTGGATGGTTCTATAATAAAATGTCCCATTCTCATTGATTAAACTGTATAGTATTATTGTATCATAAAGAACATAAAGAAAAACAAATCACTCATCACTTACCTAAGCCTAAAGCGTCTCAGATAAATAAATAAAAAATTGATGTTATATATATATATATATATATATATATATATATATTCATAGAAAAATATCTATGAAGTTTCTCCAAAATGACACCTTCAAGATGTTTATTAAGTCAGACACAACGCTCAGCGTTAGCATGCCGAGGCTTAGTCTAGCCAGGAGGAACACACAATATTATTTCACACCTTGTATTTATTACTGAAACCTTCTGGCTAGTAAATCATTTGAAGTAAACATTCATTTCTCTAAGAGCAATTTCCTGAGGTTAAGAGCATACAGAAGAGAAATATTAACACATTAATTCAATCTGTAATGCTCTAGCATCCATTTAATGTTGTTGTAATGAATATAATTCATTTTAAAAGCCCTATCGACAAAATATGCATCCATAGTACAAGTGAATTGCCCCAGTGAGAGCAGAAAAGATCTTTACACACCTTGCCTCTTTATATGTTAGAGGCAAAATAACCCAATTCAGAGTGAAGACACCTGAGAGAAGAGAAAGATGAGAAATAATTATAAAGATGACTGACAATGAGTTCAGAAAAAACATGAAGTCTTCAGTATTGACAAGAATTCTCACTTTTTTGTGTAAATACACAGATTTTCACTTCTGTTAAACAGTTCAGGATGGCCTTTTATGCTGTCTTTTCATTTTATCAGACATCGGGAGATATTAAACAATTTAAAACAACTGTTTTTTTAATATATATTTGAAATATAAAATGCTATTTATTCCTGTGATGCAAAGCTGAATATTCAGCATCATTACTCCATTAATGATTACAACCATGATACATTTTCCAGGATTCTTTGTGGAATAAAAAGTTCAAGGGAACAGTATTTAATTGAAATAGTAAAGACTTTTACCTTGTTCAAAAATTGATCAATTAAATTTGTCCTCGCTGAATAAAATACAGATTGTTTTTATAAAAAAAAATTATATATCATTTTATCAACAAAAAAATACTGACAAACTGACCAAACTTTAAAATGATAGTGTGTAAAATAATATAATGATTTAAAATGATAAAGTCAGTAAAACGTTATTTTATTCATATATTATTGTGCCATTATAAACCGACTCTTACAATGAAACCAATAGTTAAAAATTAAGCCCAACTTTATTGTGATATAAATTGATGTGATAGAAAAATATTCAATGATAAGAAATTAAATTAACATTTAATTCAATGCTTTCATCTGCAATTAAACATTTGCAATTAAATTGATTTATCAGCATATAATTTAATCAATTTGATTAAAACCTTTACTCAACTGAATTATAATATTCCCATTTGAACAATGAACAATGAATACTGATTAGTTAAATAATAATAATAATAATAATAATAATAATTCAAAGGCTAAGGTGGAAAACGATGGCGCCAATGACCCGTGCAAAATAAATAAATAGAAAACTAGCCATTTTAATGAGATCTTTCCCCTTCTGATTATAATTGAGATTTGACAGAAGTGCTATGCCTTATGAGGTTTTCCAAATCGCCTATAAACAAGCTGCTCCATGCCAGACATACAGGCCAAATCTTCACTGAGCACTTAGTCTGTGTTTATTTCAAAGAAAGGGAGGTAAACTTCCCAGCAGGCACATTGAGACCGCGGTAAATCCAGACCATTACCTGAGCGTATGTGTTATGTGCTCTCTGCTCACACACTAAAGCCATTTCATCCCCCTTCAGCATTGAAACAGCCTCGGGAGATCGCTTCTCTACATTACAAACTTCACATTGAGATTAAATGTAAATTTAATTCTGACTTTGTTTTAGGTTCTCAAAGACAGCAGCTCAGAACAGCGCTAGAGTCTTAAGGGAACTTTCTGTGTCAGAATGCACAAATATACATATCAACACATGTTGTTCTGAAGCTATTTTAAGGTTACGCACAATAATAAATAAGTGGAAGTCTTATTTTACTCCTTCAGGGGCTGAAATCTAAGGCTTAGAGAAACACAGTTCGTAGGTTTGGGCTTGCTGCGACTGGTTCTAATAACACAAGTGTCATTTCTGTCTACCGTATATTAGGAGGAAGAACCAAACAAAGTTTGTGGCTGTGTTCAGCTGCTCCTGAGGTAATCTGCTTTATCGCAAGAATATGATGTATGAGCATCTGGTTTTGAAATGAGTTTACAAAAAACAATTTTGGGTAAACAGACAATTCTTCTGTCTGCAAGCCTTAGCACTGGAACCTGAGGAAAAGGCACTGCGAGAGGAGATGGAGGAGGAGAAAAAAGAGCAGAATCACAGTAATCTTCCAGTCACATGTTTTCCTCCACAGAATATCATTACTGGTGGGCTGCATGCAGACTGCATGCTGAGGAATGTGGAGTTCGACCTTTTTCCCCTCACAAATCAGCAGCAGTGTACAAGCATTCCCATCGGACGGTGATTCGGCACAATGAAGGAAACAGCAGGGAAGGAGAGAAAGAAACCGGGGAAGAGCTTTGTTTCAATTCAAATTGTTGCTAAGACACCAGTTCAAAAAAGATGATGTCATTCTCTGCTCGTTTTCAAAACTTCAATATGGAGCTAACAAAAATACAAACCTCATGTTGTTCCAAACCTGTTCAACTTACATTCTTCTGTGGATCACAAAAGAAGATATTCTGAAAAATGTCTCAGAGCCTGTTACAATATGTTTCATCAATTTGTTCTATATTATTTTAATTCCATATGATATTTACAAATGTATGTGCCTCATATTGAAGTAGTTCAGAAGTCGTTAAACTGTGTATATTAAAGTCAAATATAAAGAGTGCTGATGTTATAACCTATATTGAATTCAAATGTTCCCCACAGTTTATGCTTTCTATTTTTTAATACAAATAAATACAAATGAAACATATTTTTAGTAAGATGGTAATAGTTTGATTACCAACAATACATTATAAATAAATAAACAATAACCAGCCCACTTTACTTGACATTAATATGCACAATTTAAGGGTAAGTTTGAATATTTTGAAATCATTTTATAGATACATTGCTGTTCAAAAGTTTTTAAGATGTTTTAAGAAATAAATGTATATTTTTATTTACCAAGGATGCATTAAATTTATCTAAATGTTGTTTAAAATATTTTTAAAATAAATGTATATTCTAACTAATAAATGCTTATAATAAAACCTGTTCTTTTGAACTTTTTATTCATCAGAGAATCCTGAAAAATCATCGTTTCCACAAAAATATTTAGCAGCTCAACTGTTTCAACATTGATAAGAAGAAGAAAAGTTTCTTGAGAACCAACTTGTTCTAATCATATTAGAATGATTTCTGAAGGATGGTGTAACACTTCAGATTGGAGTAATGCAGCTTTGCCTTCACAAGAATGAATAAAAATGTAAAATACATTAAAATAGTAGACAGTTATTTTAAATTTAAATAATATTTCACAATACTACTGTTATAAATACATGCAGCCTCGATGAGCATAAAAATCTTCTTTCAAAAAACATAATAAAATCGACCCCAAACATGTCAATACTAAAATATGAGACAAACACACACACACTTTTGCATATGTGGTTTACACACACACACACACACACACACACGAGCTAAATAAAATCAATCCCCAGTCTCCTTTATTTTTCTGTTTTTGTTTCCTTACATCCAAAAATATCAGAAACTGGCTACTTATATAAAATACTTTCTCCAGCTACATTAAAATGAACGTTCAACCAGTTCAGTCAAGCAAAGGACATTGCTTTAAATGTACTTAACAGATGAATTAAGCCATCCCATGGTTCCCTGTGTTAGATTAAATCAATGATTCAGCTGCATGCTTTATGTAGGCCATTCTCACGCAATGACAAGACCTCTGGACTCTCTCCAACGACACTTGATTAATACGGAAAAAAAACGTATAAAAGCATTATATTGGGAATACAGTATGCTTTTCCTGATTTCCTCTGAAAATAATTCCCCTTGACCGAAAGGAAGGTTGCGCTCTCACTGATCTGCCCTTTCCATGCTTTTTGCTTAAATCCCTCTTCTATACAAGGAGATGAGAGGAGAACAAATTTCATTAGAGAGATTGTTTTTAGATTGTTCTAATGTATCTGCAGCTGAAGAGAGTAAATCTTCCTATAAGCCCCCAACATGCACCTGAGATATTTCTTCACAATAAAAGCTGATTAAATCTGGACCGACAGCCATGTATCATCCTCTGATTTACAAATCAGAATAAGTCACGTCATCAAAGCCGATACGATTTTGCCACCATATTGCTGTGACACCCAACTAGTCCCTAATCTGTCAAATCCTTCCAGATATGAACCAAGTAAAAGTAAAAAACAATTAAATATTGTACTAATTATAAATCCCCCTTGGTTATGATTTAAATTGACTTGCATTACACATCCAGCGTTGATTAATTAATAAACATGCTTTTCTAGTCAAGGCTTATTTTTGCTTTACGGTCTTTATCTGTCAGATACGTCACCTTTATTTATAAATTGCTATGACCTGAGGTTGTTTTGTCACTCTTTTTCTTGTCACCCTGGCTGTGAAGCATGCACTATATATGACAGCTATCTTGAGAGTGCAGAAAGCCTGGGAGATATTCTCCCTCGTTCTTAATTACGGCTGATTAAAGTGACATTTTGTCACCCTTGTGTCTGCTGACATCAGACAGCAGGATTGTGAACAAGACCAGGGCTTTTCACCGTGCATTCTCTCTCATTCAGAGCGAGGCAGAATAAAAGCCCCGACACTCACAATACAAGGTGGCTTGTTGTTAGCGGTGAACGTGGCATCTCCGAGCTCCAGTCTGCTTCTTTAGTTGAAGTAAATGCATCTGTGCGCAAAATGAAGAACTTGCGTTGAGCAAGCTGTTCTTCACCTTTAAAGTTTTGAGTGATGAGTCTGAAATAGAAAGAAAAAGCAATCTGTTCAAATGGAAATACACCTCTAACCCTTTGGATTTCAAAGCGTCGGGACAAAAATATGAGTTGATTTTGATGGATTCATGAAAACCTTTACAGTTGTAGCATGTTTTGCACATTCTATAAATGTAATAGTCTTTATACTTCAATGAATTTTAAGCATTAGAGGCAAATCCCTTTTTTTCTTTTTTTTTTCTTTTTCTTGTTATCCATTTCGTTTATTTGTATTATTTATTACATTTAGGAATGTTTATCTGTGTCATTAATTCAAATTAAACAGAAGGGTTTCAAATTTCCATGGTTTTAAATACATTTTCTCTTGTTATTAATACTCAAAAATATTACTTATATGCAATTTATATAGCCTATTACTAGTTGATGATCAACATTCATTCTGAACAACTTTCACTGACCTTTCGTTGAACATTTTAAATTGTACATTTACGTTATTAATAAAAATATAAACAATACATATCAATAATGTATTTGAAATAGATTTAGCCATATAAAAGTTGATAATCATAATTTATTTTATTGATTTATTTTATTTTTTGTAAGGTTAAAGATCTTTTACATGTATTCATTTGGCAGATAGTTTTATCCAAAAACGTCTTACAGTTGAAGAATACAACAAGCATTGATTTTATTGAAAAAGTCAAATTTCAATGCTGTTCATTTCTGTTTTGGATTTCACTTTGAAATAATTGTCTGATAATAAATAATCAACGATGCAATAGTGGAACAGATGGACACAAATACTAGTCTTTATGTGATAAATATGTTTTTATGTTCTGTTGAAAAATTAAATAGGGATTCACGAACATCCTCTTTGATCAAGGAATTCATTTTAATAACCTTCAATAAAAAAAGCTAAGAATCAGTCAAAAAATTGAATTCCACATAATTATCCACTTGTCAGTGCATGAGTGTCATTTGACTCTAATTGGACCAGTCGCCTCAATGTCAGAGATAGCTAATGTAACTGTAGCTTGTCAGTGAACCAAACGGTCGTATATTCTCATTACATCTCTGACTGAGACCCCATACAGCCTTTGGCCGCAAAAGAGAAGTTATGCTTATAAAAAAGGGCAAAAAAATAGAAACTTTGACCTGAGTTCAAATACCATTTCGCTATTGGAACTCTATGATAAATGATAAGCACTTGGCATATTGGAGTGTTTGTTTCCTGGGATGCGCGAGTGCTGTTTGCTGTGGGGATTTCAGACTGTGAGCGTGACCTCCAAACTCTCTCTCTCTGCCCTTCACACGCCAACACCGAGGCCAGACTAATCAAAAATGCATGATATCAAAGCAAACTCATCCTCTGCCACAAAGCAGGGTCCCATTTGAAGATTTGATTTTATGAAGCTCAGAATGGCCTTTACTTATGAATTTCCACTCTCATGTTCGTCGTGGATTAGATCATCTCTTAGAGTGTTTTTAAAGCTTTAAGCTCTGGTTAGATTGAATGTGATTTACACACTGTTAGATGGTAATGCCAAGTATTCATTCAATTTCAGTACTTTAACACATATTATTGTGAATGCTCGAAGTGGATAGATGCACATGTTCCCCTTGTGCGTACGTCCAATATATTTGTGAATAAAAAATATATATATAATAATAATAATAGATTAGGGAAGGAAGATTTTGGGTTCAATACAAGTAGTTATTTCTCAAATACATAAATAAATAAATAAATGTTACAGTGAGGTGATTACAATGTAAATTTATTTACAAATATTTATTAAAAAAATATGTTTAAGAGCATACATTTTACACATAATTTTTATAAAAAATGTTTAATTAAATGTAAAAATTCAACTAAATATTTTTTTTTATTACAATGAAAAATTTAATTCAGCTGTTAAATCGTGTGTATTATTTGAGCTTCAAAGTTGTTCTCATAATTTGTATAGTCATTTTAGGGTTGCAGGCATTATGTTGTCATGCCCAACCTGGTTTCATAAAAATTTGTACCTCTGTGCAGTTTTTAGCGAGACTGTTTTTATGTATCTTCCTTCAAGTTTCGCCACAGTTACAAAGAGAAATGTCCACTGAGTGGCGCTAAAACACAGGTTCAATACGTGAACCCTTGCACATTTGTATTATGTTGATATAGGCACGTATTTGTGTGTTTTTATTAAGTTGCTTCAGGAACGTATTGCGGCGGTCCAGAATTCAAATTTCCAGGGAACGTTGCTAAAAATTAATGTTCTATCCGTATTGGAAATATGCGCTACACCAAACCCAACCCTAAACCTACCCAGTAGTGTTGACAAATGCAAAAATGATATAAAAACGTATTTATTGATGCAACCGTGTTATTTGAACTTCCTTATATGAAGATTTGGATTGTTTTGTCGAACTGTGATAACACGGGATTCAAACCGGAGCTCCTTACCTTTCGAGTACGTCTCGGTACTCCCTGAGCTAACGAACAAACCTACCGTCTATGAAAACCCATAGATACAAAGCTGGATATGTGCGATGCTAACATTCAAAAGCATCAGTTTTCAAATCTCACAGCATATTAATATTGTTTTGAAGTCATAACATGATATTCTTCAAGTAATTGTGCGAAAATTAAGCTTTTTAAATCGAAACTCTTTAAATTAGTTTGAAAAGGAATACAAGGCATCAGAGTTTCACTGCCTCTAGTGTTCATTTATATGCAGTGATATATATACTTATTGGTACGAATTTCGCGTCTCGCTGAAAAGTGCACCCAGGTAAATGCCATGAGACCAGGTAGGTCATGCGAATTGAAATGGGCACAACTTTATACAGAAAAAAGTAGATTTTCTCACACTAAAATAATATTAACACTCATAATTTTTACATCTTGTGGCCATACTATTGAAAAGTTAATATTTTATAGTTTACATATTGGACCTTTTTCCTTCCCGATTATATTTTTTGTTATTATTTTGTTGTAATCAACATCAACATTATTCCACAAGTTAACATTATTAACTTGTACTGAACGCAGAGTAATCCTTTAAATCTTTTTAAATCTGTTCAATTGATTACTGTCTCTTTAAGACGAGATTTGAGTTCATACAGTAATATAATTTTGAAGACAAAGTACCGTTCCATACGGCATATGGCATTCTTTTACGGTTCGACATCTCAACATTTGTTTCCTTTTAAAATTACAGATAATTGTTCCATCGCCTTTCAATGGCAAAATCACTTCTCAATTAATGGTTTATAATGTCACGATGTTCTTCCTTTTAAGCAATAATTTGCAGGCGTAAAATGCAGGCGTCATTCTCCCAGAAATCCATTTGGTTGTTTGTTTTACAACACA
This sequence comes from Oxygymnocypris stewartii, assembly GCA_003573665.1. Taxonomy (NCBI): domain Eukaryota; kingdom Metazoa; phylum Chordata; class Actinopteri; order Cypriniformes; family Cyprinidae; genus Oxygymnocypris; species Oxygymnocypris stewartii. The sequence continues at coordinate 247,556 of QVTF01025613.1, forward strand.
AAAGTCAAGGACGTGCCGGTTTGTGCATTTGCATGACGCACAGTTCACCTGCGTGTGCATTTCTGTTTGGAAACACTACAAAGTATCTTAAGACAATACCCAACCCATTTGTTAAAGCATGTGCGAGGCGCGGTACAGAAACGCGAGTAACAGGGAATCTCATTATTCTACGCAGACTTTTATGGGGCAAGTCAAAATGCTTTGCCCCGCTTGCCTGAATGTGACATTTCCCTCTCTCATTAATGAGACGTTCCGTCAGAGCCGAGCCTGAGCTGAGACCAGCAGACCTGGCAGAGTTAGGCCCCAGGGCCTGTTTCCTTACTGTTCACATATTTACCAATGTGAAATATTCCAGCGCTGTTTCATTCGATAAGGCCAGACGTGTGCTCAGCGCTCCCAGCCAGTAAAAGCCATCGCTGCGGAGAAAGAAAAACAAAACAGCTTTGAGTCACAGAAGTTCAAGCCATAAAGTCGTGCATATGCGCTTGTGACGAAACCGTGCTGCTAATTTGGGCTAATTTGTGCGGTCAGCTGACAAAAAAAAATATTTAGACAATGTAAATTGCCATCAGCTAAAAAGAACAGCCTTTTATTTTTTTGCCATCAGACTCATTGAAAGAGAAAAGTTAGGGCTTATCCAACACCTAAGAAAAACAAAGCAGCTCTCAAACTCTTGTCTGCTGCAAAAGGGAATATAATTGTTTTGTTAATTAAGTTTGCTTGCTTCATAAGTACAGCTAAATGAACGCAAACTGCAAAGTCAACACTGCCACAATCTCTAATTACTCTATTTACTCTGAGACAGCAATGCATTTTACTCTCTTTACATTATTAGACTGAGAGGTGTGATTTTACAAACATACTGATTACCCTGCAAAGCATGTGCTCTTTAGTTAAAGCACATTTAAATAATATATTAATCACAGGCTGTAATGAAATCACTCAGTTTATGAGTGTCAAGACGAGAGAGGTTCAGCTGGAGTGAGAGAAGGAGAGGGAAGGATCTCACAAGATAAAGACAGAGAGTAGTTTCACGTCAGGCTGTGATGGAGATTTCTGACTTTCATAATTTAAGCATCACACTCTGTATTTTCCTGAAATAGCAAATGTCCATTTCTGGCTACACATATATGTTTTATTTGTATGCGGCTCCCCTGCAGTTGCTCTGCTATGCATTAATGCACTGGAGCTGATATATTGTATTGTGTGGCTCATCTGGCTCAGAGCGTATTGTGTCTTCACTCTTCACACCTGTGAAGCTCAGCGTGGGTGTGTGAAGGATGGTCTGGAACTACAAACATGAATGAAGCTGCCAGCAAAAGGAAAACACTGTGGAAATGTCAGGTTTTGGAGTCAATGTGTTTGTTGGTCATGGAATATTGCATACTTCAAACAAAGCTATGTACAAAACATCCATGCAATCGCTTTATTTACTCACTCGTGTGGTTTCAAACCTCTGTGACTTACTTGAACCAAAAAAAAAGACTGCTTTTGTTAATAAATAAAAACTTTTTTAAAGACATGCAAATATTTTCGTTTTCCAATCATTTTGTTGCCATGTTATTTATTAATTATTTGTGTATATTAGTTTATTTATTTGTTTGTTTATTTATTTACTAAATTAATTATTGATTTATTCTGTTTATTATTAAAATGTGTTAAATGTTCGCCGGTTCCCGCCTCCTTCCTCCTGGGTCTCGGCACCAATGTAACACAGTTCGTAAGAAGGAAGGAACGAGGCGGGAACCGGCGAACATTTAACACATTTGAATAATAAAATAAACAAACACAAATGAAAAGCGGCAGCCCCTCACGGATGACTGCCGCACACAAAACACAAACTAAATTCCAGGCCTGGTCCTCTCTCGTCTTCCACTGTCGTCACTCCTCATTTAACCCTTCCGAAGCTCCTCCATGGGACTCGAGACCGGTGAGTGGCGCAGGTGTCAGTTCATTACCATTTACTCCACCGGCCTCGCTCCGTTCCCACGGCTCTCGGCCCGCCCCACTCGCCACACCTCCCAAACAACATGTGGTGATGTAGGAACTGTTTGACAATTTCTGACCCCGAAACTCAACTATTTTCTGCAATTTTCCTGCTGTGGTCCTTGGAGAGTCTTTAGCCACTCAAACTCTCCTCCTCACTGTACATTAGGACTATATAGACACACGTCCTCTTCCAGGCAGATTCGTAACATTTTACATTGATTGGAAATGCTTAATTATTACCCTGGTGGTGGAAATTGTAATTTTCACCGCTCTAGCTGTTTGTGAAGCTCAATTATCTTTTGCTGCAGAAATATATTCTTTGGAATATCAGAAATATATTATTTGGTTTTTCTCATTGTGATGGATGATTAAGGCTATGTTTTCCCTATTTATATTTCTGTGAAACAGGAAGCCATGGATGGATAATTTCATGTTCATAATCAACCTGCAGTGCTCAAAATTGTGAATATGAATGGAAATATACTTCAGAGATATTTTACTCATAAGAATTTCTAGGGGTATCAATAATTGTGTCCAATGTGTATTTGAGAAAAATATTTATTTCATAATGAGATTTTCCCCCATTTTAAATTCTTGTTATCCAATGAAAGGTTAGATTTTTGAGATAAAAAAAGATAAAAATGATTAACAATGCATATTCATTTTCCACAGCCTTCTTTGATCATATTTACCAAGGGTGCCGATATTTTTGGCCATGACTGTATTTAAAAATGTTCTATCTGACTTGGTGCTTTAAAAAAAGTGATTTCAGGTGACATATGACAGAAACCATCAGTGATGTGGCATATTTAAAGGGTTTATGCAAATGAGTATGTACTGACCACCAATGGGAGCGCAAATAGCAACACACTCACACACACACATACACTGCCTGATTCACTTGGATAATAACTAACACCTACTAAATCCAACAGGGAAGCGACTCTGGGACCTCCATATTAATTTCTAATAACTTCCTAAAAACAAACCTAAATTCCTGAAAGTCAAAATAAATAAAACTGTCTTCACTTAAATTAAGGTGGCAATGTGACACTATATTATTCACAGAACTTGCAGGGATAAAAGCTTTGGTGACATGCTTCCTGACAGACAATTAACAGAAAACAAGCCACATTTCGAACACACCAAACTATCCCTTCCTCTTTCTAATAAGAAACTCTGAATGTTTCTCAACTACAGTGGCAAATAGTTCAGTTTCCATTGTGAAAGTTTTAATCCATGTCTTGTGTGATTTTCAGGTCGCTGTGACACAGAGCTAAAGGTCACGCATAGAGCCGGTACTCTGTGGCCGCCGTGTGAGTTTGTCCCTCAGGCTTTCTGGATCCAGTATGTGGCATTTAGCTTGTACTCACTTGCTGTGTGACTCCATGTTCTCAAATTCCAACAATATCACTCTCCCAAAGAAAGACCAGCGGGTCTCCGTGGCCTCACCAGGACTCTGGGTTCTCTAAATCACTGAAAGCCCCGAAAGTTCCTGCCTTTGAAAGCCCTGATACAAGCGAGTGCAACGTCGAGGGCACGGGAGGCCGGACTTCCGCTGTCCGTGGCTTTCTTGCACTCCAGAGGGGGTTTGGTCGGTGGAATAAAGGAAATCAGTCTCTTCTATTAAAGCCACTGGAGACTTTTGATTCGCTGCTTTTTAAACACCAGATACTAGGGTTTTGGTCAATACAGAGTTGTTTTGTTCCCCTTATTTTTTAACTCTTAGTTATTCGAGTGGCTCTTGCACTGTGTAAATGGATCCGTGGATAGCTTTCACAGGCACACCACAGGAGAACAAGAGAATGAGGCAGAGAAAGAGAGTCCAAAACCTTCAAAATGCTGTCTTCTTAGGGTAGGATGGGATTAATGGAGGTCCGAATTGAATGATTGCGTAACACGCTGTTTTCTTAAATGCCTCCATCTGGTCCATTTTTGAAGGAAGTATAGATGAATCCTTCACCGGTAATGATATCTCACAATCCACTTAGCGTGTGTTTTAGCAGTTGAACCAAATAATGAAATTGGTGTCTGACAGAGAGATTGTCCATAGGTTGTATATTAGTGCTGTTAATCAATTTTTTTTTTAAATATACTTTTATATTGCAATAATTTCACATTCAATTTTCAAATGAATGTAAAAACAACAAAGAAGGTATATTCTAATATTTGTTTAAAGGCATCTTTTGCTGACTGAAGGTGAGTATCTCTGATACCAATACAACAGACGTCTCTAAATTATTATTTTCTTTCTAATATTTAACCACTGAATATATGTAGCCTGTTAACTATACTAATATTACAGTATTATTGAGAGTTATCAATTTGAACATTTATTAGACTTTAAAAATAAAATAAAATATTAGACTTTTAACTTCTAATTTAAGTAAATTTAATACAATCTTCATATGAATCCATAATAATACATTTAATATTTACCTTTGTCCTTCAGCAAGTAGGAAATATACCGAAATTGAATAAAGTTATCAAAAAAATAAAATCTTAAATAAATCCTTAAAGCAACAAAAGTTATCGATTTGCTCTTTTTATTTAGTTCTTTGGTGAACAGACATCACAGAATCTGGGTTATTAAGTTATTTGGCTGCTATTACTTTAAGAGCTACCGCTGGCACGGGTCAGACACGTATGCTCATAGTTTTATTCAGGCTTTGATATGAAATGAGACAGGCTACAGCACACATGTAACTGAAGAGCGCACACTATGAGCACAGCATAGCGGCTGATAGGATGTGAAAATAAATTTTTACTGAGATATGCCCTGAAAACATCTCATCTGACCGCAGTTCACTGATGTTATACTGGGGCTCTCTTGTCACCTGTACCTTGTTTGACTCACACCTGGTGCTGAGGCGAAGTGGAACGCGCGTCTGAAAGGTCTCCCATTTGATAATGGTCGTAAAGACATTCTGTGTCTAATTAAATGCAATTATTGTCAAGCAATAAGAGACAGAAGCAGCAGTTGTGCATGGGGTGGCCAACCCTAGCCCCGCCCCTTCGTTAACTGCGTTAAATATTTATAACGCCTATAAACTGGAAAAAAATCATCACCAGCGTTAATGACTTCACTATTTAATATATAAAAGTAGGTAAAGTTTGGCAAAACCTTTCCAAATACATGCTGTCCTCGTGTTTATAGTGTAAATATATATATATTTTTTCAAAAACTACAAATTCATATCTGTTGTTATTATACATATTATATGTATTTAATATGTACATAATTTTTTTATAATTTACATATTTAGCATTATTTTTATTTATAAATACATTTAAAAATATATATATAATTATTAATAACCTTTTAGTATTTATAAATTAATAATTTTAAATAATGTTTAAATAAAATCAATTTTTATATAAATGGAAATGCAAGGTTCCCTCTAATTTGGTCTGTCCCTCTATACTCTATTCTTAACACACATTCCTCTCATAACAGATTATTACAGAGAACAAAGTTTCTCTTCATAATCTTTAATTAAAACTTTCTCAGCCTCTGGGTAAACTTCACTTTTCAGTCTTCTCTCTGCCAACTACCTAATTCATTTTAGGATGTAGCACCCACTTACAGATAGATAAAATTAAGTCCCACTCTGATTTTTCACATTTAATATTCTCCTTAACTCAGAAATATGTCACATTACAGAAGTGAAATAGGTTCAAATGACATTTCATGTTGACTTTAAGAGGTACAAAAATGCCGTGTCACACCGCGAGACTAGGAACAGCAACTGCAGGGAAGTAGATGAACCAAGATGCCATAGATTCAACAGTGACAAGTCCATGCACATTCAGAAGGTGAACTGCTTGGCGCATCTTTTAATCAGCTTTTTGTTCTGCTTGCACATGCCCTGCTCTGGTTTAGATGCGTATCACTTCTCACATCTATTGAATTCTAATGGGACATTTCAATCTAAAGACCTCTGTCTTAAATCAGGCGGTGTACAGTGATTACGTCTGGCGGGCCGAGCTAAGCGCTGAGACGGGCTCCCGCCTCACCGAGTCAGCCTGCATTTGGCTTTCTCATTTCCTGCAAATAGTGCAGACTCTGTTTTGAACCCTCTAATACAGCGCCCCACTTGCATTTGACTAGGCAGATCAGTTCCCATGGTGACTTTGTTATATACAGTAAAATATATTGTATTATGGCATATAATATCTAATTTATTTTCATTTTGAACTGAACTTATGTAAGTATCTTTTCAGATGATAGAGCCCAATGATGATACGTTATGCTTTCTAACATATTTAGAAAACCGAGTTTCTCCCCATAGCTTGCCAAAAATACTCTATGCAAGTACGACTTTTGAAAGTTTAAGGCTTTGGCTCTCACTGACTTTCAAATTATGGACAAACAAATAAATAAACGGATGAAACCTTGTCTTCTTCTGTATTCTGCAGCAATAAAGGGAAACATATAAATTTGGAAGGAAAGCACATGATGGCAAATCATTGAGTAAATAGTGTTCCTGTGGCTCAATGGTAGAGCATTGCGTTAGCAGCAGAAAGGTTGTAGGTTAAATTCCCAGGGAACACACATACTGACAAAAACTGTATAACCTGAATGCACTGTAAGCAGCTTTGGATACAAGTGTCTGCTAAATGCATAAATGTAAATGAGTGAAGTTCAAACAAGTGCTTGTATTGTAGATACAGTGACTTTTAAAGAGACCCAAAAATGAAAATCTGTCATAATTTACCCACTGAAATAATAATAGAATGCTAGTATGTGATTACGATTTTAGACTATCAATATATTTAAAATAGCATACTAATATATTACTGCAGTGCACAGTATGTCACTCAATTACACATAAATCTAGATTAAAAATACAAAATAACCACATTCATTAACTTGACTTAATACAAAAACAAACCTACATTTCTTTCTCTCATACCCTCCGTATTTTCTCTCAAATTAGACTATACCGCCGTGCTTTATTAGCTCGGCACATTGTGCTGGAGCTCAGGTGAAAAAAATCAGTGCCTCGCATTACAAAAAGACACAGGTGTAGTGATTGCCTTATTACAATGAGCTGTGGGAATAAACCCTGCTGTTCACCACCTTGTTGTTAAAACAGCTTAAATTAGTACAAGGACGTAAATTAAGCCCAATGAGAAACAGGAGGATATCTTTAACTGACATTGCAGTGTCCGTGTGCAGGATGCTAGTTTGGGGTATTGATTCCGATACCTGAACAATACAATGAGAATCGGTTTCTAATCAGCCGTGTTATTATTAAGAAAGTATATATCTGCTGATTATTATTTGTAGTTTATAGTTCATGTTGAATATAATTTATCTAGTTAAAAAGTTTTAGCCAGATATTGACCGATATATCGATTTACCGATATTTTTCCCGATATTTAAGCATTTTACCATAATCAGATATCGGTTTTGTAATATCGTATTCACCGATACATGCGTGCAGGATCGCCATTGCAGCGGCTCTAACTGGAGACGAGACAACAACAATGGCGTGCAAGTGCTTCATTTGCTGTAGTTAGTAAACTTTGTTTAACAAAACAGCCATTAATGCACAAATGATATGCATTACATTAATGCTGATATGTAGTTTATGCAGATTGGCTCTAAGAAATAGAGAACAACTCACAGAGTCCTGTCCCAATAAAGACGTAACTTTGCATGAGTTAAACAATACAGCAATGAATGAGCACATGTTGGAAATAAAAACGCTGAATTTAATTCTCTCTCTCTGTTGTATATTTGCTCATCATTAGTGTCGTGAAGCCACTTCATAAACTTATCGCTTATAAACATCTAAATAAATACAACTCTGTAGAAATTAATTCTTTATTATCTCCGCGAGCGTGTAAATGCATAGATAAACCGCGCTGTCTGCAGGCATTTCATAATCTAGAATGACAAAAACATTAGTAATAATTATTATATAACATTGCAGTTGAGAAATACAATAAAATACGATGTTTTGTTTGTTATATTCCAATATTCCAGAGAATATTATTCAGTGAATTAACACGATCCAGTGAATTATTCTTGACTCTATAGGTCTATTAAACACCTTATAAACCAACTAAAACTGTAATTTAAAATGAAGTTGATATGACTCCTGTTCTTTATTTATTTTATCCATTTGAAAACTTTACACATTCTACATTTATTTGACTTATTATTAATACCAGGGTTGCTGATGATGTTTTTATTGTTGTAATTTGAAGATTAAATTTAACATGAAAGACTGTTAATTTTCAACGCTTAAAAAAAGATGACTGAAAAGAGGAAAAGCCAAAGTGTTCTTACTTCACTCAGTCATTTACTGTATAACATATATTGGTTATCGGGCACATAAACATACAAATAATTGGTATCGATATCGGTTATAAAAATCAATATCGGTCGATCACTAGTTTTATCTTAATGAAATGTATCGTTCATAAATCATTTCCACACCTCCACTGATAATATCCTCTGCCCACACACTTTGTTTTAGTAGTATTTGTGTCATGTCGTGGGGCAGTCGTGGCCTAATGGTTAGAGCGTTGGACTTGAAACCTGAGGTAACCCAAGGTTGTGGGTTCGAGTCCCGGCTCCGGCAGGAAGTGTCCGCGACTGAGGTGAGACCCTTGAGCAAGGCACCGAATCCCAAACTGCTCCCCGGGCACCGCAATGTCGGCTGCCCACTGCTCCACTTGGATGGGTTAAATGCAGAGAACACATTTCACTCCTCATTATACTCTGAATAATTGTGTATGTGACAAATAAAGCTCATCTGAGCTTATTATTACATTTCACTTTTGATTATACCCTGTATAATTTATCATGTGACAAATAAAGAAACCTTGGACCTTGATGTGTTTGTTGACCCCTGGAATCTAAAGTGGAATCTGTTAATTCATCCTTTTTGCATTGCTGGCAATCTGTACCCCATAAACGTATTGTAACACCCCAGCTGATACGCATAGATCATGACAGGATCACAAGCTGAAAGACTTTATCACACATTGTGAATCAGTACAGCTTAAAGACGACACAATCACTCAAATTGCTTGCATTAATAAGTTGGCACTTACGTTCCTCTTAGCAAGCTTATCTCAATACCTAGATTGAAAGAAAGAGTAATGGCTTTTTTAGCACTTTAATATGGATTCATTCAATTTCCAATAACTAAAATTGGTCTAAAGCCGTTCCCAAAATATTCTTAAAGTATCCCTGAAATCAAAACAGACATGTGTCAGGGCAATCAGTGAAACAAAGAAAACGAATTCATCACAATTCATTATTTTTGATCTAATACATAATTAAATGAATAACACATTACAAAAACAAAAACTTCATCAGACAAGTCTCTTATGCTCACCAGGCATTGCATTTGCAGTTATTGGATGCAGAGTAATTTTAGCATCATTGAGATATCATTGATTATTTCAGTAGTTTTTTTATCATTAATTATTTTTTACTAACATTTTGAATCAGTTTTTATTTTATTTTATTTAAATTTAATTATGTATTCAAACTTCAGTTTTCCTTTAATTTTAGTCAGTTTTAGTCATTTTTGTAATTTTAGTAGTTTTAATAGTGTTTATGAAGTTTTCAGTTATTTTATTAATGTTTACATTAAGTTAAACTAAATTAAATTTTGAAAAGTTGCCTTAGCAACTAACTAAATGTTTTTAATATCTTATTTTTATTCAAGCATTATTTTTAATGGCTTTAGTTTTAGTTAACTATAATAACCATGGTTTAATTAAAAATACAGTAATAAAACTATTATTGTGAAATATTATTACAATTTATATAACAATTTTCTATTTTAATATATTGCTGAAATTCTTTTTTTTTATGTAATCCTGTAATGGCAAAGCTTAATTGTCAGTAGCTGTTAGTCTTCAGTGTTAAATTGTCCTTCAGAAATATTCAGGATTTTACAAATAGAAAGTTCAAGAACAGCATTTATTTGAAAGAGCAATATTTTGTAACATTATACATTTATTTACTTTTGATTAAGTTAATGCATCATTGTTGAACATAGTAAATAAAAACTGAAAACTAAAACTTGCTGACCCCAAACTTTTGAAGAGTAGTGTATATACAGTACATAATATTTTATAATAATTACTAAATATATCGTTTATATTTTATTTTGCTGTCAAAAGATCTTTAACGGGGCCTCACATTGCCCCCAATAAAGATAGTGAAAGGACTTGCAGGGCTAAAAAGCTGTAATGTCTGGCTGTGTTTTAAAAATCAATGATGCAGAAGTCTCAGACGTGAAGAAGAGGGACAGGAACTCTCTCCTCCGCACACAAAAGCACCAGTCAGCAGTGCAGTAATTGCTTTTCATAAGGCAAATTTGCTTTTACTCCCACCCAGTTAATGAAATGAAGCAAGAACATCCTTTGGAGCAGCAGAAAAGGAAGTGGCCCGAGTGGCACAGCCCGAATTCTTCCATTCCATTTGAGTAAACACTCCGGATCGAGAAGTCATGTGGCATTCGTTGATTGACAGATCTCTATTACAAAAGCTTATCATATCCCTGTCTGCAATTATCCATCTGGAGGATTGGCCGGAGATTTGATTTGTGAGGGGATCATGGTCACACAGATGTGTGAGGAGGAGACATACGATAACCTGCTATGAGCACTTCATTAGCTCTTTTCACCACATGCTAATGCTAATCTTCCTCTCTATAGACCCAACCATGCAGTGACCCGCTGATGGTGTCACAAGCAGCTCGAAAGTATGAAGCTGCTAAGACAATGATGGCGGTTTGATGATGAAGCAGAGTGCAAACAGGCTAATCTGTTTTATTGCTTGTCTTTCTTGGGAGGCTTGTTGATGCTTTTTTATTGATATAGCTAGATTTGAACCCCACTGTTCCACATGTGCACCACAACTCAACATATCTTGCCGTCTAAGATGAAGAGCATGAGTTGTTCTCTGGTAGATGGAACTGGTTGTCATGTGCAAAAATATTTCAGTATACCTGAACATTAAATATTGAAAATTTAAATAATTGAGTATGTTTCAATGGTAATATTTTACAATAAGGTCAAATTTATTTATGCTAGTTTAAGCAGTACCAAATATGAACTAACAATGAGCTGCATTTGTTGCAGTTTTTATTCACATTTGGTCATTGTGGTCATTAATTCATGTTAGCTACAATAAATTACATTAACAGATACAATTTAGTATTAGTAAATCTTAAAATGAACGTTAAGGTTATTAAATACTTTATAAAAACATATAAAAACCATGTTACAAACCTATTAAATATCTCAAATAAATACATAAATATAAATGTAAAGTTATATTTATAAAATATTATTTATAAAATAATATTGTTTGAATGCTTATATAATCACTAACATAAAATTCACTTTGAGATTGTAATGATAACCTCATAAAACGATACATTTTAAACCATATTATCTTTTAAATACCAAAAACAACAAAGAATAAAAAAACTTGAAAATATGTAAACTATCTTGAAAATGTAAAAAATGTCATCATAATTAAACAGAGTGAACAAATGAAGAAATAAACAAACAGACTAATACTAAAATGAAATAACATATTTATTAATTATAATATTTACAAAATTATTATAATTTACATTATTATTATTATTAGAAAATCTACATAACATTTGTTTTGGGGTTGTAGTGATAACCTCATAATACAATAAATGTGTATTTTAAACCATGTTTCAAAATTTTGTTTAAATACCTAAAAACTTTAAAATATATTTTAAATATCTTAATAATAATAATTAAACTTGCATATACATATAAATAAACAAACAAAAAATTCACTGACACTACAATTAAATAATATATTTAGCAATTATAATTATAGTATAATTATAGTATATATATATATATACACACACACACAAAAACACACAGTAAAGTTGTTAGCAATGTTAACAAATAGAATTTTAAACCACATACAGACACAATATATGTGCAAGACCATGGTACCACAATGGCACTTTTTGTTAGTTCCAGCTTGTAATTGTATGAAGGCTACTAAGGGCTTTGTGAAGGGTGACTGTGAGGAATGCTGGCTGCTTTGAGAAGTTATAAGAGTGCTGAGTGCTGAGGGTGTGAGGGACTGTAGCTGATGGAGCTGGGAGTGTGTGTGTGTGTGTGTGTGTGTGTGTGTGTGTGTGTGTGTGTGTGTGTGTGTGTGTGTGTGTGTGTGTGTGTGTGTGTGTGCGTGCGTGCGTGCGTGCGTGCGTGCGTGCGTGTGTGTGTGGTAGAATCATGTTCAGTGTTGCATGTCTGTGGTTATGGGGTCTAGTTATGTATGGGGGGGGGGGGCATATAGTAATGGGGGGCTGTGGTTGAAGATGGCAGGGTCAGCTATGAGGAAGGGAAAGAGGCTTTGTACATCTCCACTGGAGTGAGTGTAGAGACGCTTCACTACCCTAATATACCCTACTGACACACACACAGGTTTCTATGTGTTATGAGTACATTCTCTTCTCCCTTACCCCAAACCTACCCCTCACATTAAACTTTCTACATTTTTAGATTTAAAAAAATTATAATTCTGTATGATTTATAAGCTTGTTTCCTTTATAGGGACCAAAACAAGTCCCCATTTGTGTCCCCATAATGTAGGGAATACCAGGTACACACACACACACACACGCACACACACACACACACACACACACACACACACAAACACACATTCTCTCTCTTACTGTTTTGTGTACTGCCTGTAGATAATGAAAAATTAACATTAACATATTAAAGCCATATTAAAAACACCTTAAACATACATTACTGACCTCATATTTTGATGGTTTTGTTGCAGGGTGAAGCACATTCCTTCAAAGTCACACATGCGCTGAAGCCTCAGGAGCCGCTCTGAAATGAAGGGTACAGAAATGTAAATGCCTTTTTCATTGTATAAAACATAGTAACCACATTTACATAATACACTGCGTGAGTGTGAGGTTTAGTTTTCCTCCATTTGACAGACCATTGCATGTGAAATGAACACTTTCAGGCTCTTTATAGGCTCTCAGGGGCTTGGGTCCCTCATCCCCTGTCTAGACATTAAACAGACTCTTCTCTGACCACCCAGGTGCCACTCTTTTATTTATCACGAATGACACCTCTGTGAACGAGACAGGAGAATCTTCCTTCACTCTTCTCTCGGCTGCCACAACAGACCTGACAGCTGTCTCTTTTCACTGACAACAGACTTTTTGCTTTCTTCCGAAGGGCAGTTTTTTTTTAATCATGCGTGTGAAATGCAATCTGTGTTTTTTCGAATACTTTAATCCGCTGGTATTTCCATATGTTGTGGGGAAGATGTGAATTTTAATGATTCTCTGATGACTGCTGCGTGATTTATTTGAAGGCAAACTCCGCATCCACATTAGTAAACACTTTTCCTTCTCGCTGACCGCAAAGATGCATGACCTAAAACCGTGTCTCTGAAAATATATCTAAAACTAGTGAAACGAAGATGATAAAAAAAAGAAAAGTAATCCTTCTTTCCCTCTCTCTAAAGATTTCCAGACAGCACACGGCCTGGTTTATTCTTAGTCGGTCCGGTATCAGTAAAAGGATATGAGAATGGACTCAAAACAGCTGAAATGAATCATTGTGTTCTGGCGAACTGTAAAATTCAATACCTCTGCTATAGCCGTCGATAACGCTGACCAGAGCTTCATGTCTTCAGACCGTTTTACACTCTAGCGGAACTAATTGTGCTCAGTTGGGAATACTGACATTTGATTTCTCTCTCAGAGAAAATATAAACATATTGTGTGGCTGAAATTCAATAGTGCCAAGCAGCTTTTAAGCTCTCTTTTGAAGGTTATTTCTCACATAAACAAAACACACACAAATTTACACTTCAGACACTTGCCACAAATGCGGTACACTTTGGTGCCCAATCGCTTTAGGGGGAGAAAAATTACATCAAAAGGAATTTAATTTGAGCTTCTTTTGTTGTGAACTTTTAGGATAGGTTAGATGAATTATCTACATAATCTAACATAATATTGTCCTAGCATGAAAAATAGCTAGATTTCAATACATCAAATGTATTTTTTCTATGATTTTGGCCTGTACCACAGAGATCTTGATCTTTTCGACTGTATCAAAAGATGACAATTATGCAGATTAACCGTTAACAGTTGAATTGACCATTTAATTTATATTCAAAGTACAAATCATGTACCAATTTGACTGACCAAAAATATATTTTCTGCTCTGTATTAAAATACTATATATGTATTTATAATTTAAGATAAACGATTTCACCAATCTTTCAAAATGTTTTTTTTTTTTTTTTTTTGCAAACCAGGCTCAATTTTGTACCCTAGTCATAAAAAATGTGTCTCAAACATAAAAATAAAACTGAAAGGGCCAATTGTTCTCATGCTCTCAGAACTGAGAGTTGTTCAGAAAATCTCTGAATAAAGATGAGATGTGGTAAATTTACATTCCTTGATGACTAAGTATTCTGGGTAATTATGAAGATCCTTGCTAGATTTAATCTGTGCTGCATGTGGTAAGATTGGCCAAGCAAACTAATCAAACTACCTCCACACACACATACATGAGAGAGAGAGAGAGAGAGAGAGAGAGAGAGAGAGAGAGAGAGAGAGAGAGAGAGAGAGAGAGAGAGAGAGAGAGAGAGAGAGAGAGAGAGAGAGAGAGAGGTCACTGCAACTTCAACAAAAGGTATTCACCTCTCCTCTGCAGAAAATGCCAATAACTTCAGAAATAGTTTTAGAAGATTCCTACAGAAGGACACAAGTGGGAATTCATGAAAGAATAAATAAATTGCTGGTGAGGTTTTGATTAACTGGCATGGTTAGCATGGCAAATCCCCCTAAAGATTCGGAGATTAGAATGCAAAGTGTCTAAAAGCTCATAAAAGCAGTCTTTTCCCTCCGGAAAGTGGTGGCATTGTTCATATTCAGTGCATTTTCTGTGAAAACAAGCATTTAATCACATTGTGTGGAATGAATGTGTAATATGCCCCGAGTGCGAATAGCATGCAAAATGACTCTGAATCTCCTCACTGCTTTAGCGCTGCACCCAACAGACAGAACCACAGAGGATTCAGCAGTGTTTAATCATATCTGCCTGCGTACTAATACCACAAATAATTTCAGAGCAGAATATTCTTTATGAAATGAGGTCTGTTTAGATAGATTATGATGGAGATGTCACGATTGATTGAGATAGGTGAAATAATGCCAGCAGGGTACGAAATACGTAGACAGCTGGCCAATATATCAGCGGATTTACACAAAAGGATTAAGCGCTGGTGTAAGAACACAATTGTATTATAGACTAATACATATTATGTTCTCAGTTTTCAGTGTTAATTCTGAGAAACATATTTAACTTCAAAGAATTTTTATCTGGGGAAAGTAGAATAATGGACCGACTGCTTATGTTACAGATTAATACAGTATTTAGAACCTTATGCTGTGAGTTAAAATCATTAGTATTAAACAAATGCCTTGAAGTAATATCATTTATGAATAGATAGGAAGCAGCATTAATTCGAAAGGAAATTATTGTTTTGCAAAAATGAATAAAGAGAGAACATTTGGCATTAATCAAATTGTGGAGAGCAATGCCTAATAAATATTTATTCTAGGTTTTTCTCAAATTTTTCAGTCTATGAAACAAACTAAAGCTTTTAACTTAAAACTGTTCACGTTTTAAGTCACGTTTCTCATGATGGATGTTTTCTAATTGATTTTACACCCCATGCAATGCTTTAAGAATTGCATTTTTCTGTCCTGTGTTCACATATTTCCTATAGAAACATAAAGTAGGGTTTATCTCATAAACCATAATTTGCTATTCACTGGTTGGTTCTATAGGGGAGGGAAATGCTCAATCTAGAAAGCATCTGATTGGACAGAAATCTGCACAGTGCAAGATAAGGCATCCATATTTTTGGGCTGTTTTCATGATAGTGAAATTAAGTAAAAATTAAAAGTATAATCTCCAAAGTGAAATTTCAATGTTAATTTAAAGACATCATCTGTCAACATCTGCACTAAAAAATATAGTGTAGAAACAAGTAAGTAATGTTTAAATGTTTAAATAGAAAGACTGAAATCGTATGTTCTTCTAAACCATACTCTAATAATCTTTATTTACTACTTCAAACATTTGTTAGAGTTTAAGAGTGCACTAGGATTGATGCCTTCAAAGCTAAAACACAGACTAAACTCGTATTTTGATTTCATGGGGTCATTAAACTGGAATTAATGTCTAGAAATATGGACACAAACACAATGGACAGAAAGATAGAATAGCAAATATGGACAGAGAGAAAAAACACAGAGCCAGAGATCCTAACACAAGACATTACCATCATTAAACCAGCCCAGATGGCTCCTACACACAGTGTGCTCTCTTCCTCTTGTCCTAAAATCAAATGTCTCATCCTTTTAATTCTCTTTTGTATCTGTGAATACCAAGTACAAGCTGTGAAATGTGCCAAAACATTTCACTTTGTTTTTAGAAAATATTTTGCATCAGTAAAATTTTAAAAACAGCCATTTATGGTTATTGTTTGGGCCCATTGCTTAAAATCTAACCTGGAAACAAAAATAAAATTTCAAGATATTAAAGATAAAGCTAATTTGTGACAATAAGATGTTACAACTATTGCTTTAAAATAATGGTTCTCCCAGAAATTAAAATTAGCTGAAAATGTGCTCACCTTCAAGCCTTCCAAGATGTAGATGAGTTTGTTTCTTTATCAGAACAGATTTTGAAAAAGTTAGCATTTCATCACTTGCACACTAATCGATCCTGTGCAGTGAATGGGTGCCGTCAGAATGAGAGTCCAAGCAGAAAACATCACAATAATTCATAAGTAATCCACAGGACTCCAGTCTTTAAATTAACGTATGTGTGTTTGTAAGGAACAAATTCATCATTAAGATGCATTTGAGTCCTCTATCCAATATTAGGAGAAAGCTTGTCCTATCTAAATCAGTAGAGAAATATGCACAGATCAAGCACATTTTACAAGCCAAAACAGTCTAAAATAGTTCTAAAAACATGTTGTTGGATTTTGATCTGTGAGGACAACAGGGGGTGGACATTTTCACTAGAAGAAATTTTATTACTGGTATTTTGGCCAGAAACTTTGGTTTAAAGTTAAAACCCCTTTGTGGATGTTATTTACAAAACATGCATCTTTTTGCTTCACAAGACAATACAGCCCGAATTCCAGAAATGTTGGGAAGTTTTTATTTTTATATTTGAATAAAATGAAAACTAAAAAGGCTTTCGAATCACATGAGCCAGTATTATATTCACAATAGAACATAGATAACATAACAAATGTTTAAACTGAGAAATGTTAAAATTGTATTCACAAAATGAGCTCTTTTCAAATTTGATGCCTGCTACAGGTCTCAAAATAGTTGTGATGGGGGGATGTGTACCATGGTGTAGCATCTCCTCTTCTTTTCAAAACAGTTTGAAGACATCTGTGCATCGAGGTTATGAGTTTCTGGAGTTTTGGTGTTGGAATTTGGTCCCATTCTTGCCTGATATAGGTTTCCAGCTGCTGAAGAGTTCGTGGTCATCTTTTACATATTTTTCATTTAATGATGTGCCAAATGTTCTCTATAGGTGAAAGATCTGGACTGCAGGCAGGTCAAGTTCAGCACCTGAACTCTTCTACTACGAAGCCATGCTGTTTTAATAGCTGCAGTATGTAGTTTTGCACTGTCCTGCTGAAATAGACGTCATCTGGAGGGAAGCATATGTTAATCTAAAACCTTAATATACCTTTCAGCATTCATAGTGCCTTCCAAAACATGCAAGCTGCCCATACCGTATGCACTTATGCGCCCCCATACCATCAGATGCTGGATTTTAAACTAAATGCTGATAACACGCTGGAAGGTCTCCCTCCTCTTTAGCCCGGATTACACGGCGTCTGTGATTTCTAACAAGAATGTCAAATTTGGACTCGTCTGATCACAGAACACTTTTCCACTTTGAAAATTTTAATTTTAAATGAGCCTTGGCCCACAGGACACGACGGCGCATCTGGGTCACGTTCACATTTGGCTTCCTCTTTGCATGATATGCTTTAGTTGGGATCTGCAGATGGCATGGCGGATTTTGTTTACAGACATTCTTCAGGATGAACAGATTTTTCAGAAAACAAGACAATTAATAAAATAGAATTAGCAGTGTATTGACAGGGACGTTACAGAGAAAGCTATTTGTAATGGCTCATAAATACCTATAAACACTGTCAGGAACAGTGAGATTGGTGTTAGGGACAGAAATGTGGACCTGGGGACCAAAGCGATCATTACTAGTCTCTTAATGGTAAATCATAAAACACTGGTCCAAATTGCTGTGAATGTATTTAAGAATTACGGCTTTCATAGAGAATAGCACAGTGTGATGTGTATAAATAGCTCAGCCTTCACAATGAAAGTTTTGTTTCTATCTGCGAATCCCCACTAGCAGCACTGCATTCCGTCGTCTCTTAATTCTGCCAAAATCTTCACAGCATTCATGATTGGCACAGATTTCTAACAGAGAGAGAGGGAGGGAGGGAGAAAGAGAGAGATGTGCACTTGCCTCTAAGTGACCTTAGATTCTTCAGAAAGATTCTTAAAGAATGGATGAGAACACTGACCTTGAGCTAGGGCCCCTGACAGCCATGACGAATTTCAACACTTTTTAGGTGTTGCACTGTTGTTCTGCCAACACTGTATGATTTAATCCAGTTTGAGCAGTGACACCGGCTGGCAGTGCAGTCTCGGATGCAGGGACAGATTTCAGAAACAGGCCAGACGATGCATGTAGCCAATCTGGATTACGATAAGAGACAGACAGAAGTGTCCCGCTCTGAATCTTGGAGTGTTTACTTCTGTTCTGAAGAGCAGACATGATGATTAGAATTGCAGAGCGCATTTCAAACATATCTCAAACTGGTGCTGCATTTTAAACATGCTTTTAAAAATGCTCATTTTCGCTTAGTGAATGAACAACGTGCACTCATTTTTAAAGCCCAAATTAAAGTGTTTTTGTCAATAACTGTGCATTTCAGGTGTAACTAACTCTTCAAGATAATGAGAAACAGAGGGGGATAATGAGTAAGAATAAAACATTAAAAGCAACATAAATTTGGACTTGCTCATCTCTTGTGTTCCTCGGGGCTTCTTTTTTAACTCGAGAGTCTAATGGTCTGAATAAAAGTTCAGATTTTTGTCAATAATGATGCAAAAGAAGGTTGTGAAGAAAAATCATGCAATTATCAAGACCAGTGCAGAATTTATTTAAATAAATAGACATCTTCAGACAGTGATCAAGTTTACATGCATATAAATATTATGATCATAATATGATTTAACCAATATTATGGTTTCTATAATATAGCATAAAAAAGAAGATAATTTTTTTTTAAAGAAATATATAATATATTCAGAAATAATGAATGAATCAATACATGCATACATACATAATATACAGAAATAAATAAATAAAGAAGCAAACAAACAAACAAACATTAACATCTCAACCTTTATTGGCTAATTCACCTCATTCATGTGTGCTAATGGACATAAATGAAAACTACAGTTTTTTTTAATGTTTTATTTCTAAAATAGGTATAAAACTAAGCCTAAACTAAAAAAAATATGTTCATGCAAACATGTCCAATACTCTTAAATATGTCTGGTGTGTTCATCTTAATGTTTCTCATTGATTCAAGCACAAAAAACAAACCACTCATGAGTGCTTTTTAGAGGGTTAACCTCTCAGTTCATGAATAAGAATAATACGGATTGCAAATGGATTGCAAGTAACAGCAAACATCTCCAAAGCTGTCACATTGCCTTTGTGAAAGATAAAGTTGCCTACATGTGCACAGAAGGGCATAGCTATAGTTAGACCTTGTGGGAACTTGTGTCATTGTGAAGACGTACAAATCTGTGAACTTCCAGTTGCACTGAATGAATATGAATTGATAAGTGTCCTTGAAGAAACGTATAAACTAAAGAAGGGGTAAAAGAAAATACCTGAGGCAAAGATCGGCCTTTGGCAGTGGTACTAAGTGTAAATCTCCTATAGTAAATATCTCATCCAGGTATTGAGACTTGGTTGTTTTAAATGTTTTTTTCCCGGCGGAAATTGTTAATAATGACTGACAGTCATAACACCTACACATGTGAAGAAAACCTTTCAAAAAGGTGTGCATTTGCATAAATAATAAGAATCCTCGTAGCTGTTGAACAGCTGCTACCGCTGGGAGCTTTCCAAAGTAATGAGTGATTACATTTACTGCAATCAGAGAACTTGCTGTTTTTCCAGCATGAGAATGTGCCATCTGACAATCCGAGCACAAAATTTAAAGTGTGTGTGTGTGTGTGTGTGTATGTGTATGTGTTTGTGTGTGTGTGTGTGTGTGTGTGTGTGTGTGTGTGTGTGTGTGTGTGTGTGTGTGTGTGTGTGTGTGTGTCTGCGTCTGCGTGTGCGCGTGTGCGTGTGTGTGTGACCACCCTCACCTTTCCTGCCCACAGATCTATTAGAACATAGAACGTCTCCACCTGACAGTTTGCCGGCTCTCCTTGTCTTTAATTTGAGCTTCCTGTTACAGGTGTCAGTCTTCTGCTCTGCGCTGTCAGCCCCTGTCCATTACAGCGGTCCGCACTGCTCAGAACTCTGGGAGAAATTGCCTATGTCTTAAGTCAAATTACAGGCAGGCTACTGCAATTCGGTTTAACCTGATGGGAGAAGGAAAAAAAGTCAGTGGGTTGAAAAGACACATGGCAGGAAGTCCAAATCAGTCTGGATTCATAATAACTGGAGTCTGTGCTCATATTGAAAGACAGTATCCTACGAAATGCCCAGGGAAAATAAGCAATATACTTATCTGACACTTCCCCTGCTGTCTGAAAATATTGAAAAATTTAAGATATTCCATTCGACTAATATTTGTTTCGTGAACAGTCTTAGAAATGTCTGAAAACAACATAAGGCTTTCGGTTCCCTGTCCTGAGGTCTTTAAAAACAGCACAACACATGCATACTAAGCTATATCTCCGTTAGATGAAAAATAGCAATCACCATGATGGGCGGCGAGAGAAATACTGATCTCTAGTGAGTTATGGGCATCCAGGGCAGATGAAAGTTACTTCCTTGCTCTATTCAGAATATCATTATTCCACAGATGCTCCGGGGCTCATTTCAATAGACCACAGTGGCCATATTTTAGCTTGACAGTTGAGTGACTATATCAGCAACAGATAATGACACTCCGGCTAATATCAGCTTCAGCTGCTGTGAACGGTGACAGGTGAGGCATCACATTATAAGGCTATTGAAGATTTATCAGCTGATTAACCTCTGCTTTAGATTGTTAGCAGTATAAATAATTGAGGTTCGAGCTGACACTAAGAACATTTTAGTAATTTGAGCGAGAAATAAATTAGATGGAACGTGGACATCCATTCATGGACTTCTGGTTGGTGAATCACCAACCAGTTTTGATAATTGTTAAGACTCCTTGCCTTCTCAAAATATGCTAAAAAGGAGTCTGGTGTCAGGCCAAAGTTCTTAGTCTTGAAATGTTGCTTTTTTTCTGTTATGTTATAGGTTAGCAAGATTCAAGATTTTTTTTCCTCACATACACAATTATACAGAATATAACCAGCAGTGAAATGTAAGTGTAATAAATGTGCTTTGTAAACACAGTTAAACAGCCAGAGAAAGAGCTAGCATTATCACTTTTTGTTCTCAGATTCAGAATTTCTCACAATATCTATTATTAGACAAACATAATAGCTTGCTTCGTTACAGAAATAGCTAACTGCTAAGACAGGATCTTACATGAAGGTTCACTTTATAAGTGATTGATTTCACATGTTCTTCACGGGAACTAATTATGTTTGTAGAGACTTTCTAAAAGTGTACAAAACAAATAGCGAGGTTAGCATGTTGCTAAGCTAACGACTCTAGGATTCTCTCTAGCAATACTCTAAAAAGCACAGCAAATACAAAAAGAACAACTTTTATTTAACAATGAAAACTATTTTTATTTTCAGTTAAAAACTGTTCAACAATGACAAAAAATAATTGATATATTTACATACGATGCTGTTCGAACAGTAAATGTTTTATTTTAAAAGAAAATAATACTTTTATTTAGCAATGACGCATTAAATGTGTCCTAAACTTCCTATTCATTAAAGAATCCTGAAAAAAGTCACAAATAAATAAAATATTAATCAGAATATTAGAATGATTGCTGAAGAATCAAGTGACACTTAAAACTAGAATAATAACTACTGAAAATTTAGCTTGTCCATCACCGAGTTAAATTACAATTTGAAATATAAAAAAGAGAAAGAAGTTATTTAAAATGTAATAATATTTAACTATTTTCAACCAAATAAATACCACATAGCTAAGCATAAGTGACTTATTTCAAAAATATTTTACAATTATTACAGACTCAAAACTTTAAAATAGGTTACACAAAAATACACTTATTTTATATATAATCAATATTTCGCTCCACTCTATATGCCGACTAGGATTACAATAGTTGAAAATGTTTCTGGTATTGCCTTATCTATGAAGCACACATGCAATGCTGCTTAACATTTTAGCCACGTTGTATTTTATGAGCAGAATTTAACTGCCTACATCTATAATAGCGGTGTCCCTATATTATCACCTAGGTGGGCAGCTCACAAGGTTTTGGAACAAAGCTAATTTGTTGGCTGACTAATTACCGCTGTTTAAATTATATGTCGACACGTTGCTTAGCCTTCATCAACTCATTATTTTACGTCAAACAAGCAACAGTTCTGAGCAAGGTTATAAGACATTTCCCCTCAAGGAGTCTGAGCTCCTCCACACAAGCCCCTTAAATGTATTAAAAACCTTTTTACCCCACGTCTGATGTAATGGCATGGATTAAAATAAACACTTGGAGTTTGAATGGGTCGCTGACTTTAGAGAACGGCTTTCTGGGGCTCTTGTCTTTGGACTGCAATCTATTGTCAAGCCCCAGCAGCCCATTGACACAGCCATTGATTTCCTGATTAATGTACCTCTCTGTCATTGGTGTTTAGAGCAGTAGACATAATGTTAATGTGTGCATGATCAATAGCTCCATCAGCACTGAAAATTTCCAGCAAGCAGACAGCGGGAGATGCTGGTCTGCACTGCACAACCCCTTTAACACAGAGAGCAGAGCTCCTCTGTCCTCCACCCCTTGTTATAAATCTCATATGTCACAACTCAATGCGATCATTCCGGCATTTGATTTTGGGCATGTTGGCTTTATATTTATGCATTTAGCAGACGCTTTTATCCAAGGCGACTTACAGTGCATTCAGGTTATACATTTTTTTATCAGTATGTGTGTTCCCTGGGAATTGAACCCACAACCTTTTGCTCTGCTAATGCAATGCTCTACCACTGAGCCACATCAATCCAACCATCCATGTCTGTCTGTCTGTCTGAACTATTTATCTATTTACCTATCATAATTGAGAATGTATTCCTCCAAAAATGGACAATTATCATTATTTACTCATCCTCATGTAATTTTAAATCTGTATGACTCAGGGTTATTAAAATAAACTAAAACTAAAACCATTAAAATAACTAATCTTGTAAATTATATAATTGTAATTGTAAAAAATAATTGTAAAAAAAGTTGTCAAATTAAAGTTGAAGTACTAAAAACTTAAAACAAACTAAAACGTATTATATACTTCATTTAGATAGATAGATAGATAGATAGATAGATAGATAGATAGATAGATAGATAGATAGATAGATAGATAGATAGATAGATAGATAGATAGATAGATAGATAGACATTTCCATAGAAACTGCTATTCATCTGAGGCAAGCTACAGATAGATTTTCTTTAATTATATTTCCTTGAGAGTGTTTAGGTTCAAGTTTATGACATAACAGCTAACAAAACAACATTTTAACATAACCTACCAAATTAAATTTCTTGTTGCGATAAAGGATCTTAAAGAGCTTGGACCAGTAAACATGTCAATAAAGTACAGGTAAATAAAAGTTTAAAGCAAACACGAAAAAGCAATATATACATAAGATCCAACTAAATACAACCCATTCTAAAAAGCAGTAAATTATTTAAGAGGCATTTTGTGCATCATTTCTGGAGATTATTTTGCACGACAGAGTAAGTGTCACATATTTACTTTTCTTTCCCAAACCAAAACCTGACACACAAGAAGCAATATCAGCCCCGGTCCCCCACTGTGCATCAGCCCTGAGCCTTTTATTGACATTAAGCATGAGAAAGTCATCGGTTTTAACGCAGAGCCGCTCTGCTGGGAAGTATACTTCAAATTAGGCTTGGCTTTTGAAATGCTAGTGCCGTCCTCCAGAAGTGGGTGGGGTGCTGGTGGGGCAGCTCTCGCTCCAGGGCATCCCTTGGAACATCTCCGAGCATCACAAAGCAGACAGAATGTCTGAAGTAAAGCTTCCAGGTGTCTAACTGAAAGCACTGAGTTTTCCTTCATTCACACCACGACTTTTTGCTCTTATATCTCTGGAATAAAACTTTGCAAAATGTGCCACTTTTAAAGCCTTGAGGTATTCCAGAAAGCCAGCCTATCTGTGATGTGCTGAAAATCAAACTGAATCCACAGATATATTCAACAGACAATGCAGGGTGCCACATATTGGAAGTTGTTTGCATTTGTTTTGTCTCTTTTTGTTTATGCATTTATTGTGCATTTTCTGCAGTAATACGAGAAAAGACATGCTCCCGTCTGGCCAGGCCGAATTGTTATCCTGTGCTCCAGATTTGAACCTGCTTCTCCTCTCTGTCACAGCGCACAGTGGTCTCCAAAGGTATTTATTTAGACATAATGGACACATTTGTGCCAAATACACTACCTTTTAAAGTTATTTTTTTCTAAATTAAGTTTTATTAATAAGGAATACTATTAATTATAGTAATATAATTATCATTTAAAATAACTGATTTATATTTCAATATATTTTAAAATGCAATTTATTACTCTTGATACAAAGCTAAACTCTCAACATCATTATTCAGTCTTCAATATCACACTTCCTGTTTCTGAATATAAAGAAGTGCATGTGCTGTTTTGGTGCTTAACAAATATTTATTATTGTCATCAACGTTAAAAACACTTATGTTGCTTAATATTTTTGTAGAAGAAAGTTCAACAAAATGGCATTTATTTGAAATACATTTTGTAACATTTAAAATGTTTTTACTTTCATTTAAAAAAAAATATAGTTTGAATTGTCCTTGCTGAAAAAAAGTATAATTTTTTTGATAATAAATTAGAGGTGGGCATAGATTAATTTTTTTAATCTAGATTAATTTTGGAATTAATCTAGATTAAAATGGCTCATTTGAATTCTGCCGAAGGCATTCAGAATATGTGTGCTACCCAAATAATGACTAAAAGTAAGTCTTTGAGAACGGGTTTCTCAAGCCAGGTAGCGCATTAGACCAGGGGCTCATCTCCTGTTTCCAAAATGCATCACAAACTTTAATCTCTTCCCGTCCCAATCCCACGAAAAAACTGGAGGAAAATCCCGTTCCACTCCCGGAAGAATGACTCCCATTCCCTCCCACTCCCGTGTTGTTGTTTTTTTTTTTTTTTTTTTTGCCGATTACTGTCAATTACAGTAAAAATAAAGTACAGATCACAGCGTGCCCACCTTATTAGTTGAATAAAAACCCAAAATGTCGTTTTTTGTTATTATATTGAACTGAAAGCCATCTTATGCACAGTGTTGCACAGATTAAATTTCATGTAACGTTAAATCATCCATGCTAACACACACGTCTTCTATTTTTATTTTTTTAGACATTTCACTCTCTATAGATATATTTTTCAAAGAGTTTCTCGCTCAAGTTCACATGAGACCTAAAGCACATCATGTTTGCTTAAAAGCGCAACGTTTCGTTGTTATTCTGAGTGCACACAAATAAACGTAGAGTCTTTACAGATTCGAAAGATGTATTAGGCTACTTTTATCTGTATGACCAAGAATGACGGAGATTTTAAGAGCAAGTGATCGCACCGGAGCCTGTCCTGCAGCAAACGCGCTTCCACACAAACACTTCAATAGCGCACATTTCTCTAGGTTAACATCATATTGAGCGGCCATGTAAAGTTGCTACTACATACATCTTTCAGATGAAAAGCCATATTTGAGGTTGATGAATGATAGATGAGCGTTTGGATGTCCTGCCCGATTGTATTACCACATAGACCAGCCGTTAACAATCTGTCCATCACGGACTGCGAGCCTCTAGTTCGAAGACTCGTCTCGCCCCCTACAGTGCAATTCGGCTAGGTATACATCCGCGCTAAAATATCAGGGTGAAAGTCATCATAGCTTGCGTAGTATAGACCCAGCTCCCAACCCAACTTTGAGAATAGATTAACGGCGATATTTTTTTTATCGCCCGATAAGAGTCTCGCGTTAACGCAGCACGTTAACGCCGATAACGGCCCACCACTATAATAAACATTGTAGGTGTCCTTGCTAAAAATATTTATATTTTTTAAATAATAAATAATTTTAATAAAAAATATATTTTAGGTGTCGTTGCTGAAATAAAGTAGTAATTTTTGTAATAATTAAAAACGTATTATTGAACTTATATTGTAAATGAAAATAAAATTGTATAAAATTAATTTTAAATTAAATGTATGATATTTAAAATAAAATGATATTTACACAAAAAAAAACAATTATTTGGATGCGTTTTCACCAACGTTTACCGGGTTAGTGGTATCATAAAACGAAAACAAAAAACAATATATATATATATATATATATATGTGTGTATATATATATTCTACAGTATATCTGTATTATTACAGTTGTTTTATGTCTGTAAAATACTTGTTACTCTATTCTTGAATAGGCAGAAATTCTATAGTCTGCACATAATATCTGTATGTTTTCTGTTGTGAACTACTTGCATGAAAATGAAATTGCTTTTTTTGTGTGCGGTATAAACAGAATGGATGCTGAGATTTGACCTTGCAAAACACTTGCTGTGAGGCAAGACATTCACTTGGAACCAGCTCAGTGAATCCTTCATCAGACATCCTCTAACGAGAAGTCAATCAGCGCTCGAGAGAGTAATTGCATGCTGTCAATACTCAATCAAGAAATGCCTGCTGGTGGAATAATGTTTGGATTTGATCTCGGCTAGTAATGCCATCCAGGTTCACGCTCTCTCTGCAGCACGGGTGCAATGCACAGGATATCGCATCATGTAGGTTTAACGTGCTTAAAGAAAACACGCAAATAATCTCCAGCCATCGGATTGACCGAGTCACCAACTTCAACCCGGAGACCTATTTTCTTCATTTCATCCTGAGCTTAGCAATGATTTCTGAACAGCGTCTTAAGCAGACTGCAATCCGATTGGTTATGTTTTTATGACAGCCTATAAAGGATAGAGTTAAATCCCACCTCATCATTAGCTCACGAACCCCTGGTGTGCAGACAGAGACAGATGTTACTACGCATGTTGACCCTGCGAGGAAAAACAATCATTGGTATATTAGACAACAATCTACAAGCATATGTGTGCCACAATGAATTATGTCATCTATATCGGTTAGCATTAATATAACTATTTCTCTTGAAAAATACAATTCCTCAATCCTAAATCCCAAGTCCTCTTATTCAATAAGATACAGTGTAATCTCTAAAATAACGCAATACCTTTAGATCATGTTTAGGGGCTTCTTGCTGCTCAAATCAGAGTTACCTCACTCAGATCAATACATTTTGATGTTATTATCTGTCTCTTTTTGATTTATGTGGAAATATCTGGGACCTGAAAGTGAACTATTGTTAAAACAGAGTCATTTTTCTCTCTAATCTCAGATGTTGTTTGTCGGTCGCTACAAGGAATGAAAAAAGTTAGTAAACCTTTTACCTTGTACCAGAAACTGAAAAGAAGGGTTTGACAGTAAGAAATGCCATCTGGCAAGAGGGAACAAATTAATTACAAAAAAATACATAATAATAATAATAAATACATGTAAAATGTGTTATTTTAAAATGATTAATTATTAATAAAAAATCAAAAATAAATAAAATATATATTGTTTATTATTATTTAACATCACAAAAAAAAAATGTGAGAGAAAATGTCATTTTATTTAAAAATCTATAACAAGATTTGTAATAATACGTTTAAAATAATAAATCAAATGCTTTTAGAATAATAACAAAAATAATACATGTAAAAATCATTCAAAAATGTATAATTAATTATTTATAAGAAATATAAATACATTAAAAATTAAATAATTGTTTTAATTTAAAAAGCAAATATGTGAGAAAAAATGTAATATTTTATTTGATACATATATATATATATATATTTACATACACATACACATATATACGCATATATACTCTTTGTTGATCTCTGAAATTGGCTCAAACATTATTATTAATCAACCCATTTTAATGTAACTATTAACTACATAAATATACCATTACAACCTTTACTTTAGTGCACCAACAATTACATTTAGTCACTGCATAAATGTGAGATGCTAAATAAGCTCAAGTTAAAGCACCTATTTATTACGAATAATTCATAGAAGTGTTTTGTTGAGTAAAAGCAGTTGAATGTACTTTACTGCTTAGAATGCTGACACTACAGGCCCGGTACCTTTAACCAGTCCATTTATGGCGAGAGCTTAGAGCTGAATCAATGCATGTCAGACACAGAGTAGGCCGGAAGGCCGTGAAGATGCTGCTGGGATGGATCCACATTTTCCATTAAGAATACTGTCTGTTAAAACAATCTGCTGAGTAAACCAGCCAGCATGAGTTTTTTGGATGCAGATTCCCCTGCTGCACTTTACTGATGCTGCTGAGCATGGCAATACTTCAGCTGCCAGTGAACCCGTTTGCAGTTTGCAAACCCAATGTTGATTAAAGATCATTAGAGAGTTCTGGTGTAGCTTTATAACTGTTTTTTTCTTTGCGTCGTCTCCAATAAACCTCTGCATTCTTGACCCATGTCACATAGTTCTAACCCATAAACTAGACATAATAGCTTTTTTGTGCCTTTTTTAACACATAAAAAGACCAAGAACACCTTAACTAACACCCGAGTGCCAGGAAAAGAATGTTCCCTTGTTTCCATGGTGATGAATTAAAGTGTATTTTTGCCCTAAAAAGCACCACTAGAGGTGAATATTAGGCCAAGCACACTTGCTCTTACCCTGCTGTTCATTTCTCCAGCACGACCCATTTTCTATGTGTTATCGAAGAGTCTCATCGTCACGAAGCAGAACAGTACACACAGACTCCGGTAAAACTGATACCATTCCCGAGGGCTTTTACAGTAGGTCTGACTCCACCAGTTAATCCTCCTGAGACATATTATACATACAGTACATTATGTTTCTAGGAAAGCTGGATAAATAAATAAACAAAGTGAAGATATTTTGTTGTGTGTAATTCAGCTAAATCTATTTATTATTTGGGTGAAAGTATTCATGACAACAAAACAGAAGTTAAAACATTTGATGTAACTTTGCATGACTCAATAACATTAATTAATGCTAATCTGTACAAACGTGCAAATACAATATCAAGGGAATATATATCTGCAAAATAAATATTACACTTTCAAACTGCTGTTTGAGCAGTTGAACTGGCAATTATTTTTTCCACACAGCAACTGGCAAAGCAAAACCAACCATAACAAAATATAAAATATATAAAATATAAAAAAATACAAATAAAATACAAATAAAATA
Source organism: Oxygymnocypris stewartii (assembly GCA_003573665.1). Lineage (NCBI taxonomy): Eukaryota > Metazoa > Chordata > Actinopteri > Cypriniformes > Cyprinidae > Oxygymnocypris > Oxygymnocypris stewartii. Next base: position 277,375 of record QVTF01025613.1, read on the forward strand.
AAATTATGGATCTTGAACAAAAAATTGTATGAAAATTACTAAAATAAATCAATAAATCAATAAAAAATTAATTATAAAATAAAATAAACGAATCTTGAAAAACCCCTTGGTATGGAACTTAATAAAATAAAACCAAATGGCAATAAATAAATAAATAATATTACAAAAATATATTTTTTTAATCTTGAAAAAACGTTTGTATGCAACTTAATAAAATAAAACCAACTCGCCAAAAATAAAATACTATTAAAATAAAATAATGAATTTTGAAAAAAACCTTTGTATGAAGCTTACTAAAAAAACAAAAAAATAAATATAACAACAAAATAAAATAAAAATAACTGGAAGTAAGAAAAGAGAATAACTTGAGAACTTATATTGATTGAGCCTAAATATTCCCTTAAAACATCTGCTATGAATAGCTTTGTAGATAAGTCCAAAAAACGGTGAACTTACTGAGATTTACAGTTTAATGGGCTAATAGGTCTTTCCTGTAAAAACAGCATAAAAATGTGGAAAAGGTGTAAACAGAAATGCTTAAACAGATTCTCTTATTATAACACAAATGATTTACGAAGCTCCGATGCCATTAATGTCATAGCTGATTGGTTGTAAGCCATTTGGTCTAATGGCAGCCTGACATGCTTTATAGGCCTTAATTATAGTTAGATTATTGCCTGCTCTGCTTTTTCCCAGGGAAAGCCCTACGCATGCACTGTCTCCGTCAGCTGTTTCAGCCAGGCTGCTTGGCCTCCAAACTCCCCCCGTTGTTAAGCGTAACATATGTTTCTCTCCCATGCAGTCGAAAAGCCTTGCCTGAATAATTAAGCCATTTTCTGTGGGTAATGACTGCCTGCTTAGACTGCGAACGCATTATAGAGGCCTGGCCCAGACAGAGATAATGAAATCATGCAGGTAACAAGCCTGCGCGAGGAACATACACATCAAAGGTTTTTAATAACGACAAAAGTTTTGTTTACCCAAAATTTGGTAGCTTTACAACCATTATCTTCCAGTAGCCACGGGCAGCTCTTGGACCCGCGCATGTATTCAATATCACTTCTTCTCCTCTGGGATTGTTAGTAAGAAGCTCTCAGAGGCCCTGATTGGATAGAGAGATGCTCGGGATATAATCAGAAAGTTACATCCTCAGAGGATTCGCAAGCGAAAAGAGAGACGTACAGAAGAAGGGGGTGGCGCGAGGAGAGGGGGATATCTATCAGCCTGGGAATGGGATGATTAAGAGGCACTTAAGCTGAAATAAGGTTGAATAGGTGACAATGTGTGGATAGCAGGAAAGAAAATAGAGTTAATAATGCCGTCTCGTAACAGATTTACACAATCTGCCCTGAGCAGCCACTGAGGTGTGCGATGCCATCATGGAGAACAAGGCTGCTACACGTACTGGCAATAAGTCTTCATCAAAAACCCTTGTAAGACAACAACACCTTTCAAGTGCCTGTAAAATGTCTTCTAGAATTAATTTAGCCATTTACTGGATTAACTGTGCTTTGCACACTCTCAGAAATAAAGGTACAAAAGCTGTCGCCAAAAAACAGCTGGGACCTTTCAGGGGGACCTTTCCAAAAGGTACATGTTTGTACCTAAACGATCAATTTTAGTACATATAAGTACTTAAAGTGAATCGTATTTGAACCTAATAGGTACAAAAGTGTACCTTTGAAAAGATACCGCCCCAGTGACAACTTTTGTACCTTTATTACTGAGAGTTCAAGACGGGGTTGTTTGGTTAAGAGTAGTTGAGTGGCTTTTGAGAGCAAAAGACCATTTATATTTTGTGAGGAAAAAACATGGACTCTTTTCACATTTCCAGGGGTCTCAGAAGCATCATAATTACATAAACTTCTATAATAGTGACCTGAAATTACAAGATATTGTTTTGTTCACACTTGCTCCAATATAATTTTTTTTTATAAATAAAATAAAAATAAATAAATAAAATAGAATGAATGAATGATAATGTCACAGATATACAATACATTAATATTGCTCGATTTATGATTTTAATAACTGTGTATGCATCATCACAGTCTGTGAAAGGGTCTATTATAAAGACCACATTGCTTGCTAAAATAACTGGCTTTCATATTGTAACGGTATAATAGCAAATGAAAATTATAACAAAAAAATATCTGGAAAATATTGACGTTGGATCAAGGCATAATAAATATCCCAGGACAACCCCAATTGGCCCAGCAAACAGGAACACAGACCTTTGAGCGGCAGGTTAATCGAGGTGTTATAGGAACCATTAAATCCCTCTTCACGTTCACAAACAAAACACTGCTTACATAATAAAGACTCTTCCTTATCCATAAACCAGCGCTTAATGTTATTTCTGTAGTTTTCTGTATTTATCAGAAGAAGATTTATTTTAAGAACAGAAGACTTGGCTTCATTTTATTTATTTATTTTTAATCAGCATTTGGTTCTGAGAAAACCCAAGGCCACGTTAAAGATTTGAAAAAAACATATTTACCACTGAATTATCAAGAGTATACTTCATAAGTTTTCCAAAAAACCAAAGCTTTTTAATTCATTAATTTGGCATTGCTGCAGCGTAATAAAAGCGATCTAAGAAATACATCAATCATAAATGCAATAACATTTCTTATGCTATAATTTTCATTTCTGTCAAATTGACACCTAACAGAAACTAAACAAGGCTAAAATGGTTATCAACACAACAATAACCACAACAATATTTGGCAGAGAAAGATATAAATAAAATACTATTAAAAAAAATCTAAAAACAGTAAAGTCAACAGAACATGGGTTAAAATATTTCTTTCTTTAACAAATACCAGCTGCAGAACTACATTAGTTAGCTCATCATGTTCATTAATAGGCTGGGCTACGTAATAGACTGTCAGGCAGGTATATTATTACTCCTTTAGTAGATACTGGTGCTAATAGTCTATAAGAGCAGGTCTTTAAAGAACCAGATCTTGGCTCAGAAGAGACTCATCAGAACATCACAGACCAATCAATGCTCCCTCTGTGTCGGACTGGTGCCGGCCCCATCGCATCAATTTATCGGGATGTTCTCACCTCTCATCTGATCGCACTTGATCTCTCATTCACACACTCCTTCTCTTTTTGTCTCTCTCGTGTGGAGAAACCAGACGCATTTATTTCCCTAAAACTGTCACGAAGAAACATTTACCACTGAATGTGGTCTTCGGATTATTTTCTGGTCGGGTTTCATAGTCCTCTAGGAACATAACTAGAGCAAAAATGCTCACAATTTCTAAAGGTCTCGGCCCCGGTATAAAATAAGCATCCAAATGAGATGTTCAGACGCCCGACGCTGCATTCAGATGTGTAAATATCCCAGCAGTCACGAATCAAACTGGAGTCTGAAGCCTCAACTCAAGAGCGGAGAGGACAGAAAGAGTATTAGTCCATCTATCACATCCCTCTCTGCTCTGATGCCGGGCCGGGCGATAAATCTATCCCTCTCACCTTTTAACAATCTTCTCTCCATCTCTGTCAGATGTGGCTGCTGCAATTGTGGCAAATATCCAGTGAGAAATCACTACATTGTGTCAAGCACGCATGACGGTGGAAACCCGGCTCGACACTCAATAAAGGAAATCTAAAGATTATGAGGGATTGTCCTCTTACTGAGTGCTTCTCTCCACCTGCCTCATCGTAGCAGTGGAGTGATGGCACTGGTGGACTTTTGATCAGTTTGGTCAGAGCTGTTATTTCAGAGATCTGATAGATAGGCCTACAATCATTCTAGGGCTTGGACTCTCAGGTCTGATTTTCAGAGTGAGTCATTGCACACTGAGTCCGAAATTTTCGGGTGTGTTTTGCAATTTTTTCGTATTCCTCATCTTTTCCTATCAAAATGCATGCTACGGATGCGAAAACGCAGAAAATCGAACCTGATCCGAATTTTTTTTATGATAGACAAAAGTTTCGGAGGCAGTGTGTAAACGTGATTGACTCAACGTGAGGTCGTATTTATTTACCAAATGATTTTACACATTCATTGGCAAAATTCAGCAATTTATTCAAAAATATGTTAGATCTAGTATAATGATCAAAAAAATATAGTTACATTAACATAATTTCCAATGCAGATATTTTTAACTTAACCTGTTATTGATTTTTGGTCAAATGTGTAAATATGCAAAACACATACATGCATTCAAAAGACTTTAACTGCAAAAAATAAAAATTTATTTGTATTTATTTATTTTTATGTATTTATTTTTAAGAGAAGTTTCTGAAGTTCACCAAGGCTGTGTTAATTTGATCAAAGTCAAATAATACAGTAAAAAAATACAATAATATTCTGAAATATTATTACAATTTAAAACAACTTTTTTCTATTTTAATATACTTTAAAATATAATTTATTTCTGTAATGGCAAAGCTGAATGTTCAACTTCAGTCATTTTCTTCAGAATTAATTGTCACATGATCCTGCAAAAATCATTATAATATCCGATGCTCAAGACACATCATATAAATATTTTTAGGGTATAGAGTTTAAAAGAACAGCAATTATTTGAAATAGAAATCTTTTGTAACAATTTTCTGTTTTTACTATTAATTTTGATCAATTTAATACATCCCTGCTGAATAAAACTATTCTATCCTTCTGTTGCCGTTATATCATCTCTAACCAGTCTGCTCATTCTCCTCTGACCTCTGACATAAACAAGGCATTTTTGTCCACACAACTGCCTCTCAATGGATTTTTTTCTATTTGTGGATTTTCTGTGTGGATTACTTATGGATTATTGTGTTGTTTTTCTCAGCTGTTTGGTCTCTGATTCTGACTGCACCCATTCAGATCAGTGAGCAAGTGTTGTAATGCTACATTTCTCAAAATCTGTTCCAATGAAGAAACAAACTCATCTACTGTACATGTTGAATAGACTGAAGGTGAGTACATTTTCAGCTATTTTCATTTCTGGGCAAACTATTCCTTTAAACAAACATTAACATCACATTTGCAGATACTTGCATGCACTCTAAAGCGACCTTCTGATGTTTACTGCACAACTTGATTCAATCAATACAAAATTGGACAGCTGAAATCCCGTTAAATCTCCCTCTAGTACCTTCTTGTCATCATCCCAGTTAATGCACCCGCTTGTGGCTGATGAGGGAGGGAGAGCGAGTCTAAGGTCGTCTGGGACCGCGGGAGGATCCTCGGAGCAGAACACGGCCGGCCAACCGCAGCCTGACAGCCCTGAATTAATTGACAAGCCTCCAAGAGGTTGTTCTTTAATAACTTATCGATCAGTCAGGTCAGACATGCAAAGCGTTCGGCACAGCCTGTCGCAAGCCGAGCAGGATCCTTCCGGAATATCTTATACATGTAGAAGTGATTAAAGAAAGTGCCGAGCTCTTTGATCACAGAGTAGCCACAGGCAAATGTGTGTGTGGGTGTGGGTGTGTGTGCACGCATGGCAGAACCTGATTTTACCAAGTGCGACATGTTCCTGGATCAACATCTTTGTTGACCCTGGAACAACATTGTTATTAACCAATCAGATTTGAAGAACAAGTTTATAATTTGTTAATACCCAGGAATACCCAGGAACACATCTAACTCAGCAAAATGAGGACGTGCGTGAGCATGTGTCCTTCTCAAGCATTCTTGTGCAGCTCTATGTAACCACTGAGTTAGTGTGTGCGCATACATATTCATCTCAGATAACAGATGTCAACGTGAGCTCTCGTTTTACTGCTTTTGTTCCTAGATGATTGCATTAACATGAAAGAGACGATGACTGTCACATGACTCCTATCCCTTTTTGTGCTATAATCACAGTGGAGCTGTGATAAGGGTATTTTTTGTGGTACAAGATGATACACATTTTGTACACCATAGAAGTTCAAACAACAATGTGCCTTTTTTCCCTTCAAAGGGTGCATATTAGTACCTGAAAGGCACATATTAGTAGCATTTGACAAGATACTGCTCCAGAGACAGCATTTGTACCTTTATTTCTGAAAATGTATTTACCTCAAGTTTTGAATTGAATGTGAATATATAAAAAGTGTTCTCTTATGACAGCTCTCGGAGTGATTTGCATGGTAATATATAGGACAGTGTTAATGTATTTGGTCTTGGTGGGGTAGATCTGCTACGCTGCTGTTGTGGCGGCAGAGCAAGTACCGAGACTTGCTACTGCCAATACATCCACAACATGGTGCTGTGAGCATGTAAGAAATACTCCTACTGCACATATATGAAATAACCCCAATATATAGCATATATCAGTCAACCCATATCAGATCTATACAAGTGGAGCTGGGGAAGGTGAGGGGGGAGGGTTGAATTACGCTGCTACTGCTACAACAAACACTGCCAAGTATTTGAATGTTGCAGCGAGCTCATTGGCTACCGATACAGGAGAGAACCAATCAGCTGCTCCATGTCATATTGAGTTAGATCCATAAGACTGCACCATCTAGAGTTTCATGCCTGAACTTTGTATATACACAAAAGGTGAGAAACCCTGAGTTGTCCTAGCAAATAAAACAAGCAGCACATCCAGTATAGTCCATTTCACACTAAATGACCCATGAGCTTGTCCTTTTGTTGAGTTGTTCAAAATGATTCATGAATTGAAAAGTTTTGAATCAGTCTAAAGAATTGTTCACTGTCTGAACTCATTGAATCAGTCAAAGCAGTTTCTGAATCAACATCGGACTCACTGAGCTGCAAGTTATTACTTTCAGTGACGTCTGTCTTAAAATGGTTTTATTTACATAGTGGATTATATTTTTCCTCTTTTTAAATCAAATTGACATAAACATGAATAGTGTGATATATGTTTATCAATTAAATATTTCAAGAATATTGTGATATACAATTTTGCTTAAATTGTTCATTAACTTTGCATGTTGTTGGGTTAGGAATATAATTGTCTAAGTTAAGCATTAAGCATTCAACACTGTATTTCACGTTGCAAGTAAGTGACAGCTTATAAAACTAACAAAATAAAATAGCTTATATTGCTCCATAAAATGTGTGTTTTCATTTGAGAAATGCAGGTAAAATAGGTTGCCCACAAATAGATCTCAGCCTAAATAAATGTGATTGGTGGGCGGACATTCTGGAGGAAAGCAATTTTTACAGAGCACAAAGTAGCAGCATGCAACCTCATGTCTCCTCTGTGTTGTTCTTTCATCACATAAAAGCTAAATGCTGTTAGATTGTTTGTGAATAAAGTCAACTCTGATTGGTCAATGACACACAGCAGCCACAAAAAAGATAAAATCTTTTTTATCTTGTGCTAGCAGTCAACCACAACAACGCAGCAGGGTTTTTGTGTTCGATGTTAGCAAGGGGTGCCGCTTTCAGAGTCGCCTGTGTAGCGCAGCCTCTCTCCCACTGAAAATGAACCGAGGAGAAAATCAAAAAGAGATGTTCATGGTGATGCAATTTTTTTGAGAAGTTACTCAAAATTAAATGTTAAAATACCATTTCTAACATAGACAGATATATAGAGACAACTGTGACTTGCTTGTCTGTATGAGTTTCCCTGACACAGTACCATGAATAAGAATGAGTTTGGGCCGGTCTATTTGTTAGTCCAACCAACTATTTTTTCATGACATTTTTTTAATTATTTTTGCAATTTCGTTTAGTGGTGCAAGTGACAGAAATTACATACTTCATCTTCAACCCTCCTGTTGTGTTCAAAAACGGGGTACAACTTCTGTATTGGGGGTCAATTGGACCCATATTGGGTTTTATTAAAAAAGAGAACAGTTCTAAAGATTACTATAAAAAAGGGTTTCTAAAGGAAAATTGGGTAACACTTTATTCCTACGTTACATAAGTTACGCGTTACATGTACTTACTATTGTAATAACAATAAATTATGCATAATTACATGCAAGTAACCCTAAGCCAAACCTTAATCCTAACCCTAACCATATAGTAGGTGCATATAGTTAATTAATAGCACTCAGTACTTAAATGTATAATTACACTGTAACAAGTACAAAATAAAGTGTAATAAAAAATTAACAACTGAAAACGGCAGATTTTTAACTGTATACTAGATAAAGAAACATTGAATTTCCCTTGGATAGTTCAAAAGATGTGTCTTAATGTAGAGTAACCTTTGAGACTTTTATAAGTTCTCATGGATTTCATATTTTACTGTTTGACAAGCTACAAAAGGTTTTCTGTTTTTACCTGTCCCTTTTTTTTTGTCAAATCGCATGAAAACACATTTTTTATACAGCTTTTCAAAACATCTCTTCGTCAAACGTTGCATGCTCATTCATGGCCCTAAATGAGAAATATTCACAAACTCTCCATAATAATAAATGGTATTTCGAGCAGTTTGAAAATCAGCTCTGGGTCAAAGTGACTTCAACAAAACAGGAAGGTTAAATGTTTTTTTCGTATTAGAAATAATACAAAAGCCATTACCAAAACAATATGTTATTTTCTGCAAAATCACATTTATTATGAATTTACCATTGGACTTTTGAAACCTAGCAGGCCAGTTCCATTTTCACTCTGGTTAACACAGGAGAGGTGAAAAGAAGTGGTCCATGAAAACCAGTATTGACAGGTGGGGTACACCTCCTTCTACAACAAGGTCTGGAAAAGGTCATTGGAACCATGTGGCATTCTGAGTGGCACTCGGCCAAACTGCACACTCTCGCACACACAGATGACAAGAAAAGTGCATTTCGGGGGCTTCCAAAGAGTAAACTAGTAGCAGGCATCAGTGGTTCTAATTAACGAAGAACACAGCAATATTTAGTACATTATAGGGCATGAATCATTAATTCAATAGTTTCTTTGGCTGATTACAATTCTGAGTAGTTATGTGATCAGACAACATGTATTAAAAATTAAGATATGCGTGTCATCATGATGTTTACCAAATCAATGATATTCTCTGAATCCTGTTAATAAATAAACTGAAACGTTGGCAAATTAATCATGTACACATATATCAAATGGTTCAATATGGTTTAGTTGTGAAGACATGCTGCAGACAAAAACTGATGATATATGCACATTTCTAAAGAAATACTATCCAAGTCACTGTGCCTACTGTAACAGCCTGGCAGTGTGGGACTCTGAGGTGATAGTGATGCTCAAGAATCATCCAGGTACTGTGCTGCCAAAAGGGCAATAAACGGAGCGCCCTAAGGCACTGGCACGAATAGCACTTATCTGCAAAGTTTCCCATTTTAAACCCACTGCCAGCATCTACAGCCAATGATTTCCTGTGCCAGGTTTAAACTGCACTAATTAAGCTGACTGTCTTTTATAAATCAAAATCTTGACACCTCTGTCATCTCAGTGTTAAACTTGTTGTTGTTGTTTGACTTGCTTTCTTCTATTCTAGCTTAATGTACAGAGACAAGACAACTATAAAGTAGTAAGCTATTTATCAGTCAATTCACCTGAAAAGTTTAAACAACATATCACTCTGGTGCTATTAAAACATTAATCTGTATGTTTGAGCATCCTGATCTGCCTGATAACAGTTATGTTTGCTCGACCAATGGTGTGAGTTTGGGGCGGGGCTACCTATTTGTACAACCAATGGACAAACACAGCAATTTAGTTATGACACTGCACAATGTTAAAGCGTGGAATTGCCATTTTACAGTAAATATTTTCGTATAAAAGCTGCTAAAAAAAAGAAAAAGAAAGAAAAAGTATTATCTACATATCTAAACATACTATGTAACAAGTTTGGAGTCAGTAAATATTTTTTATGACATAAATTCCACTGTTTAGCAAAGATTAAATTGATCAAAAGTACAAAAATAATCTATATAAAATAATCACAGTTTCTACAAAAATATCAAGACTGTTTTTAACACTGATCTTGAGCTCTAAATCAACATTAGAAATATTTATAAACTGAACTGACAATGGCAGGAGTAATGATGACAATTCAGCTTTGCCACAAAGGAATAAATACATTTTAAAATATATAAAACATAGAAAACACAAAATAATTGTATTAAAATATATATAAAAAAATATTTGTAACTGTAAAAAATTCCCTTGATTACATTCATTTACTGTATTTTCAATCAAATAAATGCAGCTTTGGTTCAAGGTTAAATGTTCAAGGTTCAAGTTTATGTGATTTTATTCATCACATACTCAATTATACAGAATGAGTTTGTATAAGTATAAACTTTCATATGAGTATAAAACTTTCAAAACATCAAAAATCTTACTAAGCCAAACTTTCAAATGGTTGTGTACCAAGCACCCAGAACAGACCTGCAAAATGATTGTCATGTGTTATTCTCAGTGAATTCCTCGATGTATTTTTTGGACACTGCTAGGACTGAGTTTTTTCTCTACTGAAAACATGCATGATATGCGGGATGACCTACTTAAGTCATCTGCTAGACAAGACTCCTTTGAGCAAGTTGGAAATTCAGCCAAGTCTTTTTCTTTACTACAGTGAAGATTTTATTTTTATTTTTTCACCTGTGCGTTTGTGCTAGGAGATGGCTGTAAGATGTGAACAAAGTGGAAATATAATGACAGATCACCTGCCTGTGATTTCCATCTCAGTGCAGAGATTTCAGAGAACAGGAGTGCAAATATTGCAGCAAACAGTGATGCAATGTTATAGACTCAATTTCTGCAAAGGTTAAGCCGAGTGCAGCACATTAAACACACCATCTCGCTCAGATTCTGCATGGGGGCGTGTGACTGCTGAACTGTGGTTGAGAGTCCCAGACGGCAGACTGTGTGCAGTTTGGGAGGGTTAGGATTGGGTGGAACTTACTGGCAGAAGACTCGATTTGTTCCCATCTGATTTCATGTTTGCTTATATTTGTAGATTTCTGGAAAGCACGCCATGCCACGAAAGCTGTGAAACTGCCTGTATATATTACGTCTGGCTCAAAATGCTTAATTAAATGGACACGCCATAACAGACTTAAGGATGGGACTGGGAATATGGCAGATTTAGGAAACCTGTTTGAAATCAGTCATTATTTCTGCATTTAAACACCACTTTTATGGCAGATCTCAGTCGTTTCATGAAAGAATATTGCCTCACAGGTTATAACAGAAATAAATAAAACAGAATTAATTAAACTTTCTAAGTCTAATATAATATCTAAATAAAATAAATACCTAACTGTTTAGGGTAAGCACAATAAAAAAAAATAATACTTTAATTCAGCAACAATGCATTAAATTGTTTAAAAATGACAGAAAAGTGATTATTAATGATCCTAGTTTCCACAACAATATCAAGCAGTACAACTATTTCTAACATTGATAATACAAAATGCTTCTTTACAATATCAAATTCTTCACAATATCAAAAACAATTTGATATTGTGCAGTGCTTTGTTACAATTTGTATTGTTAAAAGCGCTATATAAATAAAGGTGACTTGACTTGACTTGACTTCTTGAACAGGAAATTAGTATGTTTTCTGAAGGATCGTGTCACATTGAAGTAATGATGCTAACAACTACTTTCAAATAAAAAAACGAATTACTGTAAGAATGTTCGAGTTCATATTAAAAAGACTGATTATAGACATATTTATTATAATATTAGGGTCTTCCATAATGTAAAAGTCTCAGTTTGCTTTTCAGCTAATGTCAATGCTGTCTAAGAAAAACAAGAAGAAATGTGATATTAAAAAGATCTGTCCTACACATTCAAATGTATGAAAACCAGGCTGCAAGCAAATAAAAAAAAATGGTGACACCGACATGCTTTCTGATTGACACGTTATGACACGAGAGGACAGCTCAGCCAATCTGCCATCCTGGCCGGGACATGGATCAATCTAATTATATACGCCCAGCTATTCCACATTCATCAGCACACACGACTCTTTCAGTGGTGATACGGTCTTCAGTTGCTGCTTTCACATTGTAATGTCTTAATCACTGTGATTGCTGGAAAGACGTCTTTCCATTATCCACACACACATATGGAGAAATCAGCTACGCCACGTGCATGCTAAACTAACAACTACAGGTAACCAACGGAGACATAAACCTATAGAGTCCAATCCTTTGCTCGTAATGCTTTTCAAATTATGCACAGGTCAGCACTCGCCTCAGGCCATTTGCGAGCTAGGAAGGAAAACAGTGCCCAGAAGCAAGTCCAGCGGGCCCAATTATACTCTTTGCAGTCCTGTTTCTTTAGTTCTGCTGTGAGTATCCGAGGCCCTTAGTTCTTCTAATTTGCATATGACCTGCCGTTTAACGTGTTTGTGCTTTGAATATTACCATATCATTGGGTTATTGCTGACAACAGAAACTAAATATGTCTACGGCACATACAAATTAATTAGATTAGATAGGTCTCTAATGGGTTTAGTTTAGTGAAGTCAACAAAAAGGTATTTGGTTTATGAGACAGCATATTTAAATATATATATATATATATTTATTTTACATTATTTGCGTTATCTAAATAACGAGTTTAAAAGAGTACTTTAGTCAAAATTAAAATTGTAAATAAAATGTATTTACTTTCATGTCATTCTAAAATTTTCAACTAGGAACATATAATAAAATAATAATTATAATTGTGTGTGTGTATATATATATATTATATATATATATATATATATAATCATTTTTACCCATATAATGACTGTACATGGGTATTTCATGTTTAATAAATACAAATATTCAATAATATGATACATATAAATTCCATGTATTAGCAGCTTTTATGATTCTTTTTGGAGTCTGACAGCTCTTTCATCTTCATTGTATGTATGAGAGCAGCTGGAACATTCTTTAAAACTTCTCCAATTGTATTCCTTAGACGGAAGTATGTCATATGAGTTTGGAACGACATGAGGATGAGTAAATGGGTGGACTATTCCTTTAAAACCTGGAATCAACCCAAAAGGAACAAGAAACGAATACCACAAACATGTTTTCAAAATAATCTACAACCTGCTATCAAATGGTTGGCTCGAGTAGCACAAAATGCCTGCCTGTCAGAGACAGCTGCTGTTATCCTTATGTGTGGAGATGTTTTCCAGCCCGGAGTGCTGGCGTTTGCTGAAAGCAAGGAAAGGCAGACAAAAGACACCTCTGCTTGGCATTTCCAGTAGTGTCAATCACAGGAAGGGCTTTCAGAGTTGGTTGTTTACACGAGAGATGGTGCAATCACACTCAATTCTCAGCAAGCGCACACCGCCGTGCTCTAGCACGAATGCGCAAACCCCCGCTCACTTTCACTGCATCCAGAAGATCAAAAAACAGAAAATGCAAAATTAGGATGGCCATTTTTGTGTCGAAACTGGTATTCATGGTTGGAAATGTTCTTAGGTTGATTACAGTAATTCGATTACTAATAGTTTTAAAATAAACCAGACTGTCTAGACTGTGGTTAAGTCTTGTTATAAGCCTAGCACAAAATTATGATTTTATCCAGAACATAAGTCTTGCTAATTTAGGTAGATTTAGATGCAGGACGTTTAATGGTAAAAATGTTTTACTCTTTGACTTTTCAAAGAAATATCGACTAGAAATATCTGTAGAGTATACCAGACTTTTTCAGGTCAAACTTTTAAAACCTTTTAACTGTTAATTATCTGCAAATTTGCAATAAAAAAGATGCCTAGCAGGATAAAATCTAGTGCTAGTCATTGATGAGCTAGGGACTGAGAGTATATTCTACATTATGGTGTCAAATTGATATACATTTTGATATCAAGTAACCAATTTCTGTAATTGAATCAAACAGGATGAAATATTTTGAGTGAGACAAGCCTAATAATACATAAAAATATCACAGATCAAATGCATTGATAAGACTTACCGTGTGCTGTTTTCCCACCAAAATGATGTCATTTCCTAGAAGATGATGTCACTGGCTTCTGTTCATTAAAGGCACATTGTAAACTACTAAATGCATTGCAAGTTAAATTGATCTCAAAGGACAAAAACAAACGAAACTAAACTAGTTTAAGAAAATGTGAAACATTTAGATTAGAGAAAAGGAAAATTTGAAATACAAACCTGGAATATTGTTTATATGTATATTTATTTGACCAGTGGATATGACAACAAATGGTAAAAACCACTCAAACCATTTAATCAGGGCTGTATTTATTACACATTTAAGTTATGCAATTGTTATTTTGTGTAAAAAAAAAACTTTACAAATCACGAGTTGAATACTTTATCCAGCATATGTAGACATGATTGGAACATAAATATGTCTGAATGGCAATGCATTATGAAATGACAAAAAAATTATCTCTGATTTGAGCAATATTTAAGAAAACTGGCAAGACAGAAAAAAAGACTAAAAAACCTGAGAGACACAAAGAGAGGTTACCGGTGAGAAGATTAGAGCAAGGAAAAATACACCATGTAATTTACCTGCTTATGACATGAAATATGTTTCCTTGCTCCATGTTTGCACAATATTTTCTATTTCTTACAAACGTCCTGGCAAGCACATTAAAGCACAGGCTTTAGTCAGTGACTTTTTATTTCAGGTGGAACACAGGATTAGAGAAGCCTGATAAATGCTTCTGCTCATGGCAGTTATGAAGCTGAATATTTATTTTTACTGTTTTTTCTTAAATATCTAACTGGGTACAAGTTGCCCAGGCAAACACTTTGAAGAAGAACCAAAAAACACTTTCAGAATGAAGTACTAGCTACTGAATAGATAACAGCGTTTAATTTATACTGCTTATTAGTAAGTGAAACAGAACGTATTACCCACAATAATTATTTAAAACAGAATGCTACTGTTTTGCATTTTTGATGGATTAAAAATAAACTGTTGTTAAAAAGCAGAATGCACTGCATCGTGGGTACAGTATTCCATGCAGCATGCTTTTTGCATCCTTCTTTATTACTGTACCTCTCGGCATATAGTAAGTCATCCTTGTATTCTATGCATACAGAACATTTGCATATTAAACACACTCACAAACACACAATCTGTCACAGGGGCAGTATAAGGTTCAAAAGCTAAAAGGTACATCTTTGTACCTTATTATTCCCTTAAGGTGCATATTAGTGATTTTTGAAAGCATTCAGCTCCCGTGACACTTTACTACCTTTTTTTCTGAGCATATTTGTCCAAAATATTGTAGAAATAGTATGCTAGTATGCCATTGAGAACACAGCCACTTTGCTTCAGCCATTAATTACCATTTTCAAACACTGCAAACATTAGACCAAAGTGCTTGTGTGATTGCTTTTTCTAAATTGTAACAGTTTTAGGTGCCATATTATTAATCATAATTATTTAATTGTTCAAGTCTTTTTGTACGATCTCCACTTCTGAAAATATCACCCCAAAACATCACAAAAAAATGATTATTTCAATTTTTCATGAATGTTCGTTAATTGCTCTATGTGTTTATAAAGGGTTGAAAGATTGACTGCAATCAAATGGCCTGAAGCCTGTAAGGGTTGCGATAAGAGAACACGAGGTGTCTAAAACATGACTCACAAATGAGATCAAAGGCTTTGCGGAACTATTTAAAAGGCAGATTGCGTTTATGAGGTCTTTTAATATTTTGAACCTCAAACAAAATCAGAATGCTATGTCTCAGCAACCAGAAAAGTTAAAAGATAATTGCACATCTATCTATCTATCTATCTATCTATCTATCTATCTATCTATCTATCTATCTATCTATCTATCTATCTATCTATCTATCTATCTATCTATCTATCTATCTATCTATCTATCTATCTGCCTCTAGAAGACATCTAGAGTTTTGACAACAGTGACATCTACTGGTCCCCTTCACTGGAAGCTGTTCACACACATCTCTCTCTTATGGTCTAATAACACACATGGATTGAAAGCAATACAAAACCTGTTGAAAATGGCCTTCAGCAAAACAGCACACAAAACACCACGCTGTCTGGTTTTTGGCATTATGATAACTGATTGACCAATGGCTGTTGATAAATCTATCAATCTCCTCTTCCTCTGAGGAGTTGAGATTAAGCCTGCGCTCCGTGATCATCTAAAGAGCTTCCCTTGCCATCAATAACGACTCGCACGAGATTCTCTCATTAATGCCTGTTGCTGGAAAAAGCAGCACTCTGAGCTTTTATTGAAAAATGACAACTCCCAGCAGCGAGGTGATCATATATACCGCCCATCGATATGAGGACTAGGCCGTGCTCAAAGGTTGTTTCACGGCCCAGGGGAACAGAGGTCCAAAGATCAGCATCGGCCCCCCCACCCCTCACACCAGCGGCTGTATATCACTGAGTTCAGGAGATCAATGTGTTTTTATTGCATTGCTTCCTCTCTCTGAAGCACACGGGCCCCTGCCACTGGCCCCTCGATCCATATGTATCCTGCTGTATTTACAGTAATGAAACATTCAGATGCTGGAAGACAGTCATTGATTTTATTGTGGGAACACTTTGACTGACATTTCGTAAATGGCATGTGTGAAATTATAATGAGGCCACGCCGATGAACACTCTGCTTTAATATTGAAAATCAATGTAATATTGAGGCTCTATTAGGCTTTTTTTTGTTTATGTGCACACAACATTTATAACTGTGTGTAGAGACAGACACATTCTGCAGTTTTTACAAATTTATTTCAATCTGACAAAATAAGGAGCTGTTTAGGAATTGATTTACTGGACATTATTGATCAGAGGTGCCTGGTGTAGGGTTAAAGCCACAATGATTTTTGTCAATAAGTGCTTAAAGACTTCAAACCTAATTAAGGTAATGATGAGCAAACTGCTATCCTAATTTTTGGTTAATGCACTGCTAAAATAAATACACAATCAAATTGATTCTATAAGTTTGATATATATTTTTTATATTTCCCACACATTCCCCTATCTGCAGTTGGTTGGATAGATGAATTGTTCTGCCTCAAACCCACACCAGTATTGCTATATTAGTAATCAACCTACGAATGGCTTACTTTTAGTTGCTATATGCAAAGCCATATGCAAAATAATTACCTTATACAAATGCATGTTCAGCACTGCTGCTTTGTACTCCTTGTCAATATACTAAATTTCCCCATCACAACATGATGCAGGGTAATGCATGCTTCCTTCGAAAGTGGTTAGAAATTAAGGTTAGAGAAAAATGCTCAATTTGTGCATGTTTACACAAACATCCAAATGAGCAGTCCTCCTAGCTGAACTGTCACGCTGTTTCCAGCATGAATTTAACGAGTAAATGTTGGTTGTAGATTTAATTAGCCACCATGGGGATGTTTCTTTGTCTGTGATGGAAAACTCAGACCATTGTCAGCCTGACACTGATGAATAATAAATTCTGCACACACTGCACAGGTTTTACTCTCTTGAGTCAGCAGTGTGTCAATACGCACTCATATTTTAAGCATAAAATAATTGTCCTTTCAGATTAATAAGGGCCTGGTATAGAGGAAACCGGTGCTAGTCACACAGGGAAAGGCATACATTAAGACAAGGGTCAAATGAAGGCAGATTTTAAATGAAAGATTGAACTGTGTTCTCAGCACAAGGGTAGTTTTCATAAATGTCAGGTCAGGGCAAGTTGTTGCATATGTTTTAAATGCTATACATTTATAAATTACCATATTTGTTAGGCAATATTTTACATTTTGGGTGTTAAATTGTACGTTTTGTACATTGTTTTGTGCATTATTCATTTCATGAACAGATTATATCCACAGAAAACTATTTTACTGAATAATAAAGCATATAATAGGTTGTTTGTCACATACTTTATGCTAAAGATTCTCAAACTTTTTATTATAAAGGATCGACAGTCAAACTTGATTGAGGGCTGTGGGCTGAAAAAATAAATGCTGCATTATATCCATATCTCATTTAATTATTTTTGTTATTATTATTTACTTGTATTATCCTTTTCAATTTTTTTTAAATGAAACCAAAAATGTTAAATGCTAAAACAAAATGATAATTTAGAAGTGAAGATAATCTTTAATGACATGGTTTTTTTACCCACCCCTTTGAGATTGCATGGCTGGCCAAATCAAAGGTCATCATGGGCCCCAGTTTCTCTTCTAACTGACTTAGACAAAAAACTCTGGCTTGAAGGAGAGGTGGAACACTTTTTTTGCAGTAAAATAAACTTAAACTCTTGTTTAAAACATCAGACATCGGTCCTGAGGATGGCCAAAATGTTATTAGTTTTTAACCAATGATTTCACCAACTACTCCTTTCCTTCAAATATGGATATACAGTATATATATATTATATATAGGTTTATGTTTGATGGAAAGGTGCAACTTTCACTTCTATTTAATTATATTACATTCTAAAATAAAATAAATACAAATTATATATGCAACATTTTTATTTAATCAACCTAACCTTAAAACCTGAGGAAAACATGACAACTAACCCCATTTGAACACACTTTCACACTTTTAAGTGCATTATGCATCCAATTATACAATCTGATGCTCATATCTGAGGTGATGCACCACGGTATGTGTTAGAAATCAGCTTTGCAGCTTCTTACCAGCCCTGTTTTCTTTTAGCCGTAGAATTAGTAATCTCGGCGAAATCTGATTAGTTACGCTGACAATACGTTGATGTGTAAATTACTTTCTTGTGCATATCATTAAAGAATAATCGATATGATGGATGCGATGAGGGCCGGAGCTATTTATTGCAGCTGAGCAGAGGCCACGCGGGGCGTCTTTGCCTTGCATCTCCCTCATAATGAGCGTTTAATTTGTCTAAAAGACAAAAACATCGGTGCGGGGTCAGAGAGGCCCAGCTGCGGTTCTTCGTTTTCTCACTCTCCCTGTGTCTGCAGGACCGCCCCGAGCTTGTTCCAGCCCGTGACTTAATTACCTGAAAATAAATTGGCTCATGAGTATATGTGAGCTGCACTTCAAGACGAGACCTCCTCGCACTCCATGTCTTAATGCTCTCATTATCCGAAGGGATTTGAATTCTGGGCAGAGCCATGGAGAGAAGAGAGAGAGAGAGAGAGAGCGAGAGAGATCGAACCTCCGCTTCCTGGTGGCTTCTGAGAGGCTTCAAAGATTTAACGGTCAAATAATTAACTGACCTTAGCTTTACATGTTGAAGGTCTTTGTTAATAATGGCGAGCCACTTTATGAGTCTGTACAGGAAAGATCATTTATGTGGCCAAAAGAAAAACTGGAGATTTGAAGAAGTGTTCATATTCCATAAGTTCAAGGGCTAGACAACAGGAACACAACAACTCAGACGGGGGAAAAGATGCCAAGTTAAGCTGAAGCTCTTGAATGCTGTGATTTACTGTTTGCTATCCAACACTGAATAAAAAAGAAGAAATAAATCTGTATTTTCCTGCTTTAAAGATGCTGTATGTATTTTTTGACTGTAGGCTATATTTGCAGATATTTAGGAAACATCCTAAGTTAACATACTTGTTACTTGTTCTAAACCTCACGCTAAGTAGAAAGTTTATTTCTTAGATACAGAGGAAGCAGATATTACTTTTTGACTGCATTACAAAGATTAATTGCATTGAAGGTGAGATTTTGTCCCAAAGTTCAACGTATGACATTTTAAACCAACAGGGGAATGAACTTCATTAAAAAAGATTTATTACAACGAATCTGGTATAACATTTCTAAAACCATCCCTTATTAACTCTGTTTTAAAAAGTAAATTGAATTAACTGCCATGTTATTCTTTGTAATTATGACATTCGTTCTGCACTTTACTAAGATCAGGGACCCTGGTGCTCCGGGGTAAAATTAGAGTACACATAACATACATCTCAGCTGAGTTTATGAAACAAGCCAGCTACACTAAGACAATTTACAAACACAGTAGTTCCAATGAAGAATCCACTTCTGCATTCATTACTTGATGCATCCATTCAATATCCAATAAATACCTAAATATTCACACCCCATACTATCTCAACCTATACATTATACTCAATCAATGCCTCAAACAATGGTTGGTTCAACGTATTTTTGAGTGCATACTGCATGTAAAGCAAAACAGCACTTGTGCCAGATTTACTAACAGCTTGTGCCCGCGTAAACCGTCTTTGGCGTTAAAATAGTACTGGATCTACTAAAGACGCGCAGTTAAGAATTAGCACTGAAAAGGCATGGACACAGTTATTTTTGCACCTGGCCTTACTAAATATGCATTTGTAGGAGTTTCCCTTTCAGACACAAAATTTATGAGAGGAGAGTATTAAAAAATGAATCACGCAAGATGATTTACTAACGTTTGCGCTTGTTAAATTACTGGTCTTTGCGCCATTATTTAATGCTAAAAAAAGCATGTATTAAATCAGGTGGTAATATGCGCTGTCCTTGGTAGATTGAGATGGTCATTATGGAAATTATCTGGCTGCGTCTATGTTCTTTAATATGTGCATTGTCAGTAAATAACATGCAGAATTTTCAGCGCTTTTATGGAATTGGGCTCTAACTCTAATTGGCCCTGTTTAGTATATCTGGCCCTTAGTGCTTTAATCTGCTTGTATAGCATTAGACAATTTCCATAAAACACTGTGTATAGGTCTGTATCAGCCTGTCAAAACAAAGTTATGTTTACAAGAGTTTTTGGGGAAGAACTAATGACTGGAGTTTCCAAAGTTTTGAAAGATACTCAGAATTCAGTTTGAGCCACTTAGGAGCAACTAAACTAGATATCCATGAGCAGAATCAAGTTATTGCTGTGAAATAATCAATATTTATTACCTTTGGAGAAAAAAAAATATTACACAATACTTCTACATACATCCCTGAGAGCAAAATGTTGCTATTTTCAGCAGAGCCAAAAACAAACATAGAATGCCGCGCTATTTTATATATATTTTTTTCATGCCACTCTATTGTTGCGATATCAACCATTTCCAATAAACTTGCCCATATTTAACAATCTCCTTTAACAATCTTTAACAATCTCCAATGCACCAAACTACCTCAAACATTTCGTGTGCCTCATTCACTTCAATGTATACTCACAATTTCAAGTGCAATCGTGGGTACTCTTCTAATGGGATCTATTCAGTGTGAGAATCTCTGAAGGAGCGTTGGGCCTTTTATTGTTTCAAGGCAGGAAGTTATAATCAAAGCACAAACAGATTCAATTCTTAAAAAGTGTTCTGGGACATGCAATAAATATGAAGTTCATTACAGTACACGATGTTTAATGTTACGCAGGTGGCCTCCAGCTTCGCCGTTCAACACTTGAGGCTGCCGCTTTGGCTTTTGTCTGTATTCATTTGTCAGTGCTTGCTGCAACAACAATACAAAATGCATCCTTGAAGTGTGGCAGCTAAATTAACTTGTGTTCCCATGGTGGTAATCGATAGTATGTGTCCCACAGAAAGAGTGGTGATTAATATCCTGTGAACTGTTCTGAACTTCACACAGTTTGAATTTTATGTAATAGCACTTGGTAAATGTTGTTTACTGCCCCCTAACAAAATCTAATGGCGACGCGAGAAACATTCCATCTTTATCCTTGACAGTGGTCCAGATTTTAATATATATGTGTGAGGGTTTTACTTTTCCGTTGTTAGCAACGTTTTCCGAAGATTTGTGTGTAGTGTAATATTGTGCCTTGCTTTCTAATTGTGAAATTATGGCCCAGGAAGATTATCAACAATTCTCAGAGGCTTCAATTGGTATTCAGCAAAGGAGTTTAAACTGTATGACAGGAATATATCAGAACTCTTGCAAGCCTACACGGATCATCATTTCCCTGTCAGATATCTCAAACATCTGAAGTCAAAGGTGGTTGAGACATCTGACACAAGTGATGTGGAGAATACAATATTATGACATGTAGTGAGTTTTAACAATCACAGTTAAAGGAATATTGCAGGTTTAAAATGTTTGTTTAATCAATAGAATTTGTGGCATAGAACGTCAAAAAAAAATCATGAAGGTTACAGTGAAGCACTTACGATTGAAGTAATTTTATTTTAATCTCACAGTTGAAAAAGACGTGTTGGTGCTGACAGGTGCTGACAGGTGCTGACTTCAGTGTGCTACACACAGACCCTTTGGGCTTTACTATCCCCATCATCCAGAGTTGATAATGCTCAAAAAGATACAAATTTAAAGAGACTGGAGTGCCTTGAAAAAAGTGTACCACACTGAATGAAAAATAATAATAATTGTATTTCATATAAAAATACATGAAATAAGTCCTGGAGCAATCCAGAAAAGTAATGGGTTGATAGCTGTTTTTTACTGTCTATGGTTGAAAGTCACACGTCTCACGAGTTTATATTTAAAATCTGATGAAGATACAATGAAAAATTAGATTTTCCAAGTTTCGCCCCCATCAGATGACAGATGCATCACATCCCTCGCGAGAAAGCGCCAGATTCAAATAAACACTTTCATTTTTTAATAATTTTTTTTTTGGGGGGGGGTCCTCATTCTGTGTGTAACACTGTATACTACAAAACCATGTCATTTTTTACAACCAAGATGCTGCTTTTTGAGTGTGAGCTATTCCAAAATGGATACAAACAAAAACGTATTATTGCTTCGTTGGATTAAAGTACACGATGGGATGTTGTTTCGTGGACCCTTACCTTTTCCAACTAAACCGGGATTTACAGCAGTGGATGAGTTTGTGACTCAATATTACACGGAGCTGGTATGTACTGCTTTTGTATTATGGATGTTTTGATGTGCACTGCTTGCACAAATTTAGCAAATACATTTCTTATAAGCTTTCCATCGAAAAACAGCGATGTACTGTCGATGCTTGAGGCTTAGACCTTCAGAATGATATATAGTTTGTCAAGATTAATTTTGTCCCATTTCATTTTATCTATTTGTAATACATAGTATCTTATACATATAAGTATATGTATAATTTATAAGTGTGGTAATCAACATGGACTCCAATGCTGTTGGTTGAGTCAAACTACTATTTGCAGAATACGCAAAAAAAAAACATTAAACATGCAGCAGTCATGGTAAAAATCTAATAAAAACAACACAAAAAATCCTAAAGTCTCAGGCTTCAAAAAAACTTAACACATGGGCAACGGAATGGGGGACAAATGCACATCTTAAAACGTGGGATATTTTTATAAAGCCGTGTCATTTGCGAGAATAATACGCAAAATACGAGCACAGTCTAGAATGTGTTTGCATATTTTTTTTTTTTTTTAAGTAGCCCAGTGGAATAAAAAAGACATATTCTGTGTGAACCGGCACTTATGCTGCATAGAGGCAGATTCACAGAATGTTTTTAACAAATCACAGCCCTCTCCTCAAATAGACCTCAAATATCTTTTCAAAGAAGAATTTACTCATGGCTCAGATGGGAGGCATTTGGCTGAAAAAATGTGCAGTGCTAGTCAAGGGAAAAAAGCCTGTACTGTCCCAAACCTTCCAGTAACCCACATTCAAACCATTTCTTTGAGTGCTACATCAGAGCAGCAAGCCTAACACTTAAAAGCTTGAGAGAAGTAAAAAAGCCTGAGGCAACTATTTTCATCGCGGGTTCTCCCAAGCGTTTCAATATCCAGACCGGCTGGCCAAATATTGTAGTAAATTACTCAATTATTTCCTTCGCCTCTTCTTTTTTTTACCTTGGAATGAATATAAAGCTAGATATCCAATAAATATTCAGACGACCCTGATGAGAGCAATGTCAATCCATGATAGCATTCTTTCAAGAGCTCATAACGTCTCTCCGTTCCTACCGCTGCCGTGATCTTGGAAGACCCTTGGAGGTTAGCTCCAAGAAAGGGACTCAGTGAAGTTTCAACTTTCAAGGTGAGGCCGTTGTCAAGGCATCAGGTCTCTTATTAGATTCTGAGCTGAGGCACCTTATTAGGTATTCTGGAGAGAACCAGCTTCTCCGAGAATTTTAATTAGTGTGACTCTAACAGAAGAGCGAGGATTCTGCCATCTGCCTAACATAACAAGAATTCCTTACTAATTAAAACACCTAATAATACGTAACGAGAGGAATTATATTAGGGATTTCACCATGTGAAAAATCTCAAGAATATTTTATGCAACAACAGCATATAGACAATTTTAGACACACTGTTTTGTATGTGAATGTTTCTATAACTGTGAGCCCTTTCAGCCCTGTGGAGAATCAACTCTTAAAACTACAGTAGTTTCTCCAATTGGTTTAATTTGTCTACTTATTTGTACAGCTGCGAAAACACATGCATCACAGAAGTTGTATATATATATATATATATATATATATATATATATTATTTTTATATAAAATAATAAAATACAAAATCTATATATAAAAGGCTATATTATGTACATATCTATGTAAATAGATACAAAAATAAATGCAATACAATGTAAAAATAAATACAAATACTAATCTATACAAAGGGCTTTTAAAAAGTGGCAAATATAAATGCAATAAAATAAAGTAAAACAAAACACAATGAAATACTAATCTAAAAATAAAGGGCATTTAAAAAGCAGCAAATATAATAAATTAAGATAAAATAAAATAGTAGCAAATATGAATTAATTAATTAATTATTTAATTAATGCAATAAAATATAAAAGATGAAATACTTATCTATACAAAGGGCTTTTAAAAAGTAGCAAATATAAATGCAATAAAATTAAGTAAAATAAAACAAAACTAAAAACTATACAAACACTATGAAATACTAATCCAAAAATAAAATGCATTTAAAAATCAGCATATATGAATGAAGGCAATAAAAATATATAAAATAAAATATTAATCTATACATAAATGGCATTTATAAAGCAACACATATGAATGAATAAAATACAATACAAAATAAATTAAATAAAAAAAGTAGAAAATAGTAATGAATTAATGCAAGACAAACTTATGATAAACATAAAAAATAAAAAAAACTATCATATTTGTTAGAAAATATTATATTAATTTGCTCTTTTAAATAATGCATTAGTGTGGGAAAATATAAGCTAATAATCCAGTTTGAGGAGCATCCGCGCACGGTACAGCCGACCTGAAAGCAACAGCCCATTAGTGACAGGAAGCTGAAGGAGAGGGTTTAATTCATCCTCAGACCTCCAGTGAGCCCTCCGCTTTACTTCTGTGGGAAGGAGCCTGTGCAGGCATTAATTGATTGTTAAAAGGAATCGAGGGGCAGTGTGGGTCTCAATACTGCTATGCCTGAAAGATAATTTGCTAAAAATGAATTTGTCACAGAGCTCTGGATAGTCTTATCTGGTCTGTCGTGATAAGAAAAGTAGGGTGCGTAACAGTAGAAGCACATTAGTGTTGGTACGGTCATCACAATGAGGCACAATGACACGGGTATTTTTCAACTCTCAAGAGAGTGTAGCATATTAAACCTTCACTTATTAATATATCATCGTAAGTAGGAGGCTCACACCAGTATGGCATGTAAATCTCAATGTGCAATATGTTAAATGGTAGGATACACTATATTCTAATCTGATCCGTCAGGATATTTAAAGCCTTGACAGTTCATAATGGACCATTTCAAGCAGTTCTTATCTTCCCAGTACCAACAGTTCCTCTGTTCTACTGGAGCCTTCTGTTCCCACAGCAAATCCAGACACCTAGACACCTAAAGCTCTTGAGCTCGCATTGTGGTAAGACCCATCACATCAGTAACCCCATCTTGCCGCTCGCTCCACTGGGTTTCCAGATAATAAGGTTCTATATTTTAGCATTAGTTAAATGCAGTAGACATCAAACGAACTATGAACAATACTTTGCATTGATATTGATATTATACAAAGCATTAACATTGGTTAATACTAATTTCTACTTATACTAAAGTTTTTAACATGAACATATTTGTGACAGAAATTAAGAATGAACAACAGTATATTTAGAAATAACATTAACCTAGATCTATAACTTTGTAAAACATATTCATTGTTCATTCATAACGCCTTTTGATTATGATTAAGACTCGATACATTGTCAATGTCAGTGTCATATACTCATCTAAAAGCTAAAAGTCAAAGTACTGTATCTAGCCAAAGAGTTGGGGGGGGGGGCAAAAAAATTACACATTTGATTGCGCAATTTACAAGTTTCAATTAGTTTTAGACTCAAATTATTCATTTTTATTTTTTTTATATATATTTTATATTTTCATAAAATATATACTTATTGCAATAAAATATATGATTGAAATAGAGGTAAATAAATAAACCAGGAGCTACTGTTTAAATACAGACTCACCACTGACTGTATTCACATTTTAATCAAGTTTCTCCACATTATGCAACAATATCTACAATTAAAATGTATTGCTTAAGGTCAGCGGCTGTGTTGTAGTGACTGATGAGATGATTCTTTACAAAGATCAATGATCTCATGTCGTATGCAAATACATTTTACAATAAATGGATGTCATTGACTTCAAAAGTTCAACTGGGGAATAATTTGATTTGTTTGTAAGCTCACTAAGATTGAAGAAGCCATGGTGAAATGCTTAATATGTACTAAAACGATTGCTTAATATGTACTAAAACGATTAAAGAAATGGATGAATGTAATGTACAAATTCTCAAAAAAGTACAAGTAATGAAGTACAAATACTTTCCATCCCTGGTCAACTCAAAATGGGAACCGGTGTCAAGATATATTAAAATGAGGTCAGAATACATATTGGCTGATTTCTGCTGAGGCCTCTAATATAATGTCAGGAAGACGGAGAGAACAATGTTGCCTCAATGGGAGGTTGGGAATTTTAAGAGGGTGGCTTACAATATGAAATACGTCCCAGAGGATCTCAGAGCTCACAGGAGGAAAATTGCAGCTATAAGACCCAACCTGTTTTGGGTTTCAATGATCCAGACTGAGGGAAAGCAACATGCTTGACTGTAATTGTGTGGTAAAAGAATCACAGTTCAACTATAGGTCCGTTACACTTAATGAACCAGGTGCATATTTGTGTGTGTGTGTGTATGTTTGTACTGTGTGTTGAAAGTATTCTCTGCTCTACCATGACTATAGTGGCATTTATTTTTGTGTTTTACGGTCAAAGGCCCCCTTAAACATTGCATACAAATAGGCATTTCACTTTAAAGGATCAGTCCATGCAAAATGAAAAATCAGTCTTCATTTACTTACCCTCATGTCGTTTCAAACTCATTTGACTCTTTCATCGGCAGAACACAAATGAGAACATTTGAAAAACATTTTGCATGCTTTTTGCATGCTTTTATATTAAACGGGAACTGATGCTATCAAGCTTCAAAAAAGATTCCCATAAATTGGGTTTATGTGAATAATGCACTATTTTCCAAGTCTTCTGAAGTCATTGAAAAGTTTTGTGTAAGAACAGACTGACATCTGAATCATTATTTACAGAAAATCTTGTCATCCATCCTAGCTCTCTTCGAGATTCATGAAATAAACAGCAGATGTCTGATTTGTGAATAAAACATTCATTTGAGTTGGATCTTTTCAATGAATCATATGAAACGGACAGACTGTTAGCAACATCAGGGGTTCTGCTCATATTGACCAGGAATAGCCAATAGTCAGGTGGATCGAAAGTGATTTTCTGACTGGACTGCGTGCACAAAGATCACAAAAATGATCTGAAAGATCTGGGCCCGTATTCATGAAAAATCTTAGTGCTAAGAGTTGCTCCTAGTAAAAAACTTCTAAGAAAATTCTTAGAAATGTGGGTGTTTCCTCTTAAATTTAAAGAAAAGATCCTAGTAAAGAAAAAAGTAATTCAGAAAGCATCTTAACCCTTAAAAGAGGTCTTAAGGTCCGAAATTGTTAGGAGTACGGACGAGGACTTTTAAGAGGCTTAAGAGTTTCTTTAGCAGCGGAGAACATGGATGAAACATGAAGAGGAAGAAGAAATGTGTTGCACACAATGCATGACAGTGAGTTAATAAGACGCTGCACATTAGATCGTGCAGGATCATGTTTGTGACAGATCTTATTAAAGACATGTTAACATCCCTGACACTGCGCAGAAATGCCATAGCACCAGAAATGGACGTAATCACTACATTAACATATTTGGCAACTGGAAAAATGCAACTATGCAGAAGCGATGATTTGGGTCTGTTACAGCACTTTCAGAACCTTATTGTGTCGCTGTTCATTTCTTATAAAATACGTTAAGTATGACAGCATGGTAAATAAAAAGTAAAGAATATAGGCTAATGTGCGTGTGTGTGCGCGAGAGAGAGAGAGAGAGAGAGAGAGAGAGAGAGAGTACGGTAAAACAGTAAAAATTACGCTTGTAATTTCAAAGTGAAGGCTTATAATAAACCCTACTCTTAAAAGCGCTCTTACTTCCTTCTTGGACAACCAACCAATCACAGTCTTCAAAAGACTGTGTCATAGCTAGCAACGGGGTCAGCCCCGCCTCCTCACTAAGATAAAAGTTTTTGTCTTTTCCTCGCTCAGAGTTGCTCTCAGATTGGTTCTGAATCACTTTTAAGCTAAGACTCCTAGCTAGAAATTTTTAAGCTAAATTTGGAGCTCTCTAAGAGGATTCTTAGAATCTTTATGAATACGGGCCCAGGGCCCGTATTCATGAAAAATCTTAGTGCTAAGTGTTGCTCCTAGTAACAAAATTCTAAGAAAATTCTTAGAAATGTGGGTGTTTCCTCTTAAATTTAAAGAAAAGATCCTAGAAAAGAAAAAAGTCATTCAGAAAGCATCTTAACCCTTAAAAGATGTCTTAAGGTCCGAAATTGTTAGGAGTACGGACGAGGACATTTAAGAGGCTTAAGAGTTTATTTAGCAGCGAAGAAAATGGCCGAAATACTAAGAGGGAGAAGAAATGTGTTGCAGACAATGGATGACAGTGAATTAATAAAATGCTACAGATTAGATCGTGCAGGGATCGTGTTTGTGAGCAATCTTATTAGAGAAAAACTAACACTAGCTTTCTTTTTTCTATTCTATCTACTCATTTTCTTTAAAAATAAAAACTTGTACTGCGTTAGGCTAACCGAGACTTGTCATAACACTTGCATGTTGTTGCTCTTTTGTTGGTTTTTATTACTTCTATTGTCCTCATTTGTAAGTCGCTTTGGATAAAAGCGTCTGCTAAATGATTAAATGTAAATGTAAAATACGTTAAGTAGGAAATTAACAGCATGGTAAGTAAAAAATAAAGAATATATATACACATAATGTGTGTGTGTGTGTGAGAGAGAGAGAGAGTAAGGTAAAACAGAAAAAAAATATGCCTGCAATTTCAAAGTAAAGGCTTAAAATAGACCCTACTCTTAAAATCTCTCTTTAATTTCCTTATTGGACCACCAACCAATCACAGTCATCAAAAGACTGTGTCATTCCTAGCAACGGGGTCAGCCCCGCCTCCTCACTAAGATAAAAGTTTTTGTGTTTTCCTTGCTCAGAGTTGCTCTCAGATTGGTCCTGAATCACTTTTAAGCTAAGATTCCTAGCTAGAAATTTTTAAGCTAAATTAGGAGCTCTCTAAGAGGATTCTTAGAATCTTTATGAATACGGGCCCTGGTCAGAAATCTTTGAGAATTGTGTTTCTCAAAATTTGACTCATTGACTGTAGGTTCAATGGTTGACAGCTCACTAGAGCAGTAGATGTTAAGGAAATAATTACTCAAATGTAAACTATTCCGTGGCTTCAGAAGACTTGTAATATAGTACAAACGTGTATGATGCACTCTTAAAAGTCTTTATTGACTACTGTATGGTTCTATTAAGAACATTCAATATTTGTGGAGCCTTTCCATTGCAGTTTTTTATAGTGGAAAAAGGTTATTTAGATTATTAAAATGTTCTAAAAAGTAAGAAAAACATGGTCGGCACCAACTCTCCCACTTCGCTTCCTGTCTATGCTACACTGTCCGATCATAATAAAGGCAAAACACCAACAAAAATACATCTTTAAAAAGTAAAACAAAACATGGTTTGTTCAAGATTTGTTCACTGAAATATATTTTGGGGAACCAAAAATGGCTCTTCCATGGCATCACTGTGAAAACCCTTTTTTGGAACCTTTATTTTTGAGAGCGTACTTTGATGTTTTTGTGTCCCTTTTGAAGCGTCAAAGCTTCAGTCCTTGTTCATTGAGATTTCACACAAAGCAGCGACCAGAACATTATACAAAAAGCCTTGTTTGTGTCCCGTGGAAGAAAATAAGTCATACAGCTTTACAACGACACGAGGGTAAGTAAAAGATGTACATTTTCTGGGTGAACTATAAAAGTCACTGTACCTTTCCACATTATCTACACATCGAATGCAAAAGCATGTCTGACTTTGTGGAAGCGTCTTTTTTTCACAGAACAAAGTCTCACACTGCATGTGACCAGATTAGTGAGAGTAGGAAGTGACGTACAGTTAAGTACGTTAAGTAGTCCAGATCATGCTTTTGTAGCGAGGAGGACTCGATCCTGGGGACATGCCGAACCTTGCCATAGCTGCCATAGCTGCTATGCTATTATTAACTCCCAACATGCATCTGGGCAAATATTCATGGAGATCAATGTCATCACAAAGACATAGCAGGCGAGAGAACATGCCAGGAATGATTCATCCTTAGCTTGGGAAATTGTGCCAATGTTTAAGCCCTGTTAGCCCATGCTAGCTCACAAACCAGACTATGGGCAAGAGCTCCAGAGAAGAGTCAGCAACCTCTCTCAAACATTCATCTGCTGTTAGGCATGATATCTCGTCATAATAATTATTATGCGATGCTTACAGACACACACAGCATTTGAGACCTTTTATAACTGAATTGAAGCATAATATTTCAGTCTCATATCACATGGCGCTGCTGTACTGTAAGTCTATTGCTTTCCCGCCCAGGTAACAATCATCAATTCTGATTACTTAGAGAAGTAAAAGCACACATCTCCACATAAAATACACATTTTGAGCTATCATTTAGGTCTGTAGCACTAACAATTACCTTAGCATGAGCAAATGCCATAGCAAACGCCACCACCAAGGTTTCCTATGGCTTCCACGGCCATTATATTTTTATGTAAAATAATGCCACTATGGGTTTTGAAAACATTATTTTAGAGGTAAGACTAAGTATTCCGTTTTATATTTCACTCACTTCAAACTGCTCGCAAGATGTCAACACAGTTTTTGGAAATGTTCCCAAAGAACCTATGGGACCAGCTGCGGCATGATTTAAAATTCAACTTAAGCAAATGTATTTATTTTTCCCATTTGCTAGGCCTTTGAGATAGAGTTAAGATAAACTGCAGGGGTGCTTGCTACAACTCTGTGCACCAAACACATTCCAGACCTTTATTTGTTAATTTTTGATCTGTAAAATGGGTTTTGAAGTGATTCAAAATCAGAACAAAAAATATGTTCAATTGTGGAAAACTGCTCTGAGCCCAACAATAAAACGTGTGCTGCATACTAAACTGGAAGGAAGTGCAAAGTCTTGTAAATGGACTCCATGTAGAGTCCAACCTGTGTTTTTATGCTTCTGTGGTTTTTTAAATTTCTGAATTGAATAATTGGTGCTGCTTGACTTCATGAGTCGGACATGAATTTAACTGAACAAACCCCACAGAAACTTGAACTGGAATTTGTGCTGAAATTAAAGAATGATATTTTTTTAATACTTTCATTCAGCAAGGATCATAAACTGATCAAAAGCGGTATTACATACTTTTATGTTATAAAAATTAAATGCTGCTCTTTTGAACTTTCTATTAATCAAAGAATCCTAAAAAAGGTAGACCTATCAATGAAAAAACAAAAACAGTTTTTAACATTGATCATGTTTCACAGATAATTGTATAATTTAAAATAATATTTTAAAATCTATTAAAAAGAGTAATACTATTTCACAATAATACTGTTATTACTACCTTTTTGATCAAATTAATGCAGCATTCATGAGCATAAGAGATGTCTTTAAACTTCTAAATGGTAGCGTAAATGCAAAAAATAAATAATAAATAAAATCAACAAAAACATTTATTGAAGTGCCCTTCCACCCTGGTTAAAAATGATCAACTTTGTGCTCGTCTATAAATGATCAAATATTGTGCTTGTCTAGTTAAAAATACTGTTGAATGTATACAAATTAATTTCTATTCAGACATGTATTAATACTTTCTTCCAATACATGCAATATCAATTCAGCATTCTTTGGCTTCCTCGAATCAAATTTAATTCAAACTTAGGAAATTAATCTGAATTGAAATACAGTGGATGCTCAGCCCAGGTCTGTTTGCCAAATGCTTTTTAGTAGTGGTTGATTTTATGAGCTCTGCATATGAATCAGATCCGTGCTGTTAGAGAAGGTTTCCGACTGACGCAATCTGTGCCTTTGCTCTTAACCATCTTTTCCACTGTTGTATCATTACTCTTATCCTTTGTATTGTCTAGCCGTTCAGCGGTTACTTGTAAGTGGCTAACAGCTCAATTGGAAAGGTGTGAAAATTGTACTGCAAATTGAACCATCAAACATCACAGCAAAGAAGAAAACTCAATGAAAAGAAAAACCTGATAACTCTTTGAAAACATCGTCTATCACATTAGGAGGAAAAGTTTCATTTCAGAATCCATTGGCTTATGTGGTTACGGTTCACTCTCTAAAAAGGTTGAGCTTAGGTTCAGCGGATGATTCTACCGAGGCTTGCCACGGCCTCCTTTACGCCCCTATTGATCCTTAAGAAAGAGGAAGTGGACTCATCAAAGCTTCGAGAATCCGTTTGAAGGTTTGTTGATCAGTTTCTGCTTAACCTCTACTATACCAGACAGCACTCATAAAAGATAAAAGAAGATCCTGATCATTTCTCTCTCGTCCTGAAAGAAGAATCAGCTGTTGCTCTTTACAGCTTTTTAGTAAGGAATTTAGCTAAAATTGTGACAAATATGGTGACACTGAACCACAGGCAACGAATTTAGAATAGATAACAGTTTCACTGGCCAACAGACAGGTACCTAAATGTGAAAAAATAATCAGTTATTATAGCTGTATGGATTATTAACATTAACCTGTGTAGTCCAATTCACCAACTGATGACTTTAAAAACATTTCTTTAGTGAAACAAAAGTTCAAATAATGAACAAATGACTCCCGTAAAATGATTCATTAGTGAATCAAAAACACAACAGAGCAATCAGCATAGTCTGATTCACAAACAAATGACTCTTTCAAACCAGTTCTTTGTTGAATCGCAATAAACACCGTCATAATTCACAAACAAGTGAATCTTTCCTAAAAGATTTGTCAATCCTTTCAAAAAATCATTAAAAAACCTTCTGAAATTAGGTAAGCAAAACAAAATGTCTATACGCATGCGGGTATTAAAGTATTATTATAACATTTTAATAATTTCTGATTGAAATTAATAATTTCATTAATAATTAATTAATTTCAATCAGAAATTTTAATAATTTCTGATTGAAATTAACTCAGTCTCATAATCTCATAACATCATGACATCCACAGGACTCAACTTAATAAACTCATAACATCCACAGGACTCAACATAATAAACTGTAACACATCCATTATTCCCCATCATCCACACTGCTGCTATGTGTACATTCCCGGTACAACCTATTTGCACATTCTCTTGCACTGCACACTTTATCTCATTGCACATCTTACTCCTTATTTTATTTCATTATTTGTTTCTTATTTCATTCTCACATATTTATATATATACTCTCTCGTATTATGTTTCATAGTTTTTATTGCTTTTATGTTATTTTTATTTTATCATTATTTTTTTATTTTTTTGCACTTTCCATTGAGCGGACCTGTCCTGACTAACATTTCACTACTTATTATACCCTGTATGATTATGTATGTGACAAATAATAAAGAACCTTGAACCTTGAAAACTTGTTAATGCCATTTTGGAATTGTTGTTGTGTAGATTCATTTTATGTCAAGTCTTGCACGATAGCTAGACAAGAATGAAAATAAGTCGACGTTTCTGTGCAACAGAAGAGGTTTACACAGAGCTCCAAGACAGCCTGTGACTAAAAAGAAAATGTAATATTTCAGGAAGTTAAATATGTCAGAAAGCATGCAGTATGCTGGGGTGTTTCTGGGATATGAAAATATATCTATGAGCCATAATGCTCAAACAAACGGGTGTTAAATATAGAATTGTAAATGACTTCACAGAGAAAAACAGCTCTTTAAATAATTTATTGATATATTTCGAGCTCCTTATTCCCACAGACAGAACGAATCCAGTTTCCTACCAGATTTAGAGGAGGAGACAAAAGATGATGGTTACTAATGCCTGTGCCATTTTTGGGTTTTACTGCATAATGAAAATGTGTCTTATGATATTTGAAAATAAATGATTGTAACAAGTAAATGGATAGCTTTATATGTAAATTATGCAAAGCATGTCCTTTACGTAAACTATTTTGGGGTTTGTCTTGTGATGTTTGACAAAAATGACTTGTAATTTATATTTAATTGCAATTTCACTTACTTATAAATCTAGCATGTATAATATATATATGTATATATTAGATTATACTATATATATTAAAATTATATATTAAAATGTCCTATTCTAATTTTATAATTTATTTATAGACTTTTTATTTGTATTGATTTGTATCAGCATTTTTAAATAGACTACTTGGCAGCTATCATGTCATCTATTTAACTGAATTCAAATTTTGAATCGACTGACGGCCAATTCTTAAGAAAGCTGAGTCCGAATGAGCAATGAGGGCTTTTTGGAGGTAATTCAGGTCAGTTCCGTGGGCGAGTGTCTCTAGACAGCTGTAGGTACAGTCTGTTCAGCTCAAAGATCTTAATATCGTGCTGCTCCGCTTCACTAACCACTGTGTCTCAGTTACACATCAGAGCACACCACAGGTATGTCCACTTTATATATGAATTTTCAAATGCAGTGAAGGAAGAGGAAGAATGAGGTGAACTTCTGTGCTCTGTCTGTGTCCAACTTCGGTAATGAATCCAGACTCCCCACAGCTACCCGAGCAGTTCTTAATAGGCGACCGGGGGGCTGCATACGGAGGCCGAGCGGAGCAAGGTGGGAATTACGCAGGATCACACCCTCCGGAGACAGATGCAGTCCCCCTCCTCATTCTGCATTCTCTCCCTGCATAGTTCTGCCTCAATTACAGCCATCTACACCGGACAGGACACCTGCTGGCCTGTCATTTGACTGGCTACATTTAGAGCAGACGATCATAAGGTGCTGTCTCCGTTTGTAGACAGGTAAAACTTCTTAAGGATGGCATAATAATGGACTATATCAATCACAGACCCCTGAGATTAATGTTAACTCGCAATTTCTGAGCCATGAAGCTGCAAAATATTTTTTTTTCAAACAGGTTTCCCGAACACTGCCCCCTTCTGGTTTGAATGAACAGTCCCACCTCAACTCTCATCATTGGTTAAGCCAACGTTGCAATGTCAGACTCACGATTCTCAAACAACACAGTTTACACAATTTCAGCAAAACCAACTGAATTTCAGTTAAGAAAGATAAGTAGGTACCGAAAAAAACAGGCACAAGCTGCCTGCCTGTCTGCACTGGCCAGTTCTGTCCCTCCACCAACAGATAATACGGACAAATACAAACATGTACTAGAGTCTGTCTTTTCGGAAATATGATGTTTATATTTACCTTGGAGAAATCAAATAAAAAGATACACATTTGGATGCACAGTAAATCTACACAGTTATGTAATCGTGACAGCAGTCTGCATGACATCAGACGTCTGACATTGTTAACATCCTGAAATATTCAATTGCTGTTGTAGTCACAGGGTGTCTTTGAGCTCTGTGTAAACCTCTTTTAGATCATAGAACTGTCCACTTATCCATGCACAGTGAATGTGACAAAATAAAGACTTGAAAAATAAATCTATAAAATATTAATCCTTATATGGAATTCTCCTTTATATGTCATCATCAAGACCACCATTAAATTATCATAATAATAGTTAATATCAAAACAATAATATATTAACCGGTTATAAATGTATGGGAGAAATAATGTGTTCTTTATGTGCATTACACATTTAGATTTTCAAAACAGCAAACTTAAGACATAATAATAATTATATACAATATTACCATTGTCATTATGAATAATATTGTATAATATTAAATTAGTAGTTGTAGTTGTCATCGTAGTAGTGGTTTAGGTAGTAAAACATGATGATATTAATGATTTTTATTTACAATAATTTCAAAAGTATTTTAAATTAATACTTTAAACAACGACACACTGAACAATGAGAAATATTTCTTAAGCACCAAATCAGCATATTAGAATCATTTCTGAAGGATTGTGACACTGAAGACTGGAGCAATGATGCTGAAAACTCAGCTTTGCCATCACAGGAATAAATGACATTATAAAACATATTAAAATAGAAACAGGTATTCAAACAAATTAATCACATTTCAGAATATTATTGTTTTTACTATAATTTTGATTAAATATATGCAGTCTTGATGAGCATAAGCAACTTCTTTCAGAAACATTTTAAAATGTTACAGACCCCAAACAGTTGAATGGTAGCGTACTTTTTTAAATTTGAATGATATTATATATAATATAATAATACATAATAATTAGTATGTGATCATAATAATTATAAAGTCATGACTACCATATTACAGGACACTTAATAGAGAGGTTTGGAACTTTGCAAGCGCCTTTTTAAATATCTAATTTGTTTCGTCTAGTTAAAGTCAGCTTGATTACCGTACCATATAATCAAACAGTGTAGATCGTCTGCACTGCCTAATATTGGATGGCGTTCTGTGTGCGTTGCAGATGTGTGGTGTACTACTCCTGTGTCATCTTCAGGTCTGAGCTGTTCTCGGGTGCGTTTCAGTATATCTCTGCCCGAGCTGGAGACTCTGCACTGCCGGGTTTACTGCACCTGCACTGCCGGTGATATCTGCACCTCCACTGTGTTTGGAGTCTGCATCTGCACTGCCAGCTTATCTCACCTCCACTGTGTTTGGAGTTGTCTAATAAAGACTATCTGTTTTTCACTCGCAATTGGATCTCGAGCTTTCTGTACCGTGACAGAACGATCTGACCAAGATGGATCCAGCGAGTGCGTCAGAATTAAGAGACTTTTTATCTCGCAGTAACTCACGCATGGATCACCAGGATGAACAGACGGCTATCTCTAATCGCGCTATCCAGACCCTGGTCTCTCAGGTTTCGAAGCTGACCACCCAGTTACAGCGTCTCCAGACCGAGCCGGAACAGCGACCCACTGCGTCTAATTCACCTGCGCCCACTATCCCAGGTCAGGCGGCCCGTTTCATCGAGCCCCGCCTCCCGCCTCCCACCTCCAGCCTTTTATTCTGGTGAGCCCCAGCTATGCCGTTCCTTTCTTGCCAAATGTTCTCTCTATATCTCCCTCCAACCATCGTCGTTTCCTACCGAGGAATCGAAGATAGCATTCGTCATCACACTACTCTCTGGACGGGCAGCTCTCTGGGGAACCACCGTTTGGGAGCAGAAACTTCCCTGCTGCACTTCGTTTCAGTCATTTTCGGAGGAGATCAGAAAGGTGTTTGATCGGGCGGCTTCGGGCAGAGAGGCGGCTCGTTTTCTGGCGGAGTTACGGCAGGGAGATCGGAGCGTCACGGATTTCTCCATTGAATTCCGCACTTTGGCGGCAGAGTGCCGGTGGAACTCAGAAGCGCAGTGGGATATGTTCTTTCATGGACTCGCTGATTACGTCAAGGACGAGATCTACGCACTGGAATTACCCACGTCACTGGATGGGTTAGTTAGTCTGGCTATTCGGGTGGATGCCAGATTACAGCAGAGAGGTCCGCGAGCACGCCGAGCTTCGGCGGTCAATAGGCTGGACCACCCGCCTATCTCCTACCGTGACGCAGATGTCGGTTTCGCCGAACCAGAACCTATGCAGATGGGCAGATCCCGTCTTTCCCTGGAGGAGAAGCGGAGGCGGCGTAACGAGGGTCTTTGCCTGTATTGCGGAGCTGCTGGGCACATCGCAGCACTGTGTTCCGTAAATGCCAGAGAGACAGCGGTTAAGGGGTTACTGAGGGGTGGGATCACATTGGCTAAATCCTCACTTGCAGCTACACTTCTCACTGTCAAGTTGCAGTGGTCCTCAGTCACCTATGACTGTCAGGCTTTAATTGACTCTGGTGCCGAGGGCAATTTTTTAGACTCTGATCTCGCTTACAGACTTAGACTTCCGGTGATTGCCCTTTCACAGCCCATTGCTGTGCATGCCCTCAATGGTCTGTCTCTTCCTTCCATCACTCACTCTACGGGTCCACTTAGACTCGTCACTTCGGGGAATCACACTGAGACTATTCAGTTTCTTTTAACTGACACTCCCATTACTCCAGTAGTCCTTGGGCATCCCTGGCTTGTGCTTCATAACCCTCACTTTAATTGGAGTCAGAGTTCCATTCTCTCTTGGAGTGAGGGTTGTCATGCTACTTGTCTGTTGTCTGCTTGTCCTTCTGTGTCTTGTTCTGTGTTTCAGGATGAGCATATGGATCTGTCAAACGTGCCCAGCGAGTACCGCGACCTGAAGGGAGTGTTCAGTAAGTCTCGGGCTGCTTCTCTACCTCCGCATCGTCCCTATGACTGTGCTATAGATTTATTACCAGGTACGTCTCCGCCCAAGGGCAAACTTTATTCGCTTTCCGCCCCGGAGAGGGAGGCCATGGAGAAATATATTTCTGATTCTCTAGCAGCCAAGATCATTCGCCCTTCTTCTTCGCCGGCGGAAGCGGGGTTTTTTTTCGTGAAAAAGAAGGATGGGTCTCTTCGTCCCTGCATCGACTATCGAGGGCTGAACAACATCACGGTGAAGAATACATATCCTTTGCCGTTGATGTCTTCTGCCTTTGAGCGTCTGCAGGGGGCGTTCTTTTTCACGAAATTAGACCTTCGCAACGCGTATCATTTGGTTCGCATAAGGGAGGGGGATGAATGGAAGACTGCTTTTAATACCCCCAGGGGGCACTTTGAATATCGCGTTCTTCCTTTTGGGCTTTCCAACGCTCCCGCAGTCTTCCAGGCACTCGTCAATGACGTGTTGAGAGACATGCTAAATCAGTTCATTTATGTCTACCTGGATGACATACTGATATTTTCTCATTCTCTCCAGGAACATGTTCAGCACGTCAGGCGAGTGCTTCAGAGGCTGTTAGAGAATGGGCTTTATGTCAAGGCGGAGAAATGCGTTTTCCATGCACAGTCTGTGCCCTTTTTGGGTTACATCGTGTCAGTCGAGGGGATGCGCATGGATCCGGACAGGGTTCAGGCTGTGGTTGATTGGCCAACTCCAGATTCCCGCAAGGCCCTGCAGAGGTTTCTGGGCTTTGCCAATTTTTACCGGCGTTTTATTCGCAGTTTCAGCCAGCTAGCCGCCCCTTTGACCGCCTTAACCTCCATCAAGACTCCGTTCAGGTGGTCCAGCGCAGCGGAGGCTGCGTTTACCAAACTGAGAGGCTGCTTTGTTTCAGCTCCCATACTCATCGCCCCTGATCCCTCCCGGCAGTTTGTGGTGGAGGTTGACGCGTCGGAGGTGGGGGTTGGTGCCGTCCTATCCCAGCGTTCTTCCTCGGACGACAAGGTGCACCCGTGCGCGTATTTTTCTCACCGTTTGTCTCCCGCTGAACGCAACTATAATATTGGTAATAGAGAACTGCTAGCAGTCAAGCTTGCCTTGGAGGAATGGCGTCATTGGTTAGAAGGTTCGGGGGTTCCTTTTATCGTCTGGACTGATCATAAGAATCTTGAGTACATCAAGTCCGCCAAACGTTTGAACTCTAGGCAGGCCCGGTGGGCTTTATTTTTCGGTCGTTTCGATTTTTCTATTTCTTATCGGCCAGGTTCCAAGAACATCAAGCCCGATGCACTGTCCCGTATTTTCGACCATTCTGATCGCCCGTCTTTTTCCGAGCCCATTGTGCCACAGAAAGTTTTTGTTTCTGCGGTCACTTGGGAGATTGAGTCGAAGGTCTGCACGGCCTCGCAAGGGGTAACGCCTCCGTCCGGATGCCCACCGGGTCGTTTGTTTGTGCCAGAGACTTTACGGTCCGATGTCATTCGATGGAGTCATTGTTCCAAGGTGGCTTGTCATCCTGGGGTGAGTCGTACCATGTTTCTTACTAAACAACGGTTCTGGTGGCCGTCTATGGCTCGCGACATACGATGTTTTGTTTTGGCTTGCTCTGTTTGTGCCGTTTCTAAGACTTCTAATCGACCCTCTGCTGGACTCCTTCAGCCGCTGTCGGTTCCGTCGAGACCCTGGTCCCACATTTCGCTAGATTTCGTCACAGGTCTCCCAGCCTCAAGTGGGAACACGGTGGTTTTGACCGTGGTGGACCGGTTCTCGAAGGCTGCCCATTTCATCCCTCTGCCTAAATTACCGTCTGCCAGAGAGACAGCGGTTGCTGTCATTGACCACGTTTTTCGCATTCATGGTCTCCCGACAGACGTGGTCTCTGACAGGGGGCCTCAGTTTGTCTCTAAATTTTGGAGTGAGTTTTGCCGTTTGCTAGGGGCGACTGTTAGTCTTTCTTCTGGGTATCATCCCCAGAGTAATGGTCAGACAGAGAGAGCCAACCAGGACTTAGAACGTATGTTGCGATGTGTGGCCTCCCAGAATCCGTCCTCTTGGAGCCAGCAGCTCTCATGGGTTGAGTACGCACATAACTCATTACCAGTATCTGGTACGGGCCTGTCTCCGTTTGAGGGTAGCTTAGGGTACCAGCCACCAATCTTTTCCAGTCTGGAATCCGAAGTCGCGGTCCCCTCTGCCCACGCATTTGTCCAGAGGTGTCGACGCACCTGGAGCAGGGCCAGACAGACCCTCCTCCAGGTGGGGGCACGCACCAAGGCCAAGGCTGATCGCCACCGGTCAAGGCCTCACGTCTATGTCGTCGGTCAAAAAGTGTGGCTTTCATCTAAGAACATTCCTCTCCGTACCGTTTGTAACAAACTTGCTCCTAAATTCATTGGCCCGTTTACCGTCACCAAGATCATTAGTCCGGTGGCGGTCCGCCTCAAACTTCCTCCAGCGTACAAGAGGATTCATTCCGTTTTTCATGTTTCCAAATTAAAACCTGTTTTTCATGCCCCCATTAATCCGCAAACCCTGGTTCCTCCACCGCCGCGACTCGTAGATGGGGAACCGGTTTATTCGGTCAAGCGTATTCTGGACTCTAGGCGGAGGGGACGCGGATTCCAGTACTTGGTGGACTGGGAGGGTTACGGTCCTGAGGAGAGGAGTTGGGTGCCTGCTAGAGACATATTGGATCACTCTCTTATCGATGATTACAATCGTCAGGTAAGTTCATCTGGGAACGCCAGGAGGCGTCCTTAGGGGAAGGGGTACTGTCACGGTTCATGGATCTGTGTGCTCATTCTGTGTTCGTCTATGTGTGGACCCACTCGTTGTGCTTGTCAGCGTTGCCTAGTTACCGTGCACCTGACTAGGTAATCAGAACGGTGACAGGTGTAGCTCGTCTGCACTGCCATATTCGGCTGGCGTTTCTGTGGTGCGTTGTCAGATCGTTTTTACTGTTGTGGTGTACTTACTCTCTGTGTCAGTCTTCCAGGTCCTGAAGCTGTTCTCGCCTGGTCGCGTTTCAGTATATCTCTGCCCGAGCTGGAGACTCTGCACTGCCGGGTTTACTGCACCTGCACTGCCGGTGATATCTGCACCTCCACTGTGTTTGGAGTCTGCATCTGCACTGCCAGCTTATCTCACCTCCACTGTGTTTGGAGTTGTCTAATAAAGACTATCTGTTTTTCATCGCAATTGGATCTCGAGCTTTCTGTACCGTGACACCTTTAATAATATCTGAACTTTATTACAATCTAAACACTTTAAAAATATATATTATTAAACAGTGCTGTGCATATAGCTCATTACCCTACGTGTTTAATTTCCGGCCATTGAATATGTGTGTATGACTGTAAGTTAATGAGCAGGATATAGTAGAGTGATTTCAGTTGGAGCTCTCTTCCATATCGGGCCGTCTCACAGGATGTGTGCTGTCTGAGTCATCCAATGAATCAGCACAGGTAGTGGTGTGTCTACACTGCAAGGGCTGTTTCATTAGTGCTGGCCATCATACCACTTACTTTCTCTCTGCTTTTTTTCTCTCCCCCCACAGTATCTCAGTAGTCACCATATGGACCACATGAAACTCAGAGACATGCAAACAGTTCCATATTAACTCCTCTGTACACCACGGCGTAAACACACTGACTATCCCAGCCCACGCTGAATGCCCTTCCAAAATCTCCCGCCAAAAATGGTAACGCAATAAAAATAAACAAGTTAATGGAAGCGGAAGGTGATTAAAAACAATTCCTGTGAGAGATTATGAGTCAATTACATACGTACGCAGCCTTGGGCTAAAAAAATATGTCCCTTTCACCTTCATTTGTGGAAGCTAATGTAAGCGTTCTGTGCTAGTTAATGCAGAGCGTCAGCTGATAGCTTTATATGAGATGATAGTGGTGGAGTAGGCAGGATTGATATGGCAGTCAGAGAGCAGGGAGAGGTGTCTAATCAGTTTTGTGGCAGGTCCTGATCAATAGACGGCAGCGCTTGTTTGCAATGAGGAATGAGGCCGAGCATAATGGAGACAGTATGAAAGGATTAGCTTTCTGACAAAGCGCCACACATGCTAAGTGTAGGGAAAAATATTCTGCTTTATTTTATAGGGCCTTTTTTAAACTGATAATAAGGTAATGCACAGTGGTTCTCACTTATTTTGCTCCACAACCCAGATTTTGTACATTTTTATCATACAAAATATAATAATAAATACTGGCATCTATGTAATTTGGATGGCATCTGGCAAAAAACGACAACGTATTTCTATCCTTTCCAGCAGATGACAGGATGTAAGCGTAGTGTGATAATATGGCTGTCTCACAAGTGTTTTTTTTTTTTTTACAGCAAAAAAGTGTAATCAGTCTCCTTTTGGCTTATATCGAAATCCTAAAACATTTTTCTTTACAAATCCTCGTTTTGTAGTTCTCATTCATAATTATTATTTTTTTGCAATCTCCTCTGCACTTCCACATTTGTCACTTCCCACCGGAGCTTA
This sequence comes from Oxygymnocypris stewartii, assembly GCA_003573665.1. Lineage (NCBI taxonomy): Eukaryota > Metazoa > Chordata > Actinopteri > Cypriniformes > Cyprinidae > Oxygymnocypris > Oxygymnocypris stewartii. The sequence goes on from QVTF01025613.1 coordinate 320,384, forward strand.
CACTGTAAAAAAAATTACAGAAGATTTTTGAGTTCTCTCAACTTGTTTTTGTTGGAGATTTTTGAGTTTTCTGAACTTTTTGTTGTGTAAACTGAATACAACACATATAAATCAGTTTACACAAAAGAAATTAGACGCTGCATCGGAAAACGCTAGGGGAACGTCTTCAGCGATATCAAGCTCTGAATCTATGTGTAATCAGTCCAATTGTTGGCGATACGTCAGGTGCGTGGTGATGTCAAGTCACCTTTACCTTTATTTATATAGCGCTTTTAACCAACACAAATTGTAACAAAGCACTGCACAATATCAAAATAGGAAAATTGTCTCAATAATGTAAAATGACAGGATTTAACACTCAATTTTCAGCTGAATGCATTTCATTATTGAATTTAGTGATGGCATCGTCCAGCTCAGTTCAGTCTGTGCAATGAAGTCAATGATTTTGCTGGAAATGAAGTGTCCCCAACTAAGCATGCCAGAGGCGACAGTGGCAAGGAACCAAAACTCCATCGGTGACAGAATGGAGAAAAAACCTTGGGAGAAAACAGGCTCAGTCGGGGGGCCAGTTCCCCTCCGGCCAGACGAACCAGTAGTTTGTTCCAACTGCAGCAAAGTCAAATTTTAAGTGGTCCACTGGTTCCAGTGGTCTTTCCCCAATGGATGTCTAGGTGACGAGGTCCTCACTGGAGATCTGTCTCTGGTGCTCATCTATGTGTCCTAGACTCCGCTGACGTTCAGGGCTGTAGGGGTTGTCTCTAGGTGCTGATCCACCATTTATGGCAAAATTTGGTTAATTCAGTATAATCACTGATGGTTGGCTTCCTCTGAGGTCCTCCGAGGGGTTGTCATCATCTCTTCTCAGGTGTTCGGTCATCTCAAATTGTTTAAGGGTTGGATCCAGAGTGAAGCTTGTATAATTCCTTGCTACCACGGGATGTTAATCGCATGACTGAGCGGTTCAGTTGACTTAGATTTAAAATAGGACGCAACCCCCCATAATTCCCAGGAACAATGAAGTACGGCTGTAGAGCCCGGACTCTTTGTCGAGAGAGACCACCTCGATGGCCTCCATCCTCAAGAGAGTGCTCACTTCTTGTTTCATTACCAGAACCTGCTCGGGACCCACTAGCATGGGAATGACCCCGTTCAAAGTTGGCGGCGGAGCGCCACGATAGCCTTGTTCTTAAGTGTGCAGGACCCATCGAAACATATTTGGCAATAGTTTTCACGCACGTCTTCATTCCCTCCATCTGATCCATCAGCTCAGCCTCAGCGGAAGCGAGGCCGGCAATGCGAGGAACGCTGGTGAAAGCTCCCTCCTCAAAGAGAGCTTTCCAGGAGCGAATTGTACGCAGTGGAAGCCACTCACAATGCGGGCAGTTGGCCCCCTCGAGAGCCGACTCTGCATGCTTTGCTCCTAATCAGACCATGCACAAACTGTGTGTATCAACGCTTGTTTGATGAAGTGTGGGCAGGGAGGAACACACAATCTGTAACATGATCTGCTTTTGTCCTTATGCTTTGTCTTTGCCTCGGCTTAGACATACTGGTACTTTATATGTTGCTTCCTGGTCATGACGTCACCCGCACCTGACATCTCGCCTTCAATTGGACTGATTACACATATGATTCAGAGCTTGATATCGCTGAAGACGTTCCCCTTGCATTTTCCGACGCAGCTCGAGTTCCCGGAGGGGAAATAAAATCTCCTACAAAAACAAGTTGAAAAAACTCCTGAAGCTGGTTCCCTTAAACTTGTAAGTTTTCTCAACTTTTGATTTTTTAAATGAAATGCTATGCCTAAATCATACGCTGAGTTGTTTCAAATATGGACCAGCCCAACTGTTGGGTTACATTTTTACATTACATTTTTAACACAAAAGTTGGGTTAGTGCATATTTGACCCAAAGTTGAGTTGGAACAACCCAGCGTTTTTTGTAAATATTACGGTTTATAAAGTTCTAAATATGCATCTTTTCTTAAACAAACCCATCGATTTGCTTCAGAAGGTCTTTATTTACATGCCAGAGCCATGTGGATTACTTTATTTTACGGATGGATGCACTTTTTTGGGCTTCAAAATCTCGACCCCCCATTCACTACCATTATACAGTATATGCTGGAAAGAGCCACCACATTTTTTAATACAACTCTGATTGTATTCGTTTAAGAAGAAAGTCATAAACAAATAGGGTGGCTTGAGGGTGAGTAAATCATGGTGTAATTTTCATTTTTGTGTGAACTATCCCTTTAATGCTAAATAAAAGGATTAATGTCTTTGCAGAATGTTTTTATAAATCCACAACCTTTTGAACGGTAATGTATGTCATTTAGTGTAAGGCACTTGAGACAGATGCCAGCATGGACAGGTCATGTGACATGCCCACAACTAGCCATTCAAGAGACCAAACACTCGCATATATTCCAATCCTATTACCCCTCATCCTGCCACCAATTCCTGTCTTGTCTCTCATTATAAATATGAAGTGGCTAAACAAAAAAAAATGTTACAACAAGGAATACAGAACACTGATTTTCTGCTAATTAGCTACTGAATATAAATGCTCATTACAACAAAATCTAGCCGAAGTGGAAATTGGGAAGATTTCACCGACTCATGCGCCCATTTCCAAACAGTTTATCAGAAAGGAGGTGTCTCGCAATAGTTAGCGACTGCACTTGACTGAACAAAGGGAATCCTTCATGCTTTCTCAGCTGTCAAGGACAAACAAAAGACAAGCCGTGGGGGAGGAATAGACAAAAAGCATCTGTTGTTGTCATGCTTGCACGCTCAAGGTAGTAGAGGACCCCACGGCACGCAAATCACCACGGCCTGAGTCTGTGAACCACCTGACAGACTTGCTGTTCCGCTGATTTATTATTTCACGAGTCAGGATTCACACTAGCCACGGACAGATGGGTCCACTCAAAGGCTAATGCAATTACCTGCCTTGCTGGGACTGATGCTGATGGATTTTTACATCGTGCTATGCATTTATCTTTCCGATTGGTCATTTAACCATCTAATTGACTCTTTAAAGGTTTTCAGTGTTTATCTATGACTATATTTGAAGGCTGAAGGGTTTGTTGGATTATATCATTCCATCACTCAAGCTTGTACTGGGCCACATACACAGAAAAGATTAGTATTTCACAAACTGCACAGTGTGATCAATTAAAGCAGAAACAAATTAAGCATCTTACCCACAAAAAAAACTCCACAAGATGACCTAAAACATTCAGCTAACTGTCATGAAATGTAGGCCTGACTTTGCGGCTTTCCATGCTGATGTCGTTAACATGCCAATCAGCTTGCCAGAGAGCACAGAGAGAGCCAATCAATCAAGCTGATTGGTTGTGTCACAAACCGCCTGCAATCAGCAGTGAGTCTGGACCTGTTACTGTAACTTAATCGACAAAGCCTTTAGTTAACATTACCATAAGCCTTGTGTCTTTGTGTGATAAAATAACCCTGCAAAGCGAAGCATGACTAGGGTGGATTTGAACAGCTCTAAGAGCCCATTATCGGCGAGGGAATCTATACTTGGATATATACTGCTCAGTGCAGTATGTGCAGTCAAGAAAATGGTCAAGTGTTTTCTATTCCAAAGGGGAAGTAAAACGTCCTTATTCATATGTCTCCTTCTCATGGCCATCACAAGAGAGAGCAGGATTGCTTTGGCCCAATTAGTAGACTTGGAAGAACAGACGGATCCATCTTCAGACACACTCATGCACACACACCTATGCAACACAAAACAATAAATCTGTTTTAATATGCCACACACATGACCACTATACAATCAGCAATGGAACTACATAGAAAAGTGCTAACAAAGGTTTATCTGAACATAAATGGAAAAATCTCAGCATGCCAGCTGTTTCATTGTTGCCGCCTCTCAGTCAACCCGTTCAGGAAGGACAGAGGTGTAAATGGAGCCATATAGACTACATACAACATCTTATGAATAAAACATGCCATTGCCATGTGTGTTTGTGTTTATGTAGCAGTGTATGAGGTAATTCCTTCCCATGTTACCTGTAGGTGCAATGCAAAAAGAAGATAAGTAAAGTGACATACAGCCAAGTATGGTGAACCATACTCGGAATTTGTGCTCTGCAATTAACCCATCCAAAGTGCACACACACAGCAGTGAACACACACACACCCGGAGCAGTGGGCAGCCATTTATGCTGCGGCGCCCGGGGAGCAGTTGGGGGTTCGGTGCCTTTCTCAAGGGCACCTCAGTCATGGTATTGAGGGTGGAGAGAGCGCTGTAAATGCACTCGTCCCACAACTCAATACAGAGACTCGAACTCGCAACTTTTCGATTATGAGTCCAACTCTCTAACCATTAGGCCACGACTTCCCATGTAGATAACAGTCTGAATAAAACATACACAAACCTTGAGCCTTGATACCAACTGTCTACATAGTTTCCTTCAAAGTCATAATTCTAACTAAGATGGAAGTAATCAATTTAAAGGGACAGTTCACCCAAAAATGAAAATTCTGTCATTAATTACTCACCCTCGTGTCATTGCAAACTCATAAGACCTTTGTTCATCTTTGGAACACAAATTAAGATATTGTTGATGAATTCCGAGACCTTTCTGACCCTACATAGACAGCAACGTAACTACCAAGTTCAAGACCCAGAAAGGTAGTAAGGACATTGTTAAATAGTCCATAATAGTCCATCAGTTATTCAACTGTAATTGAATGAAGCTAGGAGAATACTTTTTGTGTGCAAAGAAAACAAAAATAATGACTTTATTTAACAGCTTCTCTTCTGTATATAGGTTTCCATTGCTGTCGATGCAAGTCAGAGGGTCAGAAAGGTCTTAGTTTGTGTTGCGAAGATAAACAAAGGTCTCAAAGGTTTGGAACAAGATGAGGGTGAGTAATTCATTTTTGGGTGAACCATCGCTTTGCTCTACACAGTGAATTACAAAAACATCTAGCAACATTACTCTCATTTCATAATTCATTTTGGATATTTAGAGCTCCCTGCTGGGGAAAGAAGTTTAGGTCAACCTAAACTGGTTTGCCATTCTCAGCTAGTTAAAGCAGTTCTAGCTTGGCCAAACTGGTGTTTGGCCAAACTTGCCAAAAAAGATTTATTCTTTTGATTTGAGATGTTTTTTTGAGCAACATTTCAGGCCTTTCCCCATTCGAAATATGTGCTAGCATGACTGGTAAAAACTGCTTGGGGACTGTACCAATACGGCCACTGAGTGTACTAGATTGTCTTAAAGGGAAGATAATTGCTTTTAATAACCACAACTGAGATCTAGATTAAGCCACAAACTGACAGTAAACTAAAACCTCTCTATGTACATCAGAGTGCCCTGACTGTGACGGCAAAGCTGCTAGTGAGCTTGTCAGCTTTACACATTTGCCGTGCATGAAAACCGCACTTGCTGGATGCTGCAGAGAAATAAGGAGAGTTTCTCTCTCTGTTTTCAACACCAAAGCACAGCTCCGATTGATCTAGCACTCAGCCCACCGCTGCTATAAGACGACGTGAACTGTGCCTATGGCCGCCGTCCCATCACCCTGGCTCTTCGTCTCCCGTGATGGGCCTTTTAGACACATAAATATTTAACCAGCCCTTTTTCATTGACTCAGCAATTGTGCCTCAATTAATATGCGGTTGATTACCATCAGACATCAGCAGCTATTCTTGTGGCCGATTTCTCAAAATAAATTATTTTTCTTGGCGTGACTGTATGTGCAGGAATATTAGAAATTAATCTGTTTGGTTGGGGGATAGATAAATGAGTCATAAATCTGAATTTGTACATGATGAATGTGTCAGCGAATGCTCACTTTTTAACGCAGCATTACAAAATATGGAGCATGTGCATATTTCCCCTGAGCTAATGCATATTTACAAGGGGGAAAAAAGTGTGAAACAAAATAAGAATATTTTTGCCAACATACAGTGTAAAATCACTTGAAATGTCAAGATAGTTTCTAAACAGTAGGTAGTGAGACAGACGAGACTGTATAATAGGGTCGAACAGCGAGAAAAACATCAGTCACACACACACATATACACTGAGACATCCAGCCCAGCCAATCAAAGCCACCGATTCTGCGTTTCACCACAGAGGCCAGCCTCCGGAGGCAAAGTCCTTCTAGATGGGCAGTTTGACACATCAATCAAACGGCAACTGTGGCCTCAATGTGCCTGTGATGTTTCCTCCGTAGAGCTCAAGGGAGGAAAAAAAACTGCAGTGGTGTCACTTTGCTCAGGATGTTAAAGATTTTTCCCACATTACGATGTTTGCCAGCATCCTTCTGGGTGAAGCTGTGGGATTCGTATTCATCCACAGTCAAGCATAAAGATGCTGCATTCTGTGAAACGGTCTGCCTTTCAGAGGACAAATTTTGATGTATGTGAAAAACCTTTTTAGATGATTCTGCAAAAAAGACCAGGGTGTGATAAACATGCCACCGAGTTCTTACACAGCTGCTAACAAAGATGGAACTAAATGAGAGACCCTTTCCCACAGTACATACCATTTCACGATGTCATAATGAGGGAGGGGTCAAATTGAGTTGGGTCAAATTAGTTGGGTCAAATTCATGATAACTAGTCTTTTTTAGCTGCCATGGTTCAGAAAGCATTTTTTTTCCATTATTTTTTCCACAAATATAAACAACAACATATTTTGCATGTGTTGCAAAATATGCAAATATAATAATAATTACTAATATATATATATAGTTAGTAGTGTTGGGGAAAGTAACTTTTAAAAGTAATGCATTGCAATATTGTCTTACTGCCTAAAAAGTAACTAATTACGTTACTTACTTTTTATGGAAAGTTATACATTACGCTACTTTTGGGTTAATTTTAAATCTGCGCAATGCTTGCTTGTTTGTTTTTAATATAAAAAAAGTTATTTTACAAATGTAAAAGCCCTTTCACATCAAAAATGAAATAAGCCTCAGGCTGAAGGACATATGAATTCACATCTGTACAGTAGAGGGCGCAGTTCAAACAAATTGCATGAAGAATATGATGCAGGAGAAGATAGTTCAACACTATTCAGCAATAACAAAAAAGTTATTTTTGCTCATTAGTATGGTTGAATTGGCTCATCGAAGGTCAGTAGTAAAGACATTGTTTAATAAAACAGTATTAAATAAATTATATTTTTCTTATTTAACATATGTAATTATTGCAGGTTTGCTTAATATTATGAGTTTGCATTTGACTTATATATAATTAATCAGATTCTTTCTTTGGGACCCCAAGTGTTGCATTCTATAGGACCATCTGATGCATATTTCACACAAAAATAGTCCATCACTAAGCTGTACTTTGGCAATTCAAAGGTTAGCAGTGTAACAAAACCTGGTCAGTCCTCTTTTGAGCATGATGGCTTTAAATTAAGGCTGTGTGGACAGTGGCAGAACATTTATCCTCCAAAATACCCGTGGCTTAATTTGTTTCTGAAGTGATTATGACTTCGCTATTGGCTAATTAGGAACTCTTCATTAAAGTTTCCTACGACTGCGTGTAATGCATTAAGCCGCTCTGATTGAATATGAGATCCTTGATGACAGCTCGCAGCAGTCGTAATGCATCTGAAAGTAACCTTCCCGTCAGCATGCAAATTCAGCCGCCGGTGCTCCGCTGTAGAAAGCGCAACTGAATGAATGTGCTTTTATGTCTCAAATACAGTACAGAGAGCTCGAACTGTAGACCTCTTTGAGGCCAGACTAAATGGTTTGTGTATTATTTGAATAACAGTATATAGGTTTATGCCAATAAGAAGGCGTAACAAAATAGATGCATATAAAGTGAGGTCCAGAATGTTTATTCAACATCTTAGATTCCATAGAAACAATCTGGGATTTAAAATCAAATTTAAACTCAAATAAATAAATGAATTAAATGTATATATATATATATATATATATATATATATTTCTTAGACTGTATATGTATATTTTTTATTCTTTTACTTTCAAACCATGGTGCAACCGTTGACCATTGCAATTAAAGCTATTTGATTTGCTTATTTGCTTTCAATGCTTTTACCCCTTGCAGAAACTGTGCTGTCACTCAATAATTGTTTGTCACTGTCCCAGAATTCCTTGCCCTCAGTGCTTGCCCTCTAAGGTGGCCTTAGTCATTTTGAGGTCACCCACAATAGCTTAAATCATAGATAAGCCCAGAGCATCCAGAAGCCTAAGGAAGAGCACAGAGTGAACATAATAAACATGCTATTAACCGATGCGATTCATTATGTGAGTGAAAGAAGCAATTTCCAGTAGCTGTTCATGACTGAAGCAAGCCAATGAAAAGATGCTGGTAGCAGATATGGAGAACATCCCCTGCTCCATGAACACCAACACCATCACCATCTACATCCAGATAACTGACTCAACAGCAGTGAACTCATGGGCTTAAAACTACATACTATTAGAATGCAATTCAAGTGAAAACTCAACATAATTCCAATCACAATGTCAGACCTGTGTCCCCATGTCTTGTGTCTCCCTTCCTCTTGTGCCCATATATGGCCCTTCCGGTTTCCTATTCATTATTAGTTCAGTTAGTCCCAGCCGTGTGTCTAGATTAAGTTCCAGGTGTGTCTGGTTAGTTTTGTCTATTTATAGTCTGTTCTTCCCCCTGTTTGCTGTTGGTTGTTAATCGTCTATGGTGTGTTTGATCTACGTTCCTGTCTGTCCTGTGATACCCCTGTTCAACAGAAATAAAGAGTTGAAGAGTTCCTATGCCTCCTCGTTCCTCTTGTAAGCAACCGTGACACACGAGTCATGACCTTAACCATCAACTCAAAGGTTCCTCCATCAATGGAAGTTTCCAATGGGATTTTCCAATATTATCATGCACCACATATAGAAGTAATGCATACTACAGTATAACACAAGTATCATTTATGTCGATAAAGCAAAAATGGTGGCCAAATGCCCCAAAATTCAATACAATTGTTCAAATTCCTCATGGTATAAGAGCAAAAACAATACAATGCAATAAAGATATTAAGTCATTATTTTTGAGAATGGAATATTTTAATAAATAACATTTGTATTTGATTACAGGTCTTTTGGGCTTATACCATGTATGCATGAAATTAATCATCTTCAAACTGGAATAAAAAAAAATGCCCCCCCAAAAAAATTCCTTGTAAATATCCAAGCCCTTAAAACAAACAAACAAACAAATAAATCAACAAAATATTTAACAAACGCCAGATAAATGAAATACTTTAAACACTCAAATACTCTCAAAACAAAGACTGATTATTCAAGGTGTAAATGTGTACTTATGCTTTGTTACTAAACCTTTGCCAGCTAAATAAAAGTGCTCTTTAAAACACCAGAGAGCTCCAGGGAAGACATCCCAAGGCCAACATTTAACAAGTGAGTGCAGCGTTTTGCTTAAGCGCACACTCATTAAGTAAAAATCTGAGCATGCAGCACAAATGAATAGAGATGTATTGTTGCTGGAAAGTAATCAGTTGTACAAAAGGGTACTCTGTAAGCAGAGCAGAGAGAGATATGTTTGCACGCTCCAGAGAGAGACACAAACAAGCAGACGGTTTGTCTGATTCAGCTTGGCTGGAGACCGGGCCAGACTGTCTTGCTCCATGTATCTCATCTATCACTGACTATTTCCAGAGATGCACCTCTTTCTCACCTCAGAAAAAGAGGATTCAATCTTTCCTGGCCTTCTGTTCATCTCTAAAAAAGCATTTATTTGGGTCTCACGAGGGAACCTTGAGCTGGCTATGATGGGGCCTGTTGTAAAACGAATGACCATGAGATCATGAGCTTTCTACATGTATTCTAACATCAATTTGTAAGGTCCCAAAGCACAAGACAACTGCTTATGAGCCCACGGTACATCGACAGAATCTAATCATGTTCAGTTTGTCAAAGTTTGAACTACAAATGCATGCTGTGATGGAGAAAGATGAACAACACCTTATTAGATAATCATGTCTTTCTATTATGATGCTATCTGTAAACATTCTTAATCATCTCAATGGGAACTGTTCAGCTGGCATATGAAGTCTGCTATCTTTGCTGACAAAACCACAGACCAGTTAATTCAGCCAATAAAAAAAATAATATCATGACAATACTAACTGATGGCACAAAAAAAATGATATATAGTAATATAATATAGTAACTTATAGAAACAAGAAATATGTATAGGCTGTCAAAGAAAGATGTTTTGTCCCCACATTGGTCTGAATATTATAGGGGTCAGCTCTAAAGAGACTTTTGATATGAAATGTGTTTTAAATTATGATGATATGAAAAAAATGAAAAGCATTTAATTTTAGTTTCTAAATGTTAAAGAAACTGAATTTAGAATTAAAAAAATTGAATAAATAAGCTTTGCTAAAAAATAAAAATAAAATAAAACTCAATGTTCAGTGATGAAATTCTCTTTAATTATCTTGGGCTCACCTTGTTTCCTGCCCAGCATTTGGATAGATATACACTTTTGCTCAAGTATTCTGCTTCCAATATGTTTTTCCTGAGAAACAAACCTTGCCATCCCATATGCATCTACTCTAGAGTTTCACATCTGAACGTGTCATACTGCACTGACATATGCCAAGCAACAAATTTGCAACCGAAAAAGTCAAAGACTTAAAATGATCAAAACTAAAATGATCAAATGTTAATTTTTTTGCTCTATTCTCTTACTATGTCAACAAATGACAAATTTTCTTCCATTTTCATCTCATGAATTCTGACACTTAAAACATAAAAGGAATGTCCATTAATTATCCAAAACTATAAGAAAGAAACCTCTAAGCAATAAAAACATCCTCCAGTCCAAATCTTCAACTCTCTAGATGAGAGACCGACTGTCAGGCTTGAGAAGCGAAAGACATTAATGTTCCTTTTTGCACATTAATGTTCCACTGGGGCAAAAGTGCAACTCCAAAGCATTCAAATTCCCTCACAAGAGAGCAGAGAAAATGAAGTGCTTATTTCAACACTGCCCCCAAGTGGTGTTTTCAATGACCAGGCCAGCTATAAACAAGAACGCACAAGCTCGTTCTCTCTCTCAGGGTAATTACACATTCTGATCAGATACCTCAGCCATAAACATGATTTAAAAACCACGATGGTTTATTAATAACTGAAGAATAGTTTGACTGAAGGTTATAAATCCTCGGAGGAAAGTTTTAAGTGCTGTGAGTCACGGTCCCCATCACCTATGTCTTCTCTTGCTCAGGTAAAGTATATATCTAAAGGTGACAGAACCGAGGAGGTATTAAAGGATCTACTCGCAGTGTTTATCCCCGGCGGCATCTGGGTGTCGAACGAGATAAAGGAAAGGTTGACGGCCAAGCGGGAGCAATACTAGCTTATAATTACGTAGTAGCGAAGCTAGCGCCTGACCTCTCGGCGAGAGTCGCAGATAAGAGTTTGTTTTCACCCCAACATCTGACCCTTCGCAGTGAACGTGCTTTGACAGTGTTTAAACAGTCGGATTAAAAAAATAAAAGCTGTTTTTCTGGTGTAAATGCGAGATAATGAGACGCAGAATGTGATGGTATTACACTAGAAGTGAAAGCCGAGGGAGGTTGACCTGCTATGCTGACATGAGGGGCTCTAATCGGTAGCTACAGCATTCAGTGTGGTGCAGAGTCAAGCCACAGAGTGGGACTAAATAATTTAACAGGTGCAATATGTTCGGGCTGGAAAAGTCTCTAAAATGGCTTCCTTGTCCCCGAGTTGTTAAGAGTCATCAGATGTCATCAGAAACGTTGAATTATCGCACTTGTTTTAAGCTGTTGTATTTGGTCAGTGGATTTGTTATCCATCGCATTCCAATTATTTTCCCTTTTTATTTATATTTTTGTTTTCCAGCTTTTTTATCCCTATCAAGGTTGAGTTTCCATGACAACAAAGTGGAATGTCATGCTGAATTTCACCTTTCCTGTCTCACCTCATATGGCGTTCTTAACCCACTCAAATATGGATGGCACGACTGCCATACAGATGCTTGATTTCGCCCAGTTGGCTGCTGGGAGCTGACCTTGAGAGGGTGGCCCTCTGAGTTTTGGAAGCAGCTGGTGGATGCCACAAATGGTGGATGCCACAACTGCACTCAGGTGAAACCAATGGAGCCATCGTGTGAGGTTGTCGGGCAAATTGAGAGGCCGCACAATCTGCCCTGTGACAAACTTGTCATGTAGTTGCATCAAAAAGCTGGCCAGGGAAAACAAAATTGACAAGTCTGGTGAAAGGTTCAAACTGAGGGAGCTGAGGAGAGTAAATTCCTCTAACTTTAAACGGTTATTCATCTGGGACTCAAAAAGTATCCATCGAATGCATTTCTCAAGAGCAGCCGCCAAAGTTCGCCAATGGAAAATCTCTCCTTGTCACTCTAAAGTGGCAGAAAGGATGACAAACGTCCTCCGGTGGAAAATACGTTGGGTCTCTGCTTTCACCGTGAGGCGTATCGTAAGAAACCTGTCAGTCCTCCAGACAATGCTACTTGGGGCGGTGTAGGGTGAGTAAGTGACAATAGCGGGCGAGACTGTCAGAGTTGACGGCTGAATTATTCACCTTGACTAATGTGTTTGAATAGGAAGAGGATAGGAAGTCATGGATCAAACCACCCATAATCCAACTGGGCCACTATAATCCTCATCCTCTCAAAAAGTGATGGACAAGTCCATTATGGCACTCCAGAGGCAGGGTCTCTTTGCTGAGTAAATTTGGCAGATGAGCGGGAATACGCAAGCTCATGCATAAGAGGAGAAGAGCTGCTCTTGACATGCCTGACATCAATTGTTAGAACCAAAGTTGTGGAAAAAAATTAAAGATCAGACGGTTGCAGAAATCATGAGGACTGTAACAAAAATGAACCTTTTTACTTCAGCTGCACTGCAATCTGAATGTGGGGTCATTATATGGAAAGTCACAATATGCCAACAGCTGGTGAAAACAAACTTCAATTTCCAGTAAAAATAAATAATAATAATTATTATATATAATTATATTCTCAAGTAAAATAAAGATAATAATATATCATAAATCTAATTTTATAAAAATACATACTTTTTTATAAACCTAAATAAAATGTAAATACAGAAATATTGTTCATAAAATAAAATAAAAGCCCTAGCGGCTTCGTAAATTCTTGTATTCCATCTGCAAAAAGTTATACTTGTCACTCTACATGAATCTTAAATTAAACTCTACATGAATATTGGGCAATAAAATCACTTTAAGTATGAATTGCCATAAATGAATGTTAAACTGGGCATCTCAATGCAAACATAGATATTTCATAATATATAAAATATATTAAAAATTTTGTTTAAAATCGTCTGTTGGATTAATAGTATAAATTCAGAGAAATTGCATTTGATCCATGGTCAATTTATTCAGAATATCTCGAACATGATAAACACGATCACAGCAATAACAGTCTTGACCTCTACTTGAAGACCGTTATTATTCAAGCATTTTGAGATCACAGACTAAAACACACCATGAGCCTTCTACCACGCTTAAATCAAAGCCCTTAGACAAACCACACATAAAACAGACACTTCATCCAGGAGCAGAAACCACAAAGGCCACAGACTTGAGTTCAGCTCAAGATCTCTACTTCCCAGGAATATACTTCCATCAGTTAAAATAAAACGAGGGGAATGGATGATGTGTTTTGTGGCCCTGTGGGTTCCGTGCATGCTGTTAGGATTCATTAGGCTGAATAACCCCTATGGATTAGCTTTGCTTCGGGGTTCTGGCACCAGGCCTGCCACTCTGACAGGTCATTATTGCGCATCAAGCTGGGACCAACTGCGGAGCGCACTGCAGCAGCTAGGCCTTTGAATCACACCCTGCTCTCTCTACCCACATCTCATAAGACAGCAGTGTTCCAAACGTCCTCTCGCCTGCACTGTGGGGCTCTCAGCGGGACACGGCTTCACTATACCCCTCTTCAGGTGCCACTTGAAGAGGCACGGCTGATGTCAGAAAAGATGGAGTCTGAAACTTTCATTCAGACACAAACTGCTGATTACAGCAGATTAAGATCTTTTTATATATATATAAATATATAATTAATACATATATAAAAAACTATTTATTATTTATTTATACGTTTTATAAATTACATTTCATAAATAAGTACTAAAATTACTTATAAAAAAACTCCTTAAAATAAAATACTAAAGTCAAAACAAAAATTGTATATCCTCAAACTAAAATACAAACATGAACAATTATGCAAGGTAAGACAAATTAATTACCTAAATAATAAATAAACACATTTATTTTACATCTTTTATTATTATTATTATTATTTAGGCAAATAATTTGGTCTTACCTTGCTATTTTAATTTTTTTTTGAGGATATTCCATTTTTGTTTTTTAAGGGGTAGATATCAAAAGGGGGTATGATATAAAAACATGACGATATTTAGTTTAGCTCAATTTTGCTAACAAAATAGTTCATACACGTACATATATACACACACAAATTAAATAGAAAAAAAGACACCAAAAAACTCTTCTTTCACACTAGCATACATGTCAATAAATTCCGGATTGTAAGAGTGCTTCTCAACAAAGCTATACATGGATCCATCCCAGCAAGAGATTCCTATCAGTAAGTCATTATACATCCTGTAACTCCAGTTTGATATCAACTTCTTGTTGGCGTATCTCATGCAGATAAAATCAGCCACTTCACAGGGTCAGAAGATACAGTGGAAAAAGCAGCACAGATAATAAATACCCAGATACACAGAAAATCAATAGGACTTGTGTGGGGGTTGATATTAACAATTGACAATGTCATAGAGCTGCTTGCTGTGCTGAGGAGAGATGATCAGGATACATGAAGGCAGATGGTATTGATTTGTTCTCCTGTTTAAACAAAGCTCCGTAATCCAATTCTGAGGGTAACTGACAACCAAGCAAAAGCTATTATTTCTCAATATTGCAAAACAAATTGTAATTAGAGGATGGTGCCACAGACGATTGAGAAACGGCGTTTGCACGGGGCACTCCGAATCGATCAGCTCTTTTTCACTTGACCCCTCATAAACGGCTCAGATTAATACGGTTTAGATTATGAACCTTTCCTGCGCTGGGCGTTTGATTGGCAATCTTTGCTGAGAGGGGCTGCAGATCTCCAGAAATGAAAAGAGCTTAACCCAAAGACTGCTTTCAGGGGCCGCTCACCTCTATAACACACGCCTCCGCTGCACTTGGCCCGGTTAGCAGAGACTTTAATAATAAAACAGTGGAGAGTGGGATTTATGAACAGGTCATTTAGAGTGCCCCGGAAAAGTGCTCTCAATCACACAATACCCAGAGATGATTAACGATGACCTGTTTGAACTCGGATAAATCCGTGATGAAGTCATCGCAAGCGACACTCTCATATTCATGACTAATTAGTGTGCGCCTGCCAATCAAACTGACAGCTCAAGTCATGTAAAGTCTATAAACAATAGCTGGAACTCCAAACTCAGTAAGTTTAGAAATAGTTGAGAAACAAACCTGTTGACAAGCCAAGCCAAGTTTTTTTCAAGTGTGATGTGCTGAAGTTAGTCTCAGTCCACTAGCCTAGAACAGTTAGCTGTAGTTTTAACTAAAACAATCAAGCTTGTATGCAACATTTACGCAGTGGTTTCCTCTTTAGGAGTTATATATGGGTTTAACAATTACTCATGACAGCTCACACTAATTCGATTGAGATGTTGAAATTGTGACATGGCTTGTACGAGAAATTACATTTTATTTGTTTGTTTTTTTCCATAAGAATAAGCATTAGCGTTTGAGTATAGGATTGCACTTTTATGGCGGGGTTTGTATCAATTCATCCCTTGTGTGATTTGGCAATTTTTTCTGAATTATTATGACTTTTCATGAGACCGGATTGGTCTTCTATAGTTTATACATTGTTTAAAAACATTGTTGAAACACGCCCTTTAATTTGGACCATGAAGTAAGGTGAGGCGATATGGCCAAAAACAGTATCATAATATTTTTTTCAAATTATACAATGTTGTTATTTATCACAAAATTAATTTACCATTAATAGGAAAGGAAAAACTTTCCACACGTTTGTTGGACCTTGAAAATGAACTGTTCACTAAATAATTAAAACTTTTAACAATAAATATTTTATAATTTAATAAAATTAAAGCATAACAATTTACAGGAAAACATTGAATTTTTATTTAGTTAGTTCAAATAACATACTGCACAACATAACTGTATAAATTACAACAAGGATAAAAAATATCTTGGTTGTATGATATTGCTTAAAAAATATTTAAACTATTATTATTACCTTGAGAAGTACATTTCAGTACACAATAGTAAAATGTTTGTCATAATTTCTTCAAGTTAAACTAAACTTTTTGCCTGTTTGTTGTGAGTGTCAGTGTGTGTATTTATATATTTTTGTTGTTTTTTTCAAATGAAACAGTAATATGCTCGTGAGGTGAACTCTCAGAACAGCTCTGGAGAGGAAGTTTATGTCCTCGTACATTGAGACAGCAGACTCTGGACCCACTGTGATCATCACACATGTTAAAGTTGTGTAAGGCTATCTGATTAATCTATATTGAGCCCAGTCCTAAAAGTCCTATAGTCAAGCATAAAAAAATTATAATAAATATATTCAACATTTACACATTTTTTGGATATGGTTCAAATCAATTGTTGATCCAGATTACTATGCAAAATGCAAAAAAGTCATAATATGGACGTATAGGTTCATCTCTCTGCATCACGGCTTACATTGTTCTTGATTAAAAGATTATATATTAAAACTGTTGGACTGCGCACATAATTCTTTTGATATTAACTTTGACACATGGAGGACACGTGAAGGATTACATCAATTTAAGCAATTACTGTTTGGCTTATAGTTGACTACACACAGTGCCTCTGAGTTTACTTGCTATATTGATTTCAAAGCCAATGTTCACTGGAGGGAAATCCCAGGATGTCTCCATAATCTGCAGCCAAAATTCGTTTTGATTGAGCTTACAGCTCTGCCAGAACTGTCTGAAACATTTTGGCCGCAGTTTTGCAGATATAACGGTTATTTAGAGTGTACAAAAGAGCCAATGCAATTAACGGCTGCAATTTCATGCATAAGCTGCAAATGGTAGCCTGAGGAATCATTAGCCAAAATTGTTTTAATTGGTATTAGAGTGGCATTCTGAGGTGAAATATCAGGCATCTTTTCAGTCCAAATTTGGGAAATGACTGCGATGAATTTGACACTGTCATTTCAATTAAAAATGTATTTGTATTACTTGCGTTTTAACTCGGTCCCCTCTGCTCTTCCAGAGGATTCCACTGCTTGTGTGAAGTGAGATTTTCTAATAGTTGTCTCACATAATAGTCTCGCACACACAGACATGCTCACACATACTCGCTTTCATTGGTATGCTGGATGCAATCTCACCAGCATCCTTTTGAGAAAACCTCCCACCTGCTTAAGGAGAATGATGAGACATTAGGAGACGTGTTCTGTTCAATAATTCGTGTTATTAATAATGAAAGCTACAGACATATCGGTGGATGAGAAATATCGTTTCTGCTCAGTAATTTTATGAGGCTGTAACATATTGCCAACTCTGCCATATCACTGCCTTGACACATTTTCAAGCTTTTGACTTGAAATTAGCTGGGCATGATGCATTGATAATATAAACCCTGTCCAACCAAACTAGATTAATTTATACAACAGTTGCAGTATTCAAGGGCCAAACAGCATTTCAAGACTGCTGATATTTAGCGTAAAAGCACTCTGCATCCCTCTGCTTGTCTGTATTCACAGCATCTAAACCAAGAATATGTGAACGGAATACAAACTAGTTGCACGATATACCAGTACTAAAAAAGTATCGCGGTACCCTGCTTTTAAAAATGGTGTCATTCCTCATTTTACTAGTAAAATGCCTTTAAGAAGGCATTTTAATAAGAGTCATATTTCCTGAGTAAAACACTGTTTATTTGGGTGCTATGATTTCCAAGATGTGGAAAATGTGGATGGAATCGTGAAATCCATTCATAAAAAGAGTGGTTTCATTTACTGCACACATAGTGAAGCACACGTGATGCTGCCTCTGCCGCCCAGGTATCATATCGAAGTCAAAGTTTTGGTATCGTGACTACACCACCAACAAGAGTTCAGAATTTAAGAACCGACTTGATTTTAAATCATGTATTGGAATTTGAATTGGCCAAACCCCACAGGAACCAGAATAAGTTGATGACAGAATTGGAGTGACAGGATCGTGGTCCATCAGTTCAATCTATCTAGGAGTTATTCACTGACAAAACATCAAAGTCCTCCATTGTCCCTGCCAATCAAATGCATAAAGGCTTTTGCTCTGGTATTTTGAGTGCAGTGTTAAGCCAATGACGAACACGCATTTCACAGCATGCCTCTGGGCAAATGGCCCGATAGATCCCTTTTCAGCTGCAAATATAGATCCTTGTGCCCCCATTCCATGTCCTTCCTTCACGCCTGCTGAGTGAAAACTCATATGGGATTCTGTAACAACAAAAACCTGCACAGAATGTCTCACAGTGCACACAAGCTGACTAAGATTCAGCACTGAAGGCCAACTTACAGTTGGGTAAGAACCCCACCGCAGTCATGTCGGTCCTGTTTGGCATTCAGCGAAGGAGGGGAGATGTATTAGTCACAAAAGTGTCTCAGAGGGAGCCGTTCTTACACATTCCGATCACTGTCCACCCCAATGGCCCTGAAAAAGCCAAACCCAGGATTTATACATTTTTTTAGATCGCCATAAATTCTTTACACCAACACAAAGACGTCCGACGGGAATAAGCAAGGTTACTGCAGATGAAATAAGTCGAAGATTCAACTGGGCTTTCAGACAGCACAAAAAAACTAATGAGATGAAGATCAGCTCTGGCCTTCATTTTGTCAGCGCTAAGTTAACCTGAGCTCCACTTTAAGATGTGATGCCCGGAGGAGACATTCAGAACACACTTCACATACAGTACACAAGGTTATTTATTTATAACCATTTACTTGATATACTGCCATTTTAGTGTATTTTGTATGTCCACATCCAAAGAAAAACCTTAGAAAATTGGAACTTCCAGGGGAACCCAGTTGTAAAAAAAAATTTAATAAGTATACTTCCTACTGTAGATAGAAGTGTCTTGGACATAATAGGGCCTTTGAGTTAAAGAAAAAACATTCTGTGTATTCAATACTCGCATAGTATGAAGAACTCAAATGGTACGAAATTAGTAATGCTAAACACCTCAACATAATTTACGGTCATACAAGGCTTTCTGGCTTGGCAAACGAAGATGCCCATTCGTAGTGCTGTTCATACAGAACATAGTCACAGTATTTTTCTAATATAAGCATTTTCTAACAGGGACAAGAGCTCATATGTCTCTCAGGTTATATTGAAATGGTGACCTTTCTGACGTCTCTTATCAAAGGCATTAAACATCAATTATTCAAAAGAATTACTTCACTTCTTCTCCAAATCTTACTCATTCGGACAACGTCATGAAACTTTTAGGAGTTGCATGCATTAAATATTTACAGCCAAGCCATCACTTATCTCATAATGAATAAGCACACCTTGGCATTGACACATTTACTTTGGAAACACAAAGAGAGAAAGCAAGTACGTTTTGTCCTTCATGGGGCATCTTAACACTCATCTTCTATTTCTGTTCACTACAGTAAGCAAAATGTTGTTGGGACACACATCAAAACTTAAACAATATACATGTATAAATTAGAATGATACAATAGAACAATATACAGAACGATAGATAGATAGATGGATGTAGGTTCAAGCCAGACTTTTTGTATATTGTTAGCTCCACAGCTGACACATTTTACCCTGCTGACTCTCTAGTGTTTTACGTCACTGCAATCCACCTTTCCTTTCACAACATACCGGTCCCAGCAGAAGCTTGACGTGACCCTTTCCGTAGGGATGGGCCCCAGTCATTTTGTACATTTTGAAGACCACGAGAGCAGACAAGAGTCATCATTCATGATGTTTGTTTGGCTCCTGCTGAAACAGTCAGTGTGCTTTAGTCTCAGGCAGGACAGCTCCTACCTAGGCTCCTAGACTGGGTGGACGAATGCCCCGACTGCCCCATGACCTCTTGGGTTGTCATGGTTATTCACAAACACCAGGGCTGTGTCACAAGGCATCAGTCTCCAGCTCTCACCCCTGATTCTAAGAACAAACAGAGGAAAACTCACAAAAAGCCATGTGAGGGGTAAAACTAAAAGTTATGCTGATGTAAAGTGGGTCAATATTTATTATATGGACATGACAGCTAGTATCCAGCTGGTCCAGACAGTTCACCGGAAGGTCAAGAGGGTTTTTAGATTCTTGTTGATCATTCAGATTTTTGGGTGAGAGACTTGAGCATTTTATAATATAATATGTGACCTTGGACCACAAAACAAGTCTTAAGTAGCACGGGTATAACTGTAGCAATAGCCAAAAATACATTGTATGGGTCAAAATTTGAAATTTTTCTTATATACCAAAAATCATTAGGATATTAAATAAAGATCGTGATCCATGGAGATATTTTGTAAATTTCCTACCGTATATACATTTTTGATTAGTAATATGTTTTGCTAAGAACATCATTGGGAAAGCTTTAAAGGCGATTTTCTCAGTATTTAGATTTTTTTTTGCACCCTCAGATTTCAGATTTTTAAATAGTTTCAAATATAGTATCGGCCAAATATTGTCCTATTCTAACAAACCATACATCAATGGAAAGCTTAGCTTTCATTTGATGTAGAATTCCGCGGGCGGGTATTTTTGCATTTACACTCTAATTACCCAATCAGAGTGAAGAAGGGAACCTAATAGGCTGGGAATATCATATTGACAGGGTAATCAGCCAATCAATGTGATGATATTATGATATTAACATGAGAGGCGGGCATTATCACAGTGACAGGTTATTATGAACGCTCGGTTTGACCATGTAATACCTGCTTCTGGATTCTATAAAAGTATATGTGACTTCTATTTTTATTAGATTGATAAAGTATACTGTATCTGCGAGCGCCAATTCTGTTCAATAATATATTGGCCAGCCTATATATAGCCCTGGACTAAACCCTGCCTTTGGGCAGCCCTGTAGCAAAAATTGACCACCTAAACCCCCTTATAATAAAGATATCAGGGCTCTGAATACATTTTTTGTTGGTGGACTCTCCCTTTGGGCATAGGATAATGTCCCCAGTTGTCCTGCCATCCCTGACTGAATTATATATATCTAAATGCAGATCTCATTAAAAATGTTCTCCTTGTATTAGAGCTCCAAAGCCCTTTGATAGCCTCATCGCGTTCCTGCTGAAGATAGGAAAGCACAGCAATGTCCTTTGATGTGTCCTGGTAGGTAGTGTTGTGCTGTGGGCTCATGGTAATGAACCAATGCGGCTCCTGCAGGTGAAGATCTGCACAGACGTTGTCATCAATCACACATGTGTGTGTTGGGCGGAGGGGAGAGGAGGCACTCGACCTGCGGCTCGTACTCCCACCCGTGAGGAGTTCCCATCTGTGATATACTCTGCCACTGACTTCAATGATGACAAATGCTCCAGCCGCCGTGGAAATATTGAGAATTGCCAAGACATTTATCAGGTATAATTTCAAAAGTGATAAAAGGGGCCTAGTTGGGAATGCCATTGGACACAGATGGAAACTGGAATATTTTTATCTTCTAGGCAAAGCAATCAAGAGTATTTGAATATCAGATGGGCTTCGTGTGACCCACCACGATATTCTACACACAACCGGTCAAAAGATTTCTTCATGTTATTGAAAAACACTGTGCTTACCAAGGCTGCATTTAATAATCAAAAATACTGTGAAAATAATACAATTGTGGAAAATTAGTCTATTAGTTTTCTATTTGAATTTATTTTAAAATATAATTTATTCCTGTAATGGCAAAGCTGAATATCATCATTCATTACTCCAGTTTAAAGTGTCACATGATACTTCAGAAATTATTCTGATATGTTGATTTGCTGCACAAATTATCATCTGTTTTGAAAACGTTTTTTTTTTTTTAAGTTTGGGGTTAGCAAGGTTTAAAAAAAAAGTAATAATAATACAGAAAGAAATGTAAAAAAATTATCAATGCTTTTATTCAACACGGACGCAATAAATTGATGTGAAGACATATATAATGTCACAGAAGATTTATATTTCAAATAAATGTTATAGATTCTTTTGAACTATCGATTCATCAATAAATCAAATTATAAATTATATTTTAAATTAAAATATATTCTAAATTGTAATATTTCACAATATTACTGTTTAATGTATATTTTGACATGTGTGGTTTATATTGAACCCTTAATCAGTGTATCTCACATTTACAACAAAAAAAAACATGGGACAGTAATGGTTTCTTAGTGTGACAAATGTTGCAAAGCATCGTAAAATCTCAAATCTCATTCATGCTGAATATATAATGTCAAGACCGATCATGATTGAGCTTCATGACTGATCATGAAAAGCAAAAGCATTTGGCGTCCCTGAAATCAAACCTGGCACAATGCGTCTTGAGAGTCTTAGATCTCAGACTAAAGTACAGTCAACAAATAACAGCTAATCTCCGAGCCGGGCCAGCCCTGGTCACAGTCTTTCTTGTGTATTGTTTGTGTTTGTCTGAGCTCTGCTGTATTGACAGCACCATCTGTTGCTGTGCTGCTGGAAGATGAGCCGGCTGACTGATAGCGACTTCTAAATTTATTCTCCTTCACATCAAAGGCACATGTTGTGCGTACAGAACAATACTGGTACCATTAAACATCAGGATCCAACCTTTGGCAACCTTGAGCGCACAAACAACCCAGATTAATAACAATATTGCAAAGAAAAGTATCTATAAACAATATTGGTATGAGAGGGTCTTGAAATTGGCCAGCAGTTTCAATGAAGATCCAGATGAAAAGTATTATTTCCTTTTATTTTTTTGTATTGTAAGACATAAACAAAATCAAATATAATAATAAAAAAAATATTACATCAATCGATGAACTTCAGTCCAACAGAACTTAACAGCAGTATTCTGCAATAAAATTGGAGGGAAAAAATATTAATAACAAGCTTTATGTGTAATGTAATATCTATAATTTATGTTAATAAACATACAAATATTGCTTGACATTTGGAAGAATTCAGTTAATGCCTATATTTTTTTGTATAAAAGCAAACAATTCAAAAGACTCTTTTAAAGGATATTTTAAAGGATATGAAGTAAAGATGGAGCTCATGTAGGCTCATGATTGTACATCAACATCATCTTAAACAAATAGAAATGTTGGGTTAAAATGTATCTGGACACAAATTTTTTTTTAGAACTAAACAAAACTAAAAAATCCAGCGGCTATCCAATAAAAAATAATCAGCACATTAGTCACTCACCCAATTCAACAGACATAGCTATAAAAATATATACATAAATACCACAATTGTTGTTCTTTTAACCCACCGGTTCAGTGTCTTTTCCCTCCTTTCTTTGGGTCCGCAGATTCCGGTTTAGGTTTTGCAGATCGGGCGAATTGCTGGAGTTTAAGTTAAGGAGTGATTATGTTTGACAGTAAAGCATTTGTAATAATAAATTCTAGGTCTACACTGTTTTTGTTGGAGAAAGAAAGACAAAACATTCTGTCAGAAAGTTAATGCCAAAATGACTGAAGAACAAAGGATACCACCACAAGAGGTTTATCGTTGAGAACATATCCATTGGTTTCCTTTAAGGCCTTCTCTGCGCTTCTCTCGCTGGGGAGCCCGATGAAGGCCTGACCTTTCATCCTCCCCTCTTTCATCAAAACAATATCAAACCTGACGGGAACAAACACACTTTATACATCAGCACACGTTCATGAAGAACTCCCCTTTATTCACCACTCCTGTGTTTTCTTTTCATTGGCTTTGATTGTGAGGGCCCCAGACAAGGGCCCGAGGCATGAGACAGTGGTGCTTACATGTTTCTCTCCTCCTCTGAGGAGATGTCGATATAGCGGCCGTAGATGAACTTCAGATCCTGTGGAAAAGATTGAGCGGGGTTATGTAGCTGATAATCAAGTGAGAATCGAGAGCTCTCCGGCTCTTCTAGACCACACTCCGAAGCAAAGGCTATGAAATCTCAAGAATTTGCTAAATGTAGAATACAAATTATATACTGTAAAAACTAGTAATAAATGGTAATATAAAAATGTATAAAGCATGTGTAAAAATAATAATTAATAATTAATTTATTATAATATAATCTATCCAGTTATAAATTATTATAAAATATATTACAAATTGTCCAGTCCAAGAAAATAAATGTATAAAACGTAGTAATACCAATAATAATAAACTATTAATTAATAAGACATTTAACAATAATTAATAAGCAATTCAATTATTTTTAAAAATAACAATATTTAACTATAATATATACTTGAATATTTATACATAAATGAATAAATCAACTCATCCACTAATATTAAAATATTACATTATTAAAATAAATAAATACAATTTATTTCCAAAACAAGTAATTTCATCCCAAAAATGATCCAGTTATTCAAAAATCATAAATAAAATATATAATGCTTTAAAAATAAATATTGATCCATACATAATTTTTTTATCCAATAATTGTTCAGTCCAACTCATTCACTGATATTAAAATATTATATTACAATAAATAAATGAAATGTAAATGCAAAACAAATAATTTTATCCATAAGGTAATTATCCAGTTATACTGTCAAGTCTAATTCATCCATTGAATGAATTAATAAATTAATGATAATTGAGCATTTAGATTTAATATTTAACTATTTATTTGTTGTGTGTCGGTAGAGCAACTAGTTATACTAGTCCTAGTTATACAATAATTGTCGAGTCCAATGTATCCATTGAATAAATAAATAATACAGAGAATTTTGTTTTAATATTCAACTATTTAGTTTGTTTGTTTTTGTGGGTAGAGCAGACACTTACTTTTTCTTCAACTTGCTTTGCAACATTCTTAACATAAAGTCTGCATGTTGGCTCTCCAGGTTCGTAATTCTTAAACACAGACATTTTCTTAATCTCTATAAATGTAAAAATAAAAATCAATACAATAAATGCACACAATCATTTGAATAGTAAATCTGAGAGATAAAGCTGTGAAACATACGTTTAAGAATTACTGACTGACATAAAATAAATACATTAAGCAATCACTCGCAAACATCTGACACATGCAAACAGTCATATGACGAGAGCCTGGTGTGCTTCATATCAAATATTAATTTCCTCTTTAAAGATCGGCTTTTTCTCTTGCAAACACTCCAAGGCAAATTCTTTACTAGAGCTTCTCAATTCTATTTGATGTTCAGTGTACTACAAAGAACGAGTGTATGCGTGCACAATTTGAGTGAGTGTTTCACCGGCTCTGGAGAGTCTCCCTCTCTCTAGCTCTCTCCTAGAGATGAACTCTGAGGGGATGTCCTCAACTTCCTCCCTCTCTTCCTCGTGTCTGGGGACCGGAGCGCTTGGGTAGATTTTCCCAAACCCTTCTGCAGCATCCTGAACGGAAACCTCCATCTCTGCCGTGTCTAGGAATAAGTTGCATAAACATAATTAGAGCGTGTTTTGAACGGTCACGGTGCTCGATTTCAATCTGTCTGAGACAGGCTGCCTGTTGCAAATTTCAACGATGACACCGAACTCTTGTGTGAACACGAATCGAAATGACAAGCCTTGACTTTTCAAAACAAACTCAAAAACAAAAATG
This sequence comes from Oxygymnocypris stewartii, assembly GCA_003573665.1. Taxonomy (NCBI): domain Eukaryota; kingdom Metazoa; phylum Chordata; class Actinopteri; order Cypriniformes; family Cyprinidae; genus Oxygymnocypris; species Oxygymnocypris stewartii. The sequence goes on from QVTF01025613.1 coordinate 346,218, forward strand.
CAGGATTTTTGTCTTGCCACGCACGAAAGCAAAAACGATTCCTGTGATCAGTAACAAAAGGCACGTAAAAACAGATTAAATGGAAAATCCATGCCAGAGGGAAAAAGAAACAGGAGAGTGTATTAATCTCTGAGGGTGACACTGGTGTGCTTGCGTGGAGTCACGCTCTGTGGGGTTTTCTTTCAGGTTCTTTCATAGCACAGTTGGAGATGTCACCTGGCAGTTGGCAGCAAGCCGTAAGCAAACGCGTATGATTATGGGAAGCAGCGAGGCTACACAAATCCTCTGGAAACTTGTCTGACAGATCTAGTGCCTAATGTGTACTAGAGCAAGAAGTGCTGATAAGTTTCCCTCAGAGAGGTGGATTCCTTTGACGTTTCTCGTCATTTAAACATTGTTTATCATCAGCTATACGCGAGCATAGTGGAAATAACTACCGTCCCTGTGCTCTTTTCTTTTTTAAACAGGTTAGGAAAGCTGTTTGACTTTGAAAGGTTTTCCGTCTCAGTTTTAGGTCATAGATATTAATGGAAAACAAACAGGAAGATAAGGTAAACAAAAGACTGTGGATCTAAATTTAACCGCAGAGGATGACTTTTGCAGCGTCTGCGTAGATTGCCAGCATTAAATAATTGCTTTGACATACCTGCACACAGTAAAGAATTATTGTAATTTTAATAGTAAAAGACGGTAAAATGTTACAGTAAAAACCTGTTAATTTGCTAACAGCAAGGTCCCTTACTATAAACAGTAGGGCTATCAAATTGATTAATCGCATCCAAAATAAAAGTGTGTACTGTGCATATTTATAGGTATATATAAATATACACACAAACATATTATGTAAACACAAACTTTTATTTAGGCTGCGATTAATCATTCAAAACTGTAAAATACTGTTAAATTTAGTAATCAATTTCTCAGCCCTAATATACAGTGAAAACTGTATAAAAGCGTAATTACATTTATTTGTAAAGTAAAATACTGTTAAATTAACAGATTTTGGAAGTGAAAAAGAACAAGTTCCCAGAATTCTGTGTAAAACTATACATTTATTTGACACTTTTTCATTGAAATTCCTGTTTCTTTTTAGTTTTTTAGGCAAAATCTTATTAACATAATTATTATGTGATGATAATGAATGATGATTATGTATTGACCTTAGCTTGTGTAAAAGCTACTTTTGATGATTTATGATTCTACGTGTGGCTTTATTCACTACCTGGGTTTTTGTTGGTCGTTTGGTATACTATAAAAGATTTAGGATTTTAGTAGATTGGTATATTAACATTATATCAATTTATACAGGTTTTCACAATGCATTGAATTTAAATCCGTAAAACCCGAAATGTTGCTACGGTATTTTTTATGGTAAATATCTGGCAACCACACCTGCCGTATTTATTATTTTACAGTGCTCTGAAAAGTTGTGTGTGTGTTTGTTTTAGTTTGATCGTTTCATCATTCCTGATTCCCAAATAAAGTTTCAGGGTTATCCTGACGCAGGGGAGGGTCTCAACACCTCATGGCGAGAGCAGCTCGGCCTGCTGACAGCCCGATACATTAAATCTTCTCTCCAGCTGAGTCACTATTCTCAGGGCTAATTGCTGTGTTAATTGAGCAGGTCCGCTCAGGATGGATGGCTGAACCTGGGGCGCATTCGGTGATGTAGGCGGATAGATAGATAAATGGATGATGTGGAAGGAGTGGCGGGGGATGTGAAGCCTTACCTTCAGTCGCATCAGTGAATTGCTGTGGTTCCTGATTCTGTCTGGGACCCTCGAGGATGGTGGACACCTCAGCCGATATGTGGAACTCAATCTTTTTCTGTCCAAGCGTCTGAGGTTGCTCGAACACGTCTGATGGCTGCAGGACTGGGCCTGAGGGGCTGTGAGATACAACACTGAGCTATCTTTCTGTATTGCTGAAGGTGTCTTTTGAAACTAAAAGGTGCAGTTTTGTTTTAATTAATGATAAAGAAGCTTCTGGTTGAGTGAAAAGCAGCTGAGAGTTTACCCTTGGGAATCTGGTTTGGGAATAAACAGGAGGTCTTTTAGTTTGGGTTTCTTTCTCTTGGAAGAAGTCTTTGTTCTCAACGGTCTTTTGCATGGCTGGTTAACAAGGCCCATCAGTCTGATCATCCTTTATGGAAAGCAGAGAGAAGAGAGAAGCTATTAAACATGCATAGCTTTTGAACGCAAGGCAAAACACGGCAACAAAACAAACAAACCAAGCATTTTGAAGCTTTCAGCTGCTGCCATTCTGGAGGCCGACAATCTGTCAATGAGAAAACGTGCCAATGCTGGTGATGCATGGTCAGAAACACTACCAGTTATTTTTAGATATTGGAAAAGAGATTTCCAATATCTAATACGTTAGATATTGTACGTTTTAAGCAAGTGGAAGACACAAAAATGGTTAATAATAATCTGTCTGTAGGAGAAAAATCCCTGTAAAATGTTGTAAGGCCAGAAAATTGATTATTCATCAGTATTGGCCGATATTAGAGAAACTAGAATTGTCTATGCTCATTTCTCTTTTTTATTACATACAGATTAGATCATTGTTTAACACCCACTTAAAAATATATTAAAAAACACTCATAATTTAATAACACTGTTAAATATAATCTTTAGCAATATTTTATAATGATGTGATGTTGTAAATGCTATTTAAATGATAGCATTTAAAGCTAATTTAAAACAACTTTTTTATTTTTAGTGTCTTATTTTGAATTTATACAAATTTTAAATATCGTTATTGATTATTTAATGGTTATTGGTGATAATATGAAAAACGATTGTCTTAATATCTGCTGTACTGTACATTCATTCAAAAATCATCACCGTTTTGTGTTATATAAAAATAAGTCAATGCATGGTTAAATTATAATTTTTTTAATGGGATAATTATAGTTAAACTACCCCCCCCCCCCAAAAAAAAAAAAAAAAACTAGAATTACTATGCCCACCGAGGCTGCATTTATTTGATAAAAATAGAATAAAACCAATGATAGTGTGAAATAGTATTGCAAATATAAATACCTGATTTATTTTTAAATATATTTTAAAATGTAACATATTCCTGTGATGTAAAGTGTTCAACGTCACATGATCCTTCAGAAATCATTCTAATTTGCTGATTTAATGCTCAAGAAAATGTTTTAATTATACATTTTTTAAACAATTGTGACCACAAATACAAACACTACCTAATAATAGTTACCTAGTAAAGTCAAACTTTTGCTTGTGGACAAAATATAAAGGTGGAAAACCAGCTACCTCTCCTTGTCCTCCTCATCTCCACTTTCGTACTCCGATTCTTCACTGCCCGACGCCCCCTCCTCGTGATCCGGGAGAGGAGGGTTCTCTGGGGGGAATGGTGGGGGCATGGGCGGCAATGGGCCTGGAGGCATCTCAAACTGAAACGGTGCAGATGAGTGGGTTACCGAGCTCATCAGTATTAGCTGAGCACTTATATTGATGGGATTCAGTAAAAAGAATAGCATTGGGGACGAGGCTGAGTTATAATTCAGGCGATGCGCTAAGATGTGATTCATATTATACATTCGTCACCATGCTGCCCTGATTGTTTGAGTTAAGATAAACATTGCATAACCGCATAACTAACTCACCATTGGCGGAGGAGCCGTCACTGGTCCAAACGGGCAGGGAAGGTTCATCTTATTCATCAAGTGAAGAACCTGTGGAAGAACATATTCACCCGATGAAGAAAAGAGTGTGTGTATGTGTGTGTGTTGTTTCCACACACCTGGTACTGAGTATTTCTTGGACGCAAACATTAATTGTGACCCTGGCTCCATATGTAACCCAGATTGCTGTGTGGGAATATATTTAGGCTCTGAGAGGAAGCTCTGAGCAACAGATTTAATGTGTTTAATGTGCCAGCCTGTTTCTCAGAAATCTAGCGCCACCAAAAGGCAGCCTGGGAAATTATAAGGTCTCCATGGTGTTTTACAAAACGGTGAGGTGTAGCTTAAGGGAAAATGTTATCCCTCCCACATGAACACGATATTAATACCATCAGAATAATTACATGCAAATATTGTGGTTTGATGTTTTAGAGACTGGACTTGATTCAGAAAAAATCACATTAGTGCCAGTCTCAGAAAGAACGTTTTTCTGTTTTGTTTTGTTTTTTATACCTGATATGAACTAAAAACCTGAAAATAGGAGACAGATACTGATACACAAGAGGTAAGCCTACGGATGAGCGTGTTTACACATTCCCAACATCAGATGGATAAATAAAATAACAAAAAAAGATACAGAAAAATCTGTGTAGCCTCTACTCACTTGAACGTAGAACTTGGGCACGCTCAGAAGAGTGTGTACAATGTTTGTCAAAATTCCACTTGAAGGAGGAGGGTATAAATATTTCAGCGTTGGATTTGTTTGAAATTTCAACCTGCGGGAGGAAAGAAAAATGAAAAATTGCCAGTCGTTAGTCTCGGAGAGGAGACAGGGAAACATTTCCAGAAATGCTACCTGTGACGAAATGCATGCATATAATGGTGAAGCATAAATATAAGAGCGAGGTACAAACATTTGGCTGTGTTTCACAAATGCCCACGCCTGTAAAACACACCTGCGTTTGGGGACAGGAGAGCAGCTACTCTTCAGTAGTTAACTCTACACCACAAAAAGTAGCTAACACTTTATATTTTATTATTTTTGATTATAATAAAGCAGTATATAACTTGCACAAAACTTCAACACACAACAATCTAACTCAGTTATGAATGGCAATTTTTAAATATGAATTTCTCTGCAAAAAGAATATGAAATTTCCAATACAGGGAAAACTACTAAGCGATATCAATTATATCATTCTACAATTGTAGCTGTTCAACTAACGGTTCAAAACTATCGGTTAGTACCATTGCCACTCATTATTAACTCCTCACCACTGAATATCACTTTATTAATTCATTCAGGGCAAGTAACATTTAAAATATTCACAATGATGTTGCTGGTAATATAAAACTACGCAACAATGTGCTTTTAATATTTCATAAAGTTTCATAAAGACATCAATAGACTAGTTTAGTGATGCTGTGCTATTACGACACAGTAAAACCGATATTTTAGGAAAATTGTAATAATATTTTTTTTAATCTAATAACATTTAATAATAATAATAACAATGAGAGTTTAAGTGTCTCTCATTAGTTATAAAAGTACATGAATTTATCTAAAATATAATGTATCTGTTTTTAAATATAGATGTATGTATATAAACTAGCTTGAAAAATGGTGTGTGTGTGTGTGTCCACACACATATATATATATATATATATATATATATATATATATATATAGCCATATATATATATGACTATATAAAAGATAGGTGTTACCCACAACTCCGAGATCCAGCTCATGCATTTTATGCTCCTTATGCTGCATGGACTACTCTTGCAAACCAAAAGCTTTGAATGCCAAGAGACTCTTTCATGTTGACTTTGATTGCGTATTCTATCATCGAAATGGTCTGCACTTCATTCGGAGCATCACACCACTGAAAAACATGCTTATCAGGCGACACCGCTCTGTGCATGAGCAGCTCTGGCAGAATTAAATAAATAAAAATCTGTCACGGCTACGCACTCGTTAAGTGAAGGTGAGGTGCGGGCTCCTCGTGCAAAATTATATCTTAGACCACGGTCTCTTTATCAAAGGCCACCTGGTGCCACCACATGGCAAGAGCAGACGGGCTGTCACCGCAGAACAGACACTCTGAGACATGGGCCTGTAATTGGACATGAGACGGATGGTGACAGCCACTCTCCAACTTCCTCCCTCCATCTTTCTCTGTTCGCTGTGGGCACTTCCTACTGGGTTACCAGGACCTGAACTACTGACACCATGAGCGTGATGTTAGCCTGTCTCAAATCTCCAGTGACATCATAAAACACAGCGGCACGGTGAGAAGGCTCATGCAGAGGAAGTCAATGAACACAGATGCATGTGCACACCTACCCCAGACTGGGAGCAATGCTGTTATCCACCAGAGGAACGTTTTTTTGTTGTTTTTCTTTCTTCCCCTTCTCAGACTGGGCACCAGCACCACTGAAACATAAGAAAAATACATGAGTATTTATGAGTAAAGAAATATAAGGGTGTTTCTTCAATTATTGGCATCTTTGGCCCAGTAAATTCTTAAAAACACATTTTCTACTAACAATATAAAAACAGCATGTACTTGCGTCATATGAGAATCATGCCATTCTTCGTAAAAATGTACACCGTATCTCAAATTAAGTACTGTGTTTAATATGATTCTGTGCTGGAAACTACATTTTGGTATAAAATTGCTACTTTGTCTTGTTAAGGCTAATTTCATAGCTAGTATTTAATTTATCCCACTATATTTTCACACTATTTTGCATAATCGGACAAATGAAAGCTTGATTAAACTGTAAAAATGATTCTTCAAAGTTGTAAATAAAACCAAGATTACTGGAGTACTTATTTTAAGAAAATAAAAATGCATGTTTAATTCAATGGGTTTCTCACTGTTTGTATAATTGTCACATTTACTAGCAATCCTGAGTGAAAATTGACTCTGCATCAGTTTCTTTTAGAGTAGAAATGATGCCCAGCATAAATATATTCCTGTTTTTCGTCTCATATTTTTATTTCAAAACTGACAAATTTGTCACCATAGTAAGTAAACTAACTTTTAATAAAACTTTATTAGAGGCAAATTGACTTTCTTAGGAAGGAAATTATGTGTATTTATTTATATAATTTTAATTTTTTTTAAATTAACATTAGCTTTGTCTGGGACAAGAAAAATATATATATCGAATTAAACAAATTAAGAAGGCAAGGTAAAAAATAAAAAAGGGTAAAAAGTAAATAAGTAAGTAAATGAATAAAATCCAAGACAGTTTAATGTGAACTTCACGTAACAAAATGTTATATATTAAATCAATCCCTGCAACATAAAAATGCCCATATGTGAAGAAATATCCATAAACCGTTTTAATCAAATATAAAAAAGACAGTTAGCCAATCAGAGACACATCTAGACAGCTTATATTTGAGCGGAAGGAACAGAAATAGCTGAAAGTCTATTATTATTGATTTTGTCATTTACCTCTTAGACAGTGGTGGGTCTTTCAAAACAGTGACATGGTCTTGATCTTTCGCAAACTCAACCACTAGTGTGTGACCAAGGATTCTCAGCTGATGAAGTCTGTTCAGTGCCTGTGGGTGGAAAGAAACAATCCGGTTTACTAGCATATGTCCAAACCAGCTCTTAAACCACAAGAGGAGCATGTGTATTTTAGTTTTACCTTAGAGGCTGAGGTCTCACTCCTGAACGTTGCAAATGCCATATGTTTCTGAAGATGACAACACAATTAAGTCAGCTGTATTTATTCACTCCATCATTTACACACAGCAATTTGCAGCTTTCATACTTGTAAATCTTGCAACTTACTAGGGGTCCCTTCTCTGGCAGCACTTTGACAGACGAAGCACCAAAATATTCCAGGAGATCCTCCTTTTCATCTCTGTTGAGTTCTCTGGGCAGATGCCGTACGATGAGGGTTCTGCTTTTCTTTGTTTGAACGTCGGCCTCGTCTGCCTCTGCCATGATTCTAAAAAAGACAAACAATTACTTTGATCAGGACCCTCATCTATTCATAATTCAAATAACATGTGGAGCCTTACGATGAGCAGAGGGTTAAAAAAAGCATGGTTTTATTCTAATTTAGTGAGAAGAATTGCTGGATTATTAATTACAATTTACAAGGTAAACTTTCATTCTGATTTATTATCCACAGCTTTCCTTTATATTGTACACCAAAGTAATGTTTTAAATGTTTCATAATTTAACCAATATTTCCCAATATCAAAATAACGTCTTTGAAAATAAACTAAAACAAAGACAAGCACTTTGACATATATTAGCAAATGTCACTAATTACTGCAACACATTTGACCAAAAAATTTGTATTAATTAAAAATCTCATTATTTATGGTGTTTATATGTTTCCATACACATTTCCCTACCAAATCTCCATTACGGCAATGCATCAATAAATATTGAATTCCTGCCCAGACAAATAAAAAACACAGCTAAATTGAACAATAGCTTACCATTACAATGTAAAATAATACGTAAAATATGTAAAGTTAATGACGTGTTTCAGCATTAATGAGAACTTGTCAGGGAAATGTGCATAATTGTCAATAACATAACGGACTTCAAAAGTTTCATAACATTTCCCAATGCAGTTATTACTCCTATTATTAAATATTCATAATTTTTCGCCTAAAAAAATAACAAAAATAAAACATGGCTTAATGTATTCTAGTTATTTTCAGTACTATAATAGAGTATTTATTTATAATAGAGTATTATTTAAACTGCAGCGCATCTGTCCGGAACTGAATTTAACGTTAGTGTTGCTCAGGGGGAATGAATTCTGGAAACACAGGATCTGTTCGGTTCGGTTCAGACTAAAGACGACTAACGCAGCAACTTATCTGGTCCTCATCTATCACATAAGAACACTTTCGATGTGCATTTAAGGAGTAACTTAAGACTGTGTGAGTAAGTAAACAGGTTCAAAATGAGCAAATGCACATGCAAGTCTAACGTTACAGGTTTTGTTCTGAAGCGAGCCTCACAAATCGTTAGCTTCAACAGCTCACAACAAAACTAGGGAACAAAGAAGCTTAAAGATAAAATAAAACATTGTGTCACTAAAGAAATATACACTAGTATAAAGATAATAACTGAGACATGTGAATGTTTATGAGAGATGTGAGACAAACGTACCCGGTTCAAATTCACGCTCTTCCGCACAAAGTTTGTGGGCGTGTCTAATGAGGTCAGGGAAATCTGATACCTGATTGGTTGAATGTTGGTCATTCACATCACCGATTGGTTCGCAATTCACATCAATCACAAATGGTCCAAATTCAGAACATATATTTTCTTTGGCCAGAAGATGCCACTGTTGTTTACAAAATCAATCCGTATCAACACGTTTAGCCAGTAAAGAGGCTTTTGACTTTAAGCAAGTGTTCATTGACCTCAGGTTTTATGAGCTGTTTTATTTATATTTTATAATTTTCAAAGAAATTTATTAATAAAAAAATACTATTTAAAAATAGTAGTAGTTGTAAATAATAATTACAGCTGTAATTATTAATAATATAAGTATAAATATAAAAAGTTGCCATGTGTTATTTATTTATTCCTATTTTATTTCTTACAGTAATGTAGTTAACCAGGCTAAATAGTTAAGGTTAATGAAAGTGTATTTGTGTCAGTGTGCCAAACACAAACTGAACTTTAGAATTGTTAAAGGCTTTACTCTATTGTTTTTTCTATGTAACATTCGCAGTATGTGGAGATCAGACAAATGTGTGTATGGCTGGCATTTGACCAAGCCAAATTATGGCCTCCCTTCCTCCTTCCCAGTTATACCATACTGCCCCTCTGTGTCCCGAGTCCCACTTATTCAGGGTTTTTCTCCGTGATACCCCTGTTTCACTTTCTTTTTTTTTAAATGCATATCCAATAAGCTTGAAAGTTGGCAACAGCTAATGTTTGCTTAGAGTGGACTAGCGGTTGAAGATCTGGATTAGTTGTCCCCATTGTGCCTTACAAATACAAATGCTGAATTTCAATCCGTGGCATATTGGCTATTAGCTTTGCATTTTTTGTAGATATGAAAAGTAACTTCATTAGAACATAATATTAAACCTGTTGACAGCCTTTATGAGTTCACTTTCATACTCTGGGAACAATCCCAGAGGACTGACCCCGGTTTATGGGCCAACTTAACTTGGAAATTGTCCTCACTATTGTCAGACAATCTCAAAATTCCTGTACAGATGAAGTTTTTTTATTGCAGACAACATGGGCATTCCTTACAGCGGGGAACAATGCCCCCTTTCAGCCTGGCTGGCTCTGAAATTTCACAGGTGAAGGGAGGAGCGGAAGGTATCTAATCCATGACCGAACAGTCCGAGCCGGGAGAGAGCGAGGAAGGGGGAAACGTGTCAAAAATGAAAGGCCTGTGCCCCATCAGCATTGCCTTGTAAAGCATAAATCAGCTTTCATGCTGAATACTCATGGTCAGACAGTACTGTGAACTCTCTAGAAGTGTATCGGTCATTGTCTGATGACAATCTGAGCGAGACCCAAGTGAGAGAACCCGATTGAGAGATGATGTTAATGGACAAAATCCACAGTAGTTAATTTTTATTGAATATTCATTTTTGTAATGAGCTAAATTCGTGGTAAATGTATTAATACAAAGCAATTAAGAATGAAGACCTAAAAAGACTTAAAAGCCAAGATTGAATTCTTCAGTGTGGGTGTACCTGAAATATGATGACCATTGAAATCAGGAAAATGTTTATTAGTGGGCTTCCGTGTTTGAGCATCCAGGGTTGAGCTCTACAAACAGACGCACCGCAATGTGCCTTAGGACAGTAGAGCAAGTCTGAGTTGTTTGCCAGTAACAAACATTAATTTGGGTAAGGATGGGGGGGCTATAGAGATCAGTGTAACAGGCCTGTCTGCAGTAAAAGCTCTTTCTGGATCAACACAAGCAGAGACACCACATTCCTCGAGCTGTAATTTATATGACAGCACTAAAACAAGCCGGCTGTCCTTGCTGAAGGCAAATCATTCTTAATCCCAAATGTTCAGAAACAGCCAGAGTTTTATGTCTAAAGGAAAGTAAATAAACAGATAAACAATCCCAAATTTCCTGTTTATTCTCTCTATTCCCATTTTCATAAATTCCTAAAGACATGTCTCATAAAACATAAAAGGGAAGCAAAAGCATCACAGCTTATTTTTTATACAGTTATTTTAAGATGCTTACAAACTTTTATATCCTGCATAGTATCAAAAAAACACTGAGAACATTCTTAAAGAAGTAAATAAATGTGTTTTTTTTGCCTTTTGTAACAAATATATGTATTTAAAATTCACAATGCAGTCTTTCTGATATTGGTGACATATCTTGCACTGTAACGAGTTTATGTTATGGATTAAAAACTCTCTAAAAAGACATTGTCTCGTCCCATAATGATCAATAGCCAGTTGCAAATCATAGTTCAAGTGTGACATAAATTAAATGGATTTAATTGGAGTACAAAATACTGGCTGTGTGTGTGTGTGTGTGTGTGTGTGTGTGTGTGTGTGTGTGTGTGTGTGTGTGTGTGTGTGTGTGTGTGTGTGTGTGTGTGTGTGTGCATGTTTATGTGGTTTATGAGGACACAAATTTGTATAATGACATAGGTATGACATAGGTATTACGTATTACAAGGAGAAGGTGATTTATGAGGACATTTTCAGCGTCCCCATAATTCAAACACCACTGCTTCCCTTTGCTGTTTTCCTCTCTCTAAAAGTGAAAGGAAGGATTTCATCAGAAATTATTTTATAGAGGAAGTAAGCCACTTGCTAAGTAGTGCCTTACGTCATTTGGTACAAGCATTCATCAAGAAAACTGACAAGATCTACCGCATGTGTTGTCATTTTAGACCACCACTCCCAGATCACACCCTCTCTCCTCATTCTACATGTTTCTCTCACCTTCTCTCTGTCTGTCTCTGACTTTATTTTCACAGGCCTTCCGCACCTGCCAACGTCCAAATAACATGCCATCGACACATAGCCTAGTGCTTCTACTTTGGGGGTGATTTGGGTCTCACTCGGTTTGTAAATCCCACAAGTGACCATAAAAAAGGTTTTCATTTAAAAAGCACTAAAAACCTTACTGACTGATGTTTAAGTGCACTTCCTGCAAATATGGAAAAAATAAAGGGTCCCAATTAAATATGTGCAGTTTCACATGATTCATTCAAATTGTCACATGACCAGAGCAGTTTATTTCCTGTTTGGACCTTGAGATGATGATGGCTGCATCAAAGCTCCAAAACAAAAGGCTAGTATATGTTAAAAGGACACATTATCTTTAAGGTGTCCAGTATTTATATATGAATTCACATATATTCAGATTTGTTGAGTGTGGTCATAGAATGAGTAAACATGTTGACGGTCACAATAGTGACTGGTGAGATGACAGTGAACTTAGGTATACAATATAAAATCAATTGCAATTGCTAGTGAAAATGACAAAATATTGCACTTAATAACAAATTATAATGTTACAAAAAATGTACAATAATGATGTTGTAATACTCGTTGCATTAATATAAAATGTGATGTTATATTTTACAAAAATTAACTATTTTGAAATGCGCTGATGATTTTTTTATTTATTTTTATCTCAGTGTTCCAATCCATGTTGCATAAGGTTTTTTTATGCCTAATAGTAACCATAGAATATGATCAAACTGTTTAAAATAGCTGGGCAAAGATATATTACATTTTTTGACTGCAGAAATATGTTATTTCAGTACACACATTATCCCACCGGTCATAATTGTGACTGAACATAAAACACAATTCTTCACACACTTTTCCAAAACAAATTCAAAACATAATTATTGATTATTTCAGAGGGTTACTTATGACACATCATTTGGATATTTTCATGTCTGGGAAAATGTTGGGATTAAACGGGTTAAGACAGATGAAACAATGCACCAGTGGAGTGGATTAGAGTTATCACTCCTTTAATTAGTCCCAGTACAACAGAAAATCCGGTCCATATGATGGTGATATCAGCGCAAACCAGATTCCTGAGCAATGTGCAATGCAGATGTGAGCTCAATACAATAGGAGCAAGCTAGCCCGGGTTTCTTTAAACATTCTGTTTTGTCATGCTTTGCTCTGGTTTTGATATTTAATCATGACAAAAGACACTGAGGCTTGTGACAGAATATGAACCAGACAGCAGATGTATAATGCAGTGCTCCAGTGTTTTCAGACATTGGCTTTGCTCCAGTGTTTAAGTGGCTGTTCTCCAGTGTTTACAGACAGTGACTGTTATCCTGTGATTTCAGATGGCACCTGTGTGCCAGTGATCTTAGGTTATTTCAGACAGTAAGCTACGTTTACTGCAGTGTTTCCAGACAATGGCTGTTGTCCGGTGATTTAAAACTGTAACTCTTCTGCATTGTTTTCAAGTAACTGTTACTTGACCGTAACTGTTTTCCAGAGATTTCACAGTATCTGTACTTAAGAGGTTTAGACTGTTCTCCAATGATTGCAGATAGTGCTCTAGTTTGTCTTCAGATAAAGACTGTGTTCTAGTGATTTCTGATGGCACCTGTGCCCTAGAGATTTTAAACAGTTTGTGTACACCCGAGATTTCTAACAGTATCTTTACTCCAGTGTTTTCAGACAACGCCTGTATCAAAAAGGAACAGTGCTCCAGTGATTTCAGATGGTATGGTATTTCAGTCAATAAATGTGTTAAATGGAATATATTCCTTGTTTGCTTTAACATTATGATCATTTCTGGACTTAAACCATTTTGCCAATGTGAACGACCTTGTGGGAAAGATCCTGTAGAGCATGAAGGTAAATTAATGTTAAGGAAAAATAAAACGTGATCTGAAGAAACATTCTAGTAGTTTCATGCTTAAATTGTATTCTTGCTCTCCATATTTTGCTCTTAACCGTGGTTTACACCATCAATTATGGAAGTTATACGTTTTGTTGCATCATTCCCTTGAGGAGCTTTGAACTGTGCGGTTTTGCACAGTATTCAGTTTATCATAGAACTGTTTTGACAGATCAGCCAAGTTTAAAACGATCCCTTCATCAACATGAAATATCAGATTAGAATAATTTGGGATGTGCACACATTACACGATGTGTTCAATTGCTGACCTCATTCTCATGTTTCAACGTCCTCTTGTGGAAGATATGAGTTGAGTTTGTTAACAAGTGCCAAAAGGAATGTGAGGCAGGGCGCTCTATGCTTCAGAGAAAAATGGGATATTCACAAATCAAACCATGTCCTTTAGGCTTTAGGTACCCAGTGTTTTACTCTTGCCATGAGGACTTTACAGTGATTTTACGGTTATACTCTGAATAATCATAGACTAGAAGTGATGTATATAATTTAAATGAATCATTTAGACCGAAAGGCTAAATGAGGTTGAATTTCCACCCCAAATTATCGTTGGCCTTATTAGAGTTAAGATTAGACGAGGCTGAATTATTAAATTAAGGAATAGCATTCAATGCCAAACCCTAACAACAGATCATTTAAATTGCTACATCATTTATTACTCAACTTAGCGCACTTTATAAAGTTTCAAGGTGACCACAATGTTAATGCATGCGGAGAAACATGCTATTTTGGCTCTTGAGCCACACTAATAAGAGATTTGCCGAGCAGTCTAGCTGTATATTTTCGTTTGATCTACGTTCCATGCACCTCGCCCAATGCATTGGCCCTACCAGGCAGCAATTATCTCGGTGATGCAGAGCTGCGTGGACCACATGGCCATGAACACGTTCACCATAACCACTATAGCGGTCTCCTCCTTCACCCTGACTGTGCCATCGGTGATAACTTTGATGTTGCACACATGATTTCTTTTTTCCTCTTGAAACGTCTTCATTGCTGAGTAGGCAGACAAACTTGAAGTCCTTGATGTGGGAACCTGAGTAGGATTGAGAGATTTAAAAAGCATGGATTGGTACATCACAGACAGGTTGTAGGCCTATTTAAATGTTCAGACATAATTTGCACTGTTTATGGAAATATAGGTAATGTAGCATTATGAATCATTATTTTGGATCCTGATCTAGAGTGTCATCAGTTATATATCTTTGCTGCTAATGCTAATGAAATTAGCTTCTGTGTTTCCTTTTTCCAAGATAAACATATTTTAGAAACATACTTTAGGTTAAGTTACACTAGTTCAGCAACAGCATTCTGAAAGAAAAAGGGTCAAAATGACTGAACAGACAATTCAGGAAAACATGCATGCTAGCATTTAGCTAAACTCTTGCTATGTTCGTAGCTTAACCTTAGCTTGTGTTTCATACTGCATGCAGTGACTTATATGTTTTATTTTGCTGCAGTTAAACATATAGTCATCATAAATGTATAGTGAACTGAGGAACAGCCCTAAGGGATTTTGAAGCTTCTGCACAGTGTGCGAGCCTTTTCACTTGAAACTGACAAGCATAGACATGCTGGTGGTTCAAGCATCTGTCTTTTGAAAGATGAGGGTCTGCCTCCTTGCCTTTTAAACTGGCGTACTTGTTGTTAAAGCCCTTTAGTGATGAAAATGTTGGAAAGTAATTTTTTTCTGGGGCTACACCCCCTGTATTTGAAGCTGCTGGAATGTTGTGATTACTTCAATAGAGACATTTTCTTCCACAAGGGGTGTGTTTGGATGAGGGATGTGAATATTATCTTCCCCTTTTTTTTTTTTACTCTCCAAACCACTCATTAGCTTTACAGAGAGATGGAAAGTCAAGGGTTATAGCTGGTTTGTATGCATCACTTAAACATAAAATCATGCAAATACATGATTTCATATAAAAGTGAGGCTTCATTTTAAGTTTGCTTTCCACAATCTTTTCTCTGAAGCAGTACAAGTTAAGTACATTATTTTACTTACCTGTCAGCATGCATTGAACTTTAACATTTTGTTGAGAAAATGTCTGCCAAGACATCATTGTAAAACTGCATATATGGGTTGTACCAGTATATTGTTCCTCTATGATTAATCAAATAAAAAAATGTAAATCCTCATTATATCCAACATTGACACTAATTACGGATTACTGACATCCAACATAAATATGGGGTAACCTACAGAGGTGTGCATTAATAATCTGCCTTGTAAAATGGACTTGAGTGGGAAGCTTAGCCTTTGTGCATCAGGTAATATGTGGCAATATGTTTATTGTGATATTTATTTAGTTGTTGCTTGCTGATGGTGATATATAAAACGAATTTCTCACAGTTCACACAAAACAATGTTCGTATTGATATCATGAGATATAAAGTTTTAATGTTATTTTATATTTAATTAATTAAATATTTAATTATAATTGTATAAATAACCAAATTAATTATATAATTATATAACAATTGAACAATACTATTTAAATTAATTTAATATTTAATATTTAATTACTTATAATTTACAGTTCTGAGTATTTACCCGTATATACTAAAACCATAATTCTAAGAAAATAATGTAAAACAAATAGTAAATAGAATATATGGTATAAGTATACACTGTATCATTAAGTTATGTACAAAAACAACTACTTTTATCTGAAAAATGCTGGCACAATACTAGGATTTTATAGGTGGTTACCAGAAAGTTGCTATATGATTACTAGGTCACCTCTAGGTGGTTACTAGGCTGTTCTGGATTCTTGCTAGTGATGTCTAGTTGAAGAAAAAAATAAAATCTCCATGGTATTCAGCAGTGAGTTTTTATATTGAAAAGAGAATATTTTTTCCACAGTAGAAAGAAAGTCTGATGTTAGAAATTATATGGTTAAAGCTGTTTTATTTAAGAAGATATTTTGAAACTAAATCTAAACAACAATGGATCCCATTGGCTTTCATTGCAACAAGAAAAAATAACACTCAGACAATTAATTTGTTTTAAATGTTTTTTATTTATTTATGTATTACATGTTTTATATATATATATATATATATTGTGTTAATCAAAGGCAGTAAGTTCTACAGCTTTGGAGGGTGAGTTTATGATTACAGAAATGTCCATTTTTGGGTGAGATATCCATTTAATAATGACCTTGCAGTTATTACTAAAGTTTCTCCTAACAATATGGGGTTTGTTGCAACTGTCCACTTAACTCTAAATGTGGTTTTGATTCCTGCTACATAAATATTGGGGCTGATGATCACAAATTATAAAATAGTAATATTAATACAAATTAATTTTCATTGGTTTTGAAACTGACACAGGCCTGCTAATATTACACTGCACCTGCAGTGGTTAAATGTCTGACTGTGTTTGTCAGTGTACTAAATCAAGCAGTCAGCTGGGGCTGGAAGTGGCCTGCAGCGGGTGGAGCATGACTGGGACAGGGCAGAGATCAGGCTGCTGGGAGAGAAGAGGAGGGGGAGGCAGTGCAGGTCTGAACAGAGCCGAGACTAGCAATGCAGATAGACCTCACGTGGGAATTAGTTTGTCATGGGTGACAGCGCTTGGGTCACTAATGTCAAATGGCAAGTTAGCTCTTTAAACTGAAAGGCGGGACTTCCGTTACAGCCGCCATATTGAATGTTATTATTTCTTGTGTAAATTTTACTGTGAGTTAATCCAGTTCTGCTAAAGTTCCGTGATTAATAATCACATGTTTTAATTCTATCTTTGCAAATAGATTTGGTCTTTTGCATAAGCATTGTTATTAAGGAACTCTTGGAGTGCAATCAAACAGTTCTAGAGAGGCATAGTAATTTAAGAGACCGGGATTACAGCCACCCAGTGATCAGTGTGTGAGATTTGGTTTTATTTTAGTATCTCTAAGACATGAAAGAGGTCATTACAGTGTTGTCTTCATTTACTTCATCCTGAATACAAGACATATTTTGTATACATATTATATCTAAAATGCTTTGTCGTCTACAGCTAGCTACCACATATTTAAGATTTGTTTCACCACCAAGAATGTTTTCAAGAATGTTTTGGAAGACTTCAGAACTCACTAGTTCTAGTCTTTAGACATGGTTTTGCACTTACAGTTGAAACCATTATGATTTTTCAACATTTGATCAAAGAACAACCATTTTCAAGAACAATATTTTTCTGTATGTGGTTTCAAAATTGCCAGTAGGTTCTCTAGAAACTTTAGAAGATTCTTGATGTTGTATTTCAGGTTATTTCAGGCTTTCCTGTAGCTCAACTGGTAGAGCATGGCGCTAGCAATGCCAAGATCATGAGTTTGATTCCCAGGGAAAGCAAGACCTGATAAAATGTTGAAACTGTAACTTGAATGCAATGTAAGTCGCTTTGGATAAAAGCGTCTCCTAAATGCATAAATGTAAATGTAAATGTTATTCAGATCAGCATTTTTGTTTCTGGGTTCTATAAAGACCCAGAACATAGAAAGATTTCTAAAGAACTAAAATGTTTTTGGTGGAACTACTGTAGAAAATATTCTTCTATGGCATTTTGGGCTATAAAACCTGCTAGTAACTGTTTAAACTAGCCTAACCTGGTTTGCTGTTATTAGCTGGTCTTACTGGTCTTTAATGGTTGTTTTCAGCTGGTTAAGTTGGTGTTTAGCTGGATGACCAACTGGTCTCCCAGCCTGACCTGTACCCAAGGCTGATCTAAAACCTGTTAAATGTTGAATGCTTAGGAGCCATAGAAGAATTTTCAGTTTTCAGATGTTTCTCCTAAAGTTTCATAGGTTATATTTAAAGTAAACCCAAGTGGGAAGATTGTCGACACACACGAGTAATGGTCTATAAGAGGAATGTAGGGTGTATAGACCAGATGATTTGGTTTTGCAAGAATTTGATAAGACATATTTGATTCCAAGTTAGATCTCTGACTTTTGATTGCAGACTTTGGTGTCTTAGCCAATCTGAGCACAGTTTGAGACTTTGTTGAGGCCTCTTCTGAGATTTTAGAAAACACTTGTGATACATCTGGGATTTCTTTTCTCAGAAGAAACATCTTAGAAGCAGAAGACTTGCTTTCCATTGCTAAGAACAACTGAGACTTTAAAGAGATCTCTTTCATGATGTTTCTTACGGGTTTTTCTTGGCATCACTAACAAGCAACTGCTCAGTAACATCAGCAGGTTGGAACCATGTGCATCAGTGTCTCTGTATCAGAGGCTGGGCAAATATCCCCTGGTGTGTCGGAGTGCTTTGTTGAATCAGTCTGGAGTTCCTGATGTGTTTGATCAGATGTTTCCTGTATCAGTGAGCTGTTGTTTTACCCTCCAGGTTCTGCCAAA